>BSBM01001201.1:4842500-5415000 GCA_027924585.1 Larix kaempferi | reverse complement strand
CCAAAATGCGTACATGTTTTGGTTCTCTAAAATGCGTACGTGTTTTGGAGAACCAAAATGCGTACGCATTTTGTTCTCCTAGCATTTTTTGCATCCCACTTGGATTCATTGGGCTTTACCATTCCTATGTTTAATAAACACGCTGCGCGTTGTTGAATTCTACAACAAGAACATGTTTTGCAAAACATCCTTCGCATTTAAAAGTCCCCCCATCTTTGTGCGAGGACCCAATTTATATTTTTAATTGATTTTTATTTATACATATATAATTATTTTTTAAAATACATAGGCCTTTTATTTATGGTATATAAATTTTTAGTGCCTCGCCCATTTGGACAATAGATATGGATAACTAGACACTAAAAAAATCTCCCGAGGTGCAAAACTCTCCTTAACTGCAATACTTGAGCTGAGGTTTGAACCTCGGGGTATTTGATCCCTCTAGGCACTTGATAGAGCCTAGGATTTGGATCTAGGCTGGTTCCAGTCGTGGACGGTGACACAAAATTGGAGTTTGGTCAACATTGTAAGGAACATGTTAAGTTGAAAACACAGATAAAATTATAAGGATATCATAATGTAAGTAACAACTTGAGGAAACGATTCATCCCATGGTACCCCCACATATTTATCGAAGGACTTTTTCATTTTAGCATGTGAGGAAGTATTTGTACGAGTCATCAGTAATTTCCAATCCTGTATTAGACCACTCATTGCATCTCTAATATTCATTAACACATTACGAAAATATATTTTTTCATTGCTTTGTCCATTGTGTCAAAACACAGTATCGAGGGTCATCAACACGTTGATCTTTGACCGTTACACATTGAGCATCTACCACAGTTAGTTCTACTGGTATATGGGTTGAAGATTCGCCTTGTCGATCTACATTTTCACCTTGTCGTTCTACATTTTCTCCTTGTCGTTATACATTTTGATTTTTTTTTTCTTACAATTGCTTTGAAACTTTCTCTCTCGATATGCTCTTTGTCGATTTGCGTTTCATTTTATTTGTTCTTCTCGTTCTTTTGCTGTCAATCTGGCTAACTTTGTTTTTCGATATTCTTTTTGTTGATCTGTGATTCGTTTTCTTTGTTCTTCTCGTTGATTTGTTATTTGTCTCATAGCATCTTCCACATGCACATCTTCCATTTCTAGTTCAAAATCTATATCAAAAATATCAAGCATTAACATATACCCTGGAATTAATGCATCTATGAAATCCACGCTGAATTTTTTGCATCCTTGAAATCTACCATGAAAACAATGTGTCCAAGGAATAACTGCTACAATGAAAAATATGCAATGATTAAACACCATACACTGAAACTTATGCAATTATAAAAAACCATACACTGAAATCGATGCATTTATAAAAAACCATCCATCGAAATCTATGGAAGGAGAATATTCAATATATTATACTGAAATCCATACACTGAAATCTATGCAAGTATCAAAACCATACACTGAAATCTATGCAAGTATAATAGTCAATATATTTGCAAAATTCAATATATTTAAAAAGAAAAAAGGTAGGGAGGATAGAACCTTGGACCTCACACCCATTAAAAGTATTCGGGAATTTTCTACATTTCTTGGATATATGATTTCTTATACATCTTAAACAATAACGATCTTAACAATGATAGATATATCTCTATCCCAAGCATTATTTACTTCCATTACATAAGGAATTCAAACTTTGTTTAAGAAATGAAGATATATTTTGAAACTATGTTTGTTCTTTATTAATAACGCAACCTCATTTATATAACTTAACAATGAAAAAACATAACCTTCTCTCCAATATTACTATTGATACTACCAGTTATGCAATAACATTTTTATATAATCACAAAGTTGTTTATTTTCACTTAAATAACATTCATACTTTCCCAATCTTTTTCGAAGTTTTCAAAATATCGTATCAAAGACTTCAAGAGTGCATAACTACTATTTTGTTTTTCTATCATTATTATTGTGAATTAATTAGTTACTTTCTTCTTTTATATTTTTAAATAACTGAAATATATTTTATATTTCTAAATAACTTTTACATTTTTCCCAAATTTATATAATAATTTTTTCCTTAACTTGCGCTTCTTAAAATTCACTTACATATATTACAATTTATTTTCCTTTTAAAATTCACAAATGTACATTACAATTTAGTATACATTATAATTCCTTCATTGACGATGAGTTTCACAAGTATCCATTATAATTCATCCCATGGAATTCCTTCCTTTGGCTAATATAAGTATAGTTTCAAATTTCTTGGTAATGCTCTTGTTTTAAAAAAGCATTAGAAAAGCATTTCAAAAATACAAAGTTATAAATTTATATTAATTTTTAAAAATTTATTTATTTATTCAATTTATTTTTCCAAACTTTTTATTTAAATGATTATTTAATTTTTTAATTTTTTAAATAGGGAGGAATTTTTAATTTAAATTTATATTATAATTTAATTTAAATTTAATATTACAAATCTATACTAATATAAATTTTATATTACAAATCAATACTAATATAAATATAAATTTAATTTGAAAAAAGAAAAAAGAATATATATATATATATATATATATAAAATATTTTCATAAAATATAAATTTAATGTTTATATTAAATTTATATTACAAATCAATATTAATATTAAATATAACTTTGATTAAATCTGATATAAATATACATTTAATATTTTCATAAAATATAAATTTAATGTTTATATTAGATTTATATTACAAATCAATATTAAATAAAAATTTGGACTGATGCAGGCGGCGGCTACTGCTTGCGGCGACAGAGGAGGGGTGTCAGGCGGTGGTGGAGTAGGGTGCAGGAGGGAGGGGAGGAGGGTGTAGCATGCGGCGGGAGGGGAGGAGGAGGGTGCAACAAGTGGCGGTTGCTGCATGCGGGAGGGGAGGAGGGTGTAGCAGGCAGGGGGGGGAGGAGGGTGCAGTAGGCGGCGGCAGCTGCATGCAGCGGCGAAGGAGGGGCGCAGGTGGCGGCGAAGTAGGGTGCAGGCGGGAGGGGAGTAGGGGAGGAGGGTGCAGCAGGCAGTAGGAGGGTGCAGTAGGCGGGAAGGGAGGGGAGGAGGAGGAGGGTGCAGCAGGCGGGAGGGGAGGAGTTGGGAGGGAGGGGAGGGCTACGTACGTGGAGGAGGGTGCATGCGGTGACGGGAGGGGAGGAGCTGGGAGGGAGGGAGGGAGGGAGGGAGGGAGGGACACATGTTATACGATCTCCCCCATACTGGGCTATAGAGTGCCTCTCGGCGCAATAAAAATAATGTTTTTATTGATTATGTTATGACTCGAAATGACCTCGTGATTTCAAGGCTTGACTAATTTTATTAATATAAAAAAAAATCAAATTAACATTAAAAAATGGAAAAATAGTGGTGAACAAGAATTGACTGTTAACTATACAATTTTTTAAAGGAAATTTCATCATTTTGATACTAAACCAATGTGGTAACATGAACATATGCATTGTATGTTAGATGAAAAATAACATTGCAATGTTAAAATAAGATAAACTTCACCAATATATAACAATTTTCTAGAAATAAACATTATATATTCCTTAAGCTTATTTAATTTCCCACATTTCATCTTTCTACACCATATTATAATAAGGTGTACACGTACCTTTATTAATTCTTTCTATATAGCATATTGGTGTTTTTCATTAATTCCATTACAACTAACATGTCATTCAAGGGAAGTATTAGCTTGCTCCAACCCTTAAGCTCTACAAGTTATTGACTGATGATGGGGCTCCTCACTTATGATTTCTCATCTGAACTCTTGTTTCTCATTTCCTTCATCTTATATCTCCTTAAATATGTCCACTCAGAGTTTTTATAATGGTTGGAGCTCAAAGGCAATGGAAGCAAAAAGGATATGATTTGGGGGTGTGACAATGGATTACCTTGTTATTTTAATTTTGTTCTCATCATCCATCAGTATTTTCCATCTAAAACTATTAGGATTGAAGTTATGATCAATATTATTAACAAACCTTGCAGGATATCCCACAAAATACTCTCGCCGCTTTCCCTTGTCTGGGATGCTAATTTCTTCCTCTATTTTGGAAACATACTTGCTAGAAGGAATCATAGGCTCATGAACTTTGAACAAAATGACATGGCCAAAGAGATTGTCCTTCTTAGTGAGCAATTGTGGTGTTGCATGGGCATTGCCATTGGTTGTACCTAGAGTTTTTCGTGTACAGTTTTAGTTCTCTAATGATGTAAAACTACTTGTCACACTTATTTTAGGTATGCATCTTCAATTAGCGACTCTACTTGTAGTGGTCCCTAGAAGGAGCAATGGATTTCTATAAGTAGTCGTAGACATGGATAGTTGAGTCTCTACTTGTCCCAAAGATAGAATTGATATGATACTTCAAGAACCTTACAAGAACATGATGAGGTGTAAAGTTTGGAAGGGTGATGCTCTATGCATCTTCTAGTAACATTATTTCTTTAGAAATACAATATTTTCTAGTATTACACTTGCTTTGATAGGACTCGAGAAAAGTGTGAACATCCCACTTAGGGAAGCTGTGAAATGCATGTCAAACTAATCCTTGAACTCTTTGAAGTCTTCTCACACAGTAATCTTGTTTAACATACCATGTTTTTGGATTTGTGCACTTGAAGAATGGGCATCGCTGAAGTTATGTTGAAGCATATAGAAGATGCATCTACAATGGTTATGAAGTAAATCCCCTCACATGCGTTATACAAAGTGTGTAGTAGCTTCCCCTTCAATTGGATCTAATGTAAATAATCATTGTATAGATACTTGAGATCGAGAGAGAGAAATGGTCATGAAGGAAATCCCCTTAGATTTTTTGTAGAGGGTTTCTCCAGTTTGACCTTCAGTCAAATTTGATGCAAATAGCTATCATATGGATACAATGATGATGATACATATCCCCTTCGAAATGTTCTAGAGGGTTTATGGTAGCTTCATGTTCCATCAAATTTAATGCAAAAGAAGCATATCCTTTTGGATATGTTGTAGAGGGTCTTTAGTAGCTTCACCTTGAATCAAATTTAATGCAAATAGCCATTGATAATATAAATATGGGATTCAATTTTTTTGTGGTCTTTGGAAGATGAGACAAGTGTAATGTCATTACGTTCAAAATTTAAAATAAACAATTTTATATATATACATAGTTACTACTAATTACACACACACTCTCTCTCTATATAGAGAGAGAGGTAACAATATATATATATATATATATATATATATAAAAAGCGTATGGTAATTGATGCGTGGATAACTTGTGCCATTAAGTATGGAAAAGTAACAGATAACTTGTTCATGACACTTAACTTGTGGCCTACAAATTAGGTGGATGTTCTAAAATAGTAAAATAAATTTAATGTCTAAGTAAGACTTTATATATATATATAAAGTGTATGGTAATGGATGCGTGGATAACTTGTGTCATTAAACATGGAAAAGTAACAGATAATTTGTTCATAACACTTAACTTGTGGCCTACAAATTAAGTGGCTGTTCTAAAATATTAAAATAATTTTCATGTCTAAGTAAAACTTTATATTAAAAAATAATGGTTGTTTAATTAAATTATTATTATTTTTTTAATTAAAAAATAATTTAATTAAAAGAAAAGCTGAAATATTTTCTTAAAACACAAATAAAATCCACTCTGTTTGAGTGCCAAGGCAATCAGTGTATGCCAAGTGGAACAGTGACTAATAAAGCATCTCTCATTTATATATATATATATATATATATAAAAGAGATGAAAAAACTTCCAAGTTAAAAAATAAAAAAACACGAGTTGCACAGGGAATTAAAAAAAAAGTAAATCGATTCGCCGTGTTGCACAGGGAATTAAGATTCATAGGTGTTGAAGGGCGTATCTCGGCAAATTGCAAACTCCACAATAATAACAAATGTAGATGCTTATAAAAGTGTGCCATGCTGTTGTTAAAATAGAGATGATAATATATTCTTCTGCAATCTATTATTATCTCAAATTGAAACGGAAAATTTGGGATAAGGTCCGGACTGGAGATATCGGGATATGGGCCGCTTTTACAAAATCAATGGCTCCCCAAAGGATGTATACCTCTACAGTGCCACTCATATTGTATAAATCAAGGGCAGTTCTAGTTGTTTTAACTCGCTCGTTAGCAAACCCTCCGTGAGAGAAACATGGAAGCACCAAGCAGATCCAGCAACGCGCCTGTGTTACCTCTCACCTTTGCCCCTCACAGATCTCAGTCTTCCACACGCCATTTCAATTCGCCTTCATCTTCCCCCGCTTACATCTTTGCTGTCAACAGAACGCCCTCGCCTACTCGTGCTACCGTTTATCCTGCTTCTGCCGCTGCTTCGTCTTCCATCAATTTTGCCCTTGACAGATCCACGTCCCAGGTTCGATCCACAGGCCGTTCAATTTTAAAGAAAGGTGGTGCCACCGTGAACACCATTCCCTCTGCTACACCTAGGAAGACGTGCATGTGTTCACCCACGAATCATCCTGGTTCGTTCCGCTGCAATCTTCATAAAAATAGTAATAATTGCCCTTCTTCTATTGCGCATTCTCAGCTGAATCCGACGAGGTCTGACATGCCGAATTCGATGGTAAGAATTGGCGGTGTTGAAGGAGAATGGGTGAGAAGAGCTCTGACGGCTCTCAGACGCCCCTTCAGCCACCACATGCGAAGGAGATCGGCTTTTCAGTTGCGGCCTAGCAGGCTCTGCCATATGACTACAGCGCAAGATGTGTCCTGAACCTTCAATCTGGTCGCTCCTGTTTCCAAATTCGGTTTTAGAACAGCCCACGAAAACTAAAACCGAAGATCGGAATACATAGTTGCAGAGTACAGAGAAGTTAGTTAACAACCGTTGATATTGTTCGATTATTATGTTGGTCTTCAAATTATTATTATTGTTTGATAATATCTTGATCTACAAGCAACGATGGTTCGGTTCATCTATGCGATGCAGCGGATACTCACACCAACGATGTCTGGTCTTCAATTAATTGATTGGATCACCATATTGTAAAATGTATATCCATTGAATTCCATTTTTTCTGTTTTCTTTCGGTTGCCGTCAATGTTTTCTGTGAATTAACTTGTGAATTAACTTATGGGAACGTACCGAAGATTACTAGTAATTGTACTCAGAGAAGCTAGGTGCTCTATAGCCGTATAGGATAAAAGACAACTAAAATTTTATGTTTTTTCGAAGATTTTGGGATAAAAATTCACTAAATTTTTTGTTGAAAATTGTTAATTTTTTAATTTTTGCAATTGGGATTGTTTATTCCAGATTAATTGCCCAATTTTAAAACTACCCAGATCGTAGAAATTGCAATCTGAGCACTCCAAATGGAGATTTTGGCCAGATTTGCTCTACCGGATTCCTGGGATTCCTGCTAGTCCGGGGTGTTTTGGTTAGCCCTTATACAGCTCTCTCTACAACCCAGTATGGGGGAGATGTAAAATATTATGAAAAGTAATTAAAAAATTGATGTTAGTTTATAAAATAAAAACTTAAAACTTAAACCCGGATCTATTAATTAAGAAACCAAGAGAATATAATATAAAAACTTAAAACTTAAACCCGGATCTATTAATCAAGAAACCAAGAGATCAAATTTCTTGAGTTTAAATTTTTTTTTTAAATACACCTCAAGAAATTGAATCTCTCTCGATACTTAATAAATCTGGATTTAACATTAATATATGCTAATCATAAATATCATCTCAATATGAATTTCTTTTATTAATATTTACCTGTCAATTGATTGCGATCATACAAATTTTTTTCCTTAAAAGCATCCATCTATTTCTATCTCTTTGACTGAAGATAACGCCGTTGATGTTATGGCAACGTAACTGAGAATAATAGGAATCACAAACACTGCAAGTTCTATATGAGATATATAGTTCATGATGCAGGGTGAAGTTGAAAGTTCAGGCCGCCGTTAAGTTTTTGAGCGACCCGTTTTGACGTATTATTTGAAAGCCTCGTTGAAAAGCTATGAATAGTTTGGTTTTTCAGATCAACGGTGTTTGTGTTTGTTAAGGATTACATAATTATAGTTTTCAGTTTATATGTGATAATTGGTAACTAAAGTATGGATAACTTCAATTCTGGATATCTAACTTGTAATATATTTATATTTATTTATTACAATTATAAATTAAGTAATTACATATAGATGTTTATATTTTAGAATTTGGGGTGGATTAGTGCTTATACTTTTCCTAGATTGTACAAGAATGAGATAAGTGTATTGTAGATTGATTTTATGGAAATCTTTTATGGAAATCATTCCAAATTCAAAATAAACAATTATAAAAAAAATAATATAAAAAATAACTCATAGCTATGAATTGGATAACTAGTAATTGATGCATGAATAACTAGTAGTTAATGTATGGATAAATGACTGTGCTAGTTATACTTTAATAATTTATCAATTCTAATTCTAATTATTATTATTTTTTCTTTGTATTCTAATCAATCATTTTTAAAAGTATTTAACTTAATTTATTAATATTTAAAAAATAATATATATCTTTAAATAATTACACCAATAGGTATTTTTATTTTAGAATTTGGATGGATTAACACCTATGCTTTTTCTAGATTGTACTAGGATGAGACAAGTGTATTGTCGAGATTGACTTGATGGCATTCCAAATTCAAAATAAACAATTATAAAATATAAAAATATAAAAAATAGTTGGTAGCTTATTGATGGATCATTGATAACTAAAGAATGGACAGCTCTTCGTTGATTCATGGATAACAACTTACAAGTAATAACATGTGCTTGAGACATAAACAACTAGTAATTAAAATTAAGTACGGAAAATAAATAACTGATAACTTATTTGTGGCTTACAACTGAAATACCTATGCTATAAAAAATATATATTAACTAAATACATATTCATAACTATTTACCTAATAAATTTCAAATTCTAATCAAAATACATATTCATATGTACTTATGTATTTACCTAATGAATTTCATACAAATATTGGAGTGTATAATTACAATCAACAGAGTCGCAAATGAAAATAGACCATTATTGAAATATCATTATAACAATCACAAATATTTTTTTTACTAAGAATAATTATAATTTATATATATATTGAAAATATTTTTAAAGTTATTATGATTATAAAATATGTTTCTAATATTATAAATAAATGTTTTTTTATCTTTATTTATTTTTATTTATAAAAATATAATCGTAAAAATGTGATTTTAAAAATATTGTAAATAAAATAAAAGGTGTTTTTAATTTTTTTTAATATGCAATATGTGTTCAACTTGAGTGGTCTAAACTATGGGTAGTCTAAACCAAGTAGTGTTTTCCTAAAAAAAATTATTTATATAAATATAATTGTAAACTTGTGATTTTAAAAATATTGTAAATTAAATGTGCTTTTTAATTTTTTTAGTATGCAATATGTGTTGGGATTTAGGTATTACACTTCTGTAAGATGTAGGGTACACTTCTCTGAAATGAATTTATATTATTAAGATAATATGTTAATTTTTGGTTTGACATTCTTTTTGAAAATTTAAGAAATGCTTCTCTATATTTATTTGTATGGTTGCCACCCTCGAGGACTCCAGCTCTAGTGGGATGTTCATGCGTGCCACTTTTGGGTTGTCCCATGCTTGCGAGAGCGCTCTTTAGGGGATGCAATCTGTCGACAACGAAGCCTCCACGTGATATCATTATTAGTCCTCCTTAAAAATATGGAAAATAAGTTCTAGGAGGCAAAGAGCCATCCACCTTCATATTTTATTCAATCTAAAAAATCTAACCATCTTCTAATTTAATATTTTAATTATAATGTTTAATTACCACTTTGAAATTTAATATTTTAATTATAATAATTAATTACCAATTTTTTATTATAATGTTAACAATTCTTTTCTATGGAAAAAAATAATTTTCTACGGTGTCATAAAAGTAAAATTTGATAATTTGATAAGTTTGTGGTCCATTCATCTCTTCAACATAAATGTTTATCTAAAATTAAAACATTATCTATGTGTGAGGTTGAGTACACTCTCTTGTACTTTCTCTACTTTACTTTAACAATAACAATCATGAATGACCATTGTTCTATTTTGTTTGTTGTGGTGGTCACACCAATGTCTACCACATGTATCTACCCATTCACAAATTCATTCGACCAAAAATGAATCAATATATAATTAGCATTTTCTCTTTGAGGAGGAAAAAATGAACATCGGTAGGAAAAGAGGAAAGTTAGAAGGAACAAAAACATAGGCACAGGCAGTGAAGGATACTGATAGGAAAAGAGCAAAGTTTGTAACAACCTCAGATTACAAAGACATAGGCACTCAACCCATAACAAAAGATAATGTTAAGTTCATCAAGACATTGAGCCAACTACAATTGCTTTTCTCACAATCTCTGTAGTAGTAATCTCAACACTATAAATTACTACTATATCTAGAATATATAAGCAATTCAAAAAAATATTTTTGCAATAATATCAATGAAAACAATGATTATAATAGCTCATAAACTGCACAAACTACTTGTGAACAAAAGTTTGCTTTCATGCCATGTGATATACCAATAAATTTAGGAATCTCCAGATACAAGTATAGGTATAGAACTCTTTCATGGACCAGCTCTTGACAGTGCCACAAGCTAAGTTGTAAATGAATCTTCATTATGTTTGCTTCAAGAATGGAAGATACACTGGGAAACCCAGATATGTTTATTTCTTCTCATTGAGGATTTCAAGTCCACAATAAAAACTTTACATGCTTCTCAACCATGTAAAGGCGAACCGACCTGTCACTATATGAATTAATCTTTTGAAAATCACTAATAAACCAAGGAAAGTAACTGGTTATCAATGACTCTCATCGCATCAAGGATTCACACGTCTTCTGACAATATAGATAGTTCACAACAAAGCACAATAAAATGCAAACTTACAACACAATAGGAGTGGTCGTAGCTCTCAATATAAAGATTGTATTTATTCAACGTGGAGGTAGATGAGGAGAGGTCGCTTTGCTTTTATGAATGTAAAAGAGAGTACATAGATTACAAATCAACTGAGATTAATATTTATATCACTACTGCTTGGGATAATCCATTATGAGCTTAGCTTGAAAAGCCATTGCCAACAAGGAAATTGAAGAACATTGAACTAAAAAAGTAGTAAAATATAGCACTGTTACAAAAATATGAACAAGCATTAGTTTTTTTAGAGAAAATGAATCTCAATAATATCCATTGAAAAGTACACATTACATATAAACATTTCTGCAATAGTTTCTCAAGGGAAATTTGTTTTCATTGACAAAGAAGAATAGATGAACAACAAAAAGGGTTGGTTCACCACTATATAGCCTTGGAAGAGTTTGTTATATGGTGAAATTGCAAAAATAAGAATAGTAGGGAAATTTTTCATTTGAGTGTTGTACATATGAGAAGATACAAATGATATTTATAATTAAAATTAGCTCGACGCTTCTAAATTGGAAATATAGTCTGCCCATGCAGTAACTTCTTTAGTTATGATATTATACTCGTCAGGCTTTAATAGTTTTAGAGACAGTTCATGATAAGACAGTTCCGTTTCTATATTTGCAACTTCTATTGGTGCAGCCTTGCAGGTATCCTAAAAAAATGAGATGTGTAGTTGTTTGCCTCACATAGAAGTCGATGTCTTCTTCTGTTAGAGCATCAATTTTCTTGATGTAGTCCAGGTTTGATTGCAACACTTGTTGGAGTTCTTCCATCTACTGATCCTTGGGGGGGAGCTCATCAATATTGGCTGCCATAAGGAGCTTACATTTACGGTGAACTTGATGGATTTCCTCATAGAATTTTGTGCACTTTTCAAGAGTTTTATCAATCTCGGCATTTAGTCGATTAGTGGCTTTCCTGCAAAATTCAAGGAGTGCAATATCTTGGCAAGAAGTTTTCCCAACTCACTATAGTTTTGGAAAGTAAGGAGGTTATAAATGTTTGTATTATAGAAAATACTATGGAAATCGGATCTAATGTGGGTGTAAACAGTGCACTCTAAAAGAAAGTGTTTTTATCCTCAATGCCCATAGACTCACAAAGATGGAAAACCCTTTCGGCCCACGGAGTTTTAGGAATAGACCAGCGTCGTGTTTCGGTATAGAGCTCATGGGATTTAGTTCTTATTTTGGCTATATTAATTTTCTTCTTTGAACTACTTAATAACGAGAGATGCTTTTGATCCTCCAGATTAGGGTTAATGATCTCCTTATAGTATCTTAAGTTGTCCAAAAAAATCAAGGACTAAGATAGATGGATCTATACTGATTTATATTTTCACCTTATCATGTTTATAAATGGTTTGTAAAATAGTATATGAAGATTCCAAAAAGGTTGAGGTTTACTCATCTTATTTACTATATTTAAAAGTATCTATAAATAAAATAGCATAAATTGATTCTAATCTTGGATTTGTTATATTTGGAAAGAGATCCATCTTAAATTGTATAGATCTATGTTAACCTCAAATTTATTTTTCTTAAAAAGAAATCCATCTTAAATTAAATTGTATAAATCTATATTAACCTTAGATTTATTGAACATCTAAAAAAAACAAAAACAAATTCAAACCTTTGGCAATCCAAGACATGGGAAGGCATTCATGAAGCCAACTCATGATACTTCATGTAAAACAGTTGCTTAGTTTAGTGCTTTATTACGGTTGATAAATGGAGAGTTTAGAAAGCTTACCTGGATCATCAAGGTGTAATCCACATCATTTTTTAATGACTTGATTTTATCTTTTCATGGGATGTAGTGATTTACATTATTGCTTTATTATGGTTGATAAATGGAGAGTTTTTTGAAGCTTACTTCATCTAAAAATGTTGCTTAGTTTAGAGCTTTATCATGGTTGATAAATGGAGAGTTTAGAAAACTTACATGGTTCATTAAGGTGTAATCCACATCATTTTTTAATGAATCAATCTTTTTTTATGGAAAGTAGTGCCTTGCATTATTGTTTTATTATGGTTGATAAATGGAGAGTTTTTTGAAACTTACCTTGTTCAGCAAGCTGTTGTTCATGCGTTATGGTTTTCCCTCTTTGACTGGACATTGGGAGTTGAAGCTGCCAAGTATGGAAACATTGGTATCTCTGGAAAGGTATTATTTTTACTGTCAATAGGAGTTATATCCTCATCTGTATAGAGTATGCGAACACGCACTTGTAGAAGCTTATGGCATCGATGTTAACACCCAAAAAGTGCTCACCATCTCATCTCCCTCATTACATGACTCATTTGTCTATATTTCCTACCATATTTGCCTCCAAAACCCTAAAAAACCATTAAAAAGCCTCCAAAAGGACCAAAACCCCCCTTTTCCCCCAAAATAATTTAAATTTCCTCCAAAAATAGCAAAAACCCTCTAAAAGGGCCCTAAATTCCCAAAAATTAAATAAAAGGGAATAAAAAATATAAAAAAGAGGAAAAAGAGGAAAAAATGAAGCAAAAACCCTATACAATTAACCTAAACCATATGGTGCCAAAAACCATGGGTCAACACTCCATGACTAAAAACCTATAAATAGGTGATGGAGGCTCCCCATTTCACATCCACAATCTTCCCTATCCTCACTCTGCCAAAATCACTCTTGAAACCCTAGCTTACCATTTGAGCTAGTTTTTCCCATTTGAGTGCCCCTTTGGCCTATTATTCAAACACCTTGGAGAAGGAGAAGGAACCCATTGGAGCACGGAAGTAGCCCTCCTGGACTACTGCAAAAGCTCCACCAACCTCAACACTTGAGGTAAATTTAATACAAAAGAAAAATCTTTATCATATTGTCATGTCTTTTTATTTCTGTTAATGCTCATGCTAGGTTAAATTTCATACTGTTTTATTGCTTTAGTTTACTGTTTATTGAACTGCTACTAAGGAGGCCCTTCTCCTTAGTAGGTGCTCATTTGCACAAGCTAGGGTGAAAACCCTTGATACAGTTTTGGCGACTCCACTGTTGTTCCTTTGAATTTCTGGTTAAAAATTTACAAGTTTTTATTTTTTGCAAATATTTTTATATTTTCCCTGTTCGGTTGTGGCTTCGGCCAGTTGGGTTTTCTGCCACAGATCGCAGCTTTCAGTCATCTTTCCGCGATCCAGATCGCGTCTGTTTAATCTTTTCCCGCAACCCGAGCACAGCCTTTGGCCTCTTTCCTGTGCTCCAGACTGCAGTTTTTAGCCCCAGACCTGCAATCCGATCACGGATTTCTGCCCCTTTGCCGCACTCTAAAGCGCGTATTGTGGCCGTAAACCTGCGATCTGACCGCAACTCTTCCCCCTTTTGCCGCACCCAGCCCGCGTCTTTTGGCCATAGACCCGTGATCTGCCCACATGTTTTCCCCACATAGTTGCTTCCAGCCCGCGCCCTTCGGCCGCAAACCTGCGCCCCGATCGCAGGTTTCACCCATACAGCCACAATCTAGACCACGCATTTCAGTCACAGACCCGCGCTCTGGTTTTTGCATTTTTTACCCTTTTTTGAACCCAGAACTTTGTTGCAATATTTTCTATACCTGCATAGACACTGTTCTGTCTGCAGCCATACTTACCTATAACCTTTTTCTATAGTTTGCTTTCTGTTCCATTTACAGTTTTTTTAAGTTTAAGCATTTCAATTGAAAAAAGAAAATTTTGCATTACAAGTTTCATTTTTGCATTATTATTGGTTAACAAGTTTCCCATCCCGTGGCACTTTTGATTGGGTTCATTACCTCACACACATACACACACACTCTGTCACCTAATTCAAGTGAGCCTTAAAATACTGCTTAACACAACCAACATTCTAACCCCACTTGGGGAACATATAAGAATATTGTAGTTAGGTAGGACAGAGGGGATAGGCATCCAAATAACACCCCTCGGTCGCTTACACTTGAGACATAGTTGTTGTCCATTAGGGAACCAAAATCCCCTAGTAGTTTTTGGCATGGTCACAACCAATTTATCAGAGGGCCTCTCCCTTAGGAGGGTTGAAGTAGCCAGACTGGTTCCGGAGGCCTGAGTGGAATACCGCAATCCATTCAGTAACAGAAGGATACTTACTCGTTGGTTTGCGTGTGGTGATTCCTTTTAGGCCCATGCGGTGATAGGAATGGAGTTGCAGATTCACCTTTTCTGGACGTGTCATGAACGGGGTATCTTAGTTGCCTTTCTTCTAGGATTGTCTTACTCGGTGTCCCTCCCGGTAGGAGGATATCTTTAGCCACTTGGCTCTACTATCCATATCATCTGACTTGAATTTCATCACCTTACAGAGGATATGTCTGGTTGAGTCAGAATACTATTTAGCTAGGTGTTTGCATGCTCCCTTACCTCCCTTTGGTCTAGCGAGTCCACTATTTTTATTTTTTAGGAAACCTGCTGCTTGTTGGTATTCTGACCATTATTGTTGACGCTCCGCTTATTGTAGCATAGCTATTACAGTGAGTGTTTTGAGCTGGTTATTGGCTTGAGTGCCGTATTTTTTGCACTCTCCTTCTGCACACTTGGCTGCATTAGGGTTTTTGAGCTGTTTATCACTCAACACAACCCCCAGATACTCGACACCATCTGTCACCATTGAGTCCCCGAGAAATTCTCGGCACCTCCGGGGTGAGCCCCCATAGCACAGTTCACTTGACATCACCCGTCATAGATGTAGGGCTTCATCACTCGACTCCACTCGTCGACGACATAGAGCTCCGTCCCTCGGCCCTGACGCCCCTTATTTTACATCTGATTCTAAGGCAGAGTCCGAGAACCCCACTTATACTGCACCAACCAGCCCCATGGATGGCATGAATTCCAACCCCTTCTTTGTAGGGACCATTGGTGGAGTGTCCACCAGCACCCCAGCTACCACACCCGCTTTGCGTATGCCCTTGATGGGGCCCACACCCACCATTCTGGTCACTATGCCAATTCCAGTGGCTAGCATACCCAACCCAACCCCCCTAGTGAATCACACTACCCTTAGCGGCGCAGGACCATCCCATACCACCTTCGTTCCTCCCCCTGGGGGCAACATCCCCAACCTAAACCCATCCCCTACACTTAGGGGAATTGGCCCCAACGTGGTCACGACCACCAGCATGTCACATCCTTCTACTAGTTTTCCATTCATGGCTAGTCTTAACCTTCCTGACCTAGCCAGACTGACCAACGATTCCATCAGACATGACCCTATGTGGCCTCACATGCCCACCAAGCTCCCATCAGACATCCCTAACTTTGAGGGCAAGGCAGGTGAAGACACCTAGAACCATATTATGTCCTCCGTCTGTTACAATGCACTCTCACTGGCTCTGCAGCCAAATGGTACATTGAGCAGCCCCATGCCACCTTTATTTCCCTCGCCTCGACCTTCCTGTAGTTCTTTCAGTTACTTGTCCGCTATGACGCGGGAGTTGAGATCCTACTGTCTTGCAGATAGAATACGGCCACCCACGTCACTGACCATATTCACGAGTGGCGTCGACGCCAAAGCCTGTGAAAAATCAAGTTAGATGACCGTATCTTCTTATATTGGTTTCTAAAATCTCTCCTTCCCGTCATTTCCAAGGATGTGGCATCCGAACGACCCCAGTCTGAGGAAGAGGCCATCCTAAAAGCCCAGCAATTTGACCTTATTTACGCCCAGTTTGGTTATCTATATACCATTATACCTGACGCCCCCCGCGACGATTCCTCCCGAAACGATGCACCGGGGGCATCCCATGCCACAGATGGCATCATTGGCCATATTACCTTGCATAACCAACCCTTTTCCATAGCACGCACTAGCCATGGCCCTGACCTTTCGCAGGCCACAACCCACTCTAGAGAAACCAATTCATATGCTCCCATGGCCCATAATCACCATTCTCACGGACCCTCATGTCCACCTCAATGCTTCGGCCCTACATCCCCCAATCGCACCTCAGCCTTATTATCACCCACAGGTCGCGCAAGCTCCTGTATCCTCTCAAGCCCCCCCTGCTTATTATCCTCCACAGGCAGCACCTGCGACAAACCCACAACCCGTCACACAGCCATATCAACAACCCCCACAAGGTTCAACACATGCACTGCCTCCACCCACTTATTATCCACCGCAGCCTGCTCCTGTACCTGCACAACCCCAAAACCCACCTGCCTCCCAAGGGCAAGTGTATGCGCAAAAAAATCTGCAGCAGAACCAAAATAACCAACGCCACCAAAACGGCGGCAAAGGACGTAGCCGTGGGAACAACCCCCCTACAGACCAGGGCAGCCAGCCACCTAATCCCCTAAACAATAATAATGTGGCACCTGCCAACCAAAATCCTGAGAGGCCGCCCAAACAAGCCAAAAAACCTAATTTGCGAACGAACCATCCTTGTTCTATTTGCGGGGTCTATGGAAATTACACACATGCTTGCCCACATTTGGAGCGGGCCCGACAACTCTGGATCGATGATGCCCACAGCCAAGGGCACGCGGCACCTCAAGCGGCCAACTAATCCCCCACCACCTCAAACTCAACCCTTGGTGTTACAGAACCCTTTACCAGCCCAAGGCGTGGTGAACACTCAATCGTTAGCTCCCCCTCAAGGAAATGCACCTCCACAATAGCAAATCACTTATGCAGCTCCTAATCAACCCATGCTAGACTTAGGTACCCATCACTTGTTAATGATGTCATCGGCCGATGTCAACCTTCAAACCCGTCAGAACCAATATGGCTCCACCCCTGAAGCCCCTCCCGCCGACAACAACACCAACTCTCTTCCCACCGATCAGTCGTTACAAATACCTCCGGCCCCATTAGATGGCGCCCTGAAAGCCCCTCGCTTCCCACTTCGCCGCATCAACAATAACCCCAATGCTCACGATGCGTCTAATTACAACATTGTAGATGACTTAGCTTAGTCCTCTGCAGCCATGTCTGCATTAGAGGTCTTAAAAAACTATCATACACAGTGCAAGAATTTGTTATCAGCCATTGGTGCTATTGACCCAACTAATTCACGAATGATGGCCTTTGATTTGGACCAATCCGAACCACGCCTGCCTTCCACATTAGCATTCCAAGTTTATGTATCCATTCGGAATCTCGTCATCCATCGGTGCATCATCGATGAGGGTGCCTCTACATGCATTATGTCCACATTCGTTTGGCAGAAGTTAGGATCCCCTACTCTTCAGCAGTCCACCACTACGTTGCGAGCCTACGATGGTCGTTCGGCTCAACCCCAAGGTCTCTTAGCTAATGTCCCCATCCAGTTGGCTGGTAAAATAGTGCTTATTGACATAGAGGTCATCAACGCCCAACTTGATTATAACCTCTTACTTGGCTGCAGTTACATGTACGCCATGGTGGCGGTTGCCTCATCCATTTTTCATACCATGATGTTCCCCCATGAAGGACGCGTGGTCAAGATTGATCAACTCATCTACTACGATCCCAATTCCCCCGCTGCACCCAAAAACGTTCTCCCCATGGTTGAACAAACTATTTGCAGAGCATCTACCTCGTTGGTTTCCTCAGTGAGACCCAACGTTTACTCAGATACGCCGATGACCTCAACATTCCACTCCATTCCACCCCCGTCACCAGCGACCGAAATATCTGACTTATGTACCCTCTCCTACAATACACAAACACCCAACCATCAACCGCCCTTGCTTCCCCAACCACCATTGGTACCTAGTCATGTTGGTGTTACACCCATCCATACAATCCCCTTCCTGTTCCCCCCTTCGGGAGTAGTAAGCACCCCGGTTATGGCTACTCTCAGCCTCCCCGGGTTAACTTTAGGATTACCCATATGGTATCTCACGCCTCCCGTTTCCCCTCCGAAACCAAATTTCATCCTACAACCGGTGCAACCCATAACCACTACTAGTCAACCACCTCCCAGTGTCACTACTCCTTCCGCATCCACCAGTCCCACCCCTCTTATCAAGCACATTGGGGGCAGAGGCCCACAACCATACACCGCTCTACCCCCCGCCCAAAACAGTTAAAAATCCCCCCGTGTTTCATGCTCCTCCCAAATTCTCTTTGTGTGATGAGTTGGGCCATGCTACCCATCAATGTCCACAATTACCCGCATTACAAGAGCACATGCAAATGCTTGACGACAACCCCAACATCCCAGTTGTCTAACTCGACCCTACCCCTAAGCCTTGTGATAAATCACTACGTACCAACCACCCTTGTGCAATATGCGGTATTTACGGCCATTACTCACATCACTGTCCAGATCTCCTAGATTACAGAGTGGCTCTCTACGAGATGAATAACTTGGACCTCAAGACGTCTCCTCCCACCATTGAAGAGATCCACCCCCCAGCATCTCTGCCAACTGGAGAGGTCAATACCATTTATATGATCTCTTCTACTAGCACTCCCTCATCAACCAATTTGACGACCCAAAGTTTCCACAATGATGAGGAGATTCTCGAGGCTCTTGCTGCACCTGATTACCCCTGGGAGGATATGCACCATAGTTCCTATTTCCTCCCGGAAGAGTCCTCCCCCACCACAACCACCCAATTTTCGGTGGAGTCTAAATATTTCCTCCCCACCAAAGTCGACTGGTTTAAAGAGTTGATTCCCGCTCCTGATGCCTTCGAGGAAGGTAACATGGCCAATATTTCACCCACAATCCACGTTGATATCTCTGCCCCAGCCAGTGCTCCTGAACTCATTACATTACGAGCCTCCTGCACTGAGTATGAGATCGGAGAGTACAAATTTTTTTTCCAAGAGTTTCGCAATGTCTTTGCCTGGTCCTATACCGAAATGCTTGGTCTTGACCCCACTATCATAGAGCACCACATCGACACATGGATAGATGTGCCCCCCATTCGCCAGAAATAGCGCCCCATTCATCCGTCCAAGCTCCCCGCCGTTAAAGCAGAGATTGCGAAACTTCGCACAGTAGGATTCATTTATCCTATTACATACACCACTTGGGTTTCTAACCCTGTCCCTGTTAACAAGAAACAAGGCACCATCCGAGTATGTACTGACTTCCGTGATTTAAACCGAGCATGTCCCAAAGACAACTTCCCCATGCCATTTATTGACCAACTCATCGATGTGTGTGTGGGCCATGAGGTCCTATCCTTCATGGACGGTTTCTCAAGATACAACCAGATTCAGATCCGCGAGGAAGATCAATACAACACTGCCTTCACCACCCCATGGGGCACCTTTGCCTATCATGTCCTGCCTTTCGGCCTTAAAAATGTTGGCGCCACCTTCCAGCGGGCCATGACCTATTGTTTTCATGACTTGTTCCATATCTTATTAGTCTATCTTGATGATCTCACAGCACTTTCCAAGAAACGATCCGACCACCTCAATGACCTCTGGCGAATTTTTCTGCATTGTCACAAGTATCAGATCCGTTTGAACCCACTCAAGTGCGTCTTTTGCGTTCCGGCAGGCCAGTTGTTAGGATTCATTGTTTCCCACAAAGGAATCGCTATAGACCCCCTCAAAGTTCAAGCCATCTTAGACCTTCCACAGTTCATGGTTTCTTATGTCTACTTCGTACTCACACACCCTTTGTTTGGGACAACCAGGCACAAGCTACATTCGATGCCCTTTAAAAAGCTCTAATGCAAGCCCCTTTGACCTCCCCTCCGGATTTCTCTCAGGACTTCATCCTTTATGTCTCGGCATCTGACCACACTGTGTCAGGGGTCCTTGTTTAAGAAGATGCTGCTCTCCAGGAGCATGTCATTTATTATGTTAGCCAAACCTTGTCTAGACCACCCCTACATTACCCATATGAGGAAAGACTAGCCCTTTCCGTCGTCTTTTCCATCCAAAAATTTGCGCCATTATATTTTACTCAGTCATACTACAGTTGTCACCAACTCCAACCCCATGGTCTACCTTTTAAACCGGCGACTTCTGCAAGGTCGTGTCGCCAAATGGGTAATCATACTCCAAGAATATGACCTAACTTTCACAACCCCTAAGAGTACTAAAGCCCTTGCACTTGCCAAGCTCATCACCGACGCTCCCTATGCCCTGGTGGTGGCAGCGGTCCCACATCTGCATCAAACCAAATCACACCTAGTCAGAATCATCATATACATATATATATATCTAACATCAACAAATCTAATATAAAACAATCAAAAACCTATATACATACCATCTAGGCCCCAAGCCTGCCCTGGGGGTCGTGGTGCCTCCGGATCTCGCCGGTAGTCCATACCAGTGTATGGGTAGTCATCAAAGGTCAATGGTAGCTGCAACCACTGCAAGTAGAGCTCTTGCATGAAGTACCGCCCCACCTCTCCCCCACCCCGCCGGCACATCATCTCACCCCACCACACCATCTGCGGCTCCCTCAAACCCCCAGCCCGGACCGACACTCTCGGTCGCAGTGTCGGAACCCGCTCCATAAAGAAAGAACACAGGAAGGACCCGTAGCAGAACCCCTTTCCAGATTCCTTCACCGAGGTCAGCTGCCATTGAACAAAAGTGAGGAACATCTGGCCGCACGCAAAGTAGGTCCCCTGTAATACCCTCTCGACTAGCTGCATCTATCCACTAGACACTCAGTTGGTCCCCTGCGACCCCAACACTCGAACCACACATGCCAAGATCGCCCAGAAATCTCAAATCCACTCTGTCCCACCACACTCTCTATCAAAGTCAACCGAACAAATGACACTTGGCATTATGGGTCCACTTACTATTTATAGATAGTTGACTTTTCTTGATTTGGCCATTATGGATCCATACAGAGTCCGTTTTCCAAACCGTTTCCACCACTAGAATTAGCACAACGTGACCTTCACAATGGTCGACTCAGTTTCTATTTCTCTCCAAACCCCTTTTTTGGCATTTTTTCCATGCATGTCGCCATCTCGATTTGCACGCCACATTGGTCGCTGCCAGTTTTTAGCATTCCTTATACCATCGGATTCAGTTTTTCAAGCTCGTGATGATGCTTGAGATCATTTCTCGCTCTCACCCCCAGATTTTTTGGACATTTTTTACCAGCCCCTAGTCATCTCGGTTTGCATGCCACCTCGATCGTTCTCTGTCTTTGACACTGTTTATATCGACGGATTCAGTTTTTCAAGCTCGTGATGACGCTTGAGATCATTTCTCACTTTCACCAGATACAGTTTCAACATTGTGTCCCGACACCTTGCTGCCTCGGTTTGCGCGCCACCTCGACCGCCATCGAATTGTTACACATTTTTACATGAGCCATTCATTCCATTCATACTACAATTATTTCGTTATTTTTCCACCATTCATTATCCCGCAAGAAGGCCCACTAGTGTTCCCCCCCCACCCATTATCTTGGTTCTCATCGATGTCCCTTGATTGAACACTCTCTCCTTGCTTGGCCATTCCTTTTGTTTAGTATAATTTTATCCCTTTTTCGGGCCGGACAAGTCCAATACCAAAAAGGAACTTAGGGAGTTTCTGTTAATCTCTTTTCTGACTCCTACAAGAATGAAAAGATCGCCAAGAAATCTTGCTTCCTTTCATGCTCGTTAGACTAATTACGAAAAAGGAATACTCTAGTCACACCGACTAGAAGAGTTCTTCATTGCATCCTTTTATGCTTTTTCGGGCCTTAGAGACTAACAAATGAAAAAGAACCCCCCTGGAGTCTTCTTATTGCTTTCAGACTCTCTAAAATTGAAAGCAACCAGGAGCATGCACCGTCATGGGCTTGTACAAATCCACACGACGGTAACATTCCATTATTTCAGAGTCTTCTGATCGCTTTTAAACTCCTTAAAATTGAAAGCAATCACAAGCATGAACTGTCCTGGGCTCGTATAAATCTACAAGATAGTACCATTTTGAGCACATTTCTTCCAGCACCTTAAACCATGAAGAAGCCCCCACCGGTGCCCCTCGGCACTATGATCAACCATATCGGCAGCACCTCCCAATAATGTCACCTTTGTTCAAAGTATTCTACGATAAACCACCCTCAGAGTCTCCAACCATCTTACACCAACTTGAATATCACTCATCCCAGTCACCCTCCCTAGTCCATTAATGCTATGCTCCCCTTCCCACCAGTCAGTTTCATATGCTGCTCGATCATCCCCGCCATCATACTCTGAACAAAGGAAGTTTGAGTCCACCCACTCTATTTGCCCAGTTATTCCCCACCCCCACAGTATGTGAGTCCTACCATCAGTACTCTCACACTTTGGTTATCCACCTCGTGCTCCTATCAAGGAAACATCATTGCCTTGCTAGTTGCAGGTCTCCCTCTGTCAACGACAACCCATCTATTCCAGAGGATAGGCCCAGAGGTCCCTACGCCTTGGACTCATCACCATTTGTGATGAGTGCCTACGGACCATTGTGAGTGGAGTCCTCAGTGCCTCTCCAAATGGTTGTTTCTCACATGCTCGACTTCAACACCTTGATCACATCATTGAGATTCGTGAAGGGTATATATCCCTTCAGTTATTTGTCGAAGACCCCGGACTTCCCCTGACTCTAGCACATTGGTGAGTCACCTTGGAACACCCAGTTATATGTTCCCATGGATACCCAAGTTGCGTTGGCGATTTTATTCGAAAGCCATCCACTTATATGCTTCCTTGAGTACCTAGTTCGGCTCCAGTTCAATGTACCATTGAGGGTGTGATTGATCCCCATCATTGTGATCTTCCAGTTCATCGGTTGCCCTGGTACCATACTCAACACCACTATTGTTATTCCAGTGTATCAGTTCTTCAGCTTAGACATGGTCATCCCGGCAGTATGTCCTAGATTTGTGTCCCCTCTGGACCCTTATGATGTACACAGTAGTTCTCCATGTATCTTTCAGGTCCCCTTTTTGGGCCTCATTGTTATTCTATATATCTTGATACGAGCATGGGTATGCCCGCCTCGTCCATATATTGAGATTATTCCTCATTCATTATTGAGGTCATGTATTTTCAGTTTTTGTAGTTTGTTTGGGACCGTTGTTCCGGGCTCTAGTTCGTTTCTTCTCTTCTCCACTCCACAGGAAAACCATAAAATACCTATGATGTCTATCGGCCATACGATGAGCTCCTTCCCTCACACATTAGGGGGCAATCTGTTAACACCCAAAAAGTGCTCACCATCTCATCTCCCTCATTACATGACTCGTTTGTCTATATTTCCTACCATATTTGCCTCCAAAACCCTAAAAAACCATTAAAAAGCCTCCAAAAGGCCAAAACCCCCCCTTTTTCCCCCAAAATAATTTAAATTTCCTCCCAAAATAGAAAAAAACCCTCTAAAAGGGCCCTAAATTCTCAAAAATCAAATAAAAGGGAATAAAAAATATAAAAAAGAGGAAAAAGAGAGAAAAATGAAGCAAAAACCTTATACAATTGACCTAAACCATATGGTTCCAACAACCATGGGTCAACACTCCATCACTAAAATCCTATAAATAGGTGATGGAGGCTCCCCATTTCACATTCACAATCTTCCCTATCCTCACTCTGCCAAAATCACTCTTGAAACCCTAGCTTACCATTTGAGCTAGTTTTTCCCATTTGAGTGCCCCTTTGGCCCATTATTCAAACACCTTGGAGAAGGAGAAGGAACCCATTGGAGCATGGAAGCAGCCCTCCTAGACTACTGCAAGAGCTCCACCAATCTCAACACTTGAGGTAAATTTAATACAAAAGGAAAATCTTTATCATATTGTCATGTCTTTTTATTTCTATTAATGCTCATGTTCGGTTAAATTTCATACTGTTTTATTGCTTTCGTTTACTATTTATTGAACTGCTACTAAGGAGGCCCTTCTCCTTAGTAGGTGCTCATTTGCACAAGCTAGGGTGAAAACCCTAGCTACAATCGATATACCATGATTTGTTCATCCCTGAACACGACATTCGTCTTTGTGATTTTTCTGCAGGTTGTCATTAATTATATGCACAACTTTTGGTCAAGTGAGTTACTTTTGTTCATACAAATGTAATGCAAAATATTTTTGTTAAATTCATTGAATTGTTCATCAATACTACCTTTTAACTGCGTCTGTGAAGAGTTGGAGATCGTCTATTTTTCCAAAGGTGTCGTACATATCATCCAAAATCGAGGTAAGGCACAATAAGGCCTCCTCTGCAATAATGACCGATAAGCAAAAGGGCTCACCTAGTGATATTTGACCCATCGCTTGGCGGAATGGGGCACCTCATACCCTTCTGTGAGTTCGCTAAGATTTTGGAATCGTGTCATGGTTTCTCCATAACTTTCATCCTGACTGCCAAATTGAGGCCTGCCACCTCTGCTCAGACTACTTACACAGAATCTCTAGCGTCTTCAGGATTGAGCATCCGCTTCATGGATCTCCTTGCAAAAGCGCAAATGGATTCTGAAGAAATGAATGTGAATCCCATAATATCGATGTTCAAATTAGTGGACAAGTCTAAAGGCTTAGTCGACCATGCTCTAAGGAACCTGTTCAACGATTCCTCTAGTATTATAAGTGCTTTCATCACTGATATTTTCGACGCCGCCATGCTCGAGGTTAGCGGTAGCTTGAAGATACCCAACTATATTTTTTTCGTCATGTATGCCTCTAATCTTTGTCTCATTCTCTACCTTCCCACAATGGATGCCAAGATAAAGGAATCTTTGAAGGATTTGAACGGCTCTATAAAGTTACCTAGGCTTCCAGCAATACCAACACCAAATTTCCCTTTTCTCTAATTTTACAACATATCAAAGTATGCCACTTGTCATACGATTTATCTTTCAATTAACAAGATATTTCGATGGTAATAACCATAGACTTAGGCTGATGTTGTTTGGGGACTGTGACAGTAAGCACGCCATATTCAACCATTAACTAGAGATTTCGATGGCTCTAACTGCAGGCTTACGCTTATGTTGTTTGGGGATTGTAAAAGTAAGCACTCCGTTGTCCATTGAGGCCTTATGAAAACATCTTTACCCCGTGCCTTACTCGACACCCTTCATTCATTTGAGTTTATTTTTTTATACAATTATCAGACTGAATTTTCACTACTTGTTTGATTAATTGGATATCAGCAACATTGTATCTAGTAAAAATTGTGCACTATTAAGTTGTGATATATATGTTGCAATATCAGAGGTTTTGATTTAGTGAATACACATGTTTTAATTTAATTTGCATATAGTTGAAATTTGAAAATGTAGAGTTGAAATACATCAATAAATCTAGACATAGTCTACGTATTCTACTTATTGATTTTTTGATTCAGTGACACTGGAACCATGATCTATATACTGTTATCTTTGTTATATCTTGGATTTTTGTCTCTACTGGTTTTTGTTTTTGAATTACTTTCTTTTATTAACTGATGTGAGGATTCTGGTTCTTTTATAATTTAATTGGATTCTTGACTCTATTGATTTTTGTTTCTATTTACTTTCTTTTATTAACTAATGCGTGGATCGTAATTCCTTTATGATTCCCGCTCTTGGAAAATCAAATGGAAAAAGAGAAATAGAATGAATTTCATTTTATTTTTCTATAAAAGTTGGTATACCAGTTCTTTACATGAATGTAACCATCCTAGTCTCCAAGCTGAAATTAGAATAACATTTCCTAAAAAATGGCGTATCAAAGAAGGATAACAAAAGATTACATAAACATTTCCGCAAAGATGGCGTAGTATTCTCTAGAAATATGCGTTGATTTTGGGGTAAATAAAAACTGAAAACACAAACTTTTGTTTCAAAAAACGAAACTCCAGGACTCAAAAATCCAATACCTGCAAGTAATGTGGACACGACCTTCAGAACGTTCAATCATGTGTTTGCATTGCAGACACTGTTTCCACCCTTTATTCTCTGCTAGCAATTCGAACTCTGCATCTACACCACAACTAAGAAGAATAGTCGTGACATGTCATGTCCTTGTGCCAAGCAACCCTGCACTCTATACAAAACAATCGATTGCATTTCTGGCATTTTCTTGATGTTGTTGTTGGAAAAGGATTCGATGAGGAAGAAGGAGAGGCAGATTGTGGAAATATTTCTAATCTTGATAAAGCCATCAAAGTCGAGCAGTTAGAATAGGGGTAGAATACTTTCTCTACTTCTAGAATTGTTGCCTCTGCCAATCTTTCTATAAAAAAATCAAGCCGTTTGGACGACAATAATTTCTCGCAATCACTTTTAGTGAGTTGGGAACGATAATCGAGAGTTGGGCACCGATGCACACCATGATATGTAATAAAATGGAGCTCAATGGATCGAGCCATACAAGAAAAACAGTATCTATGATGGCAAACGATATTTTTGTGAATTCGATTCACATTGACCTCTTTATAGAAGATACCACAATTTTCCTTTTCCTCCCTTTGATATCCAATGGGTTCCATTTTTATCCGAGTCCCTGAGTTGCCACCGACTTCGACATAGGTATTGTCACTGGTTTCATGGTCGTCACTGCTGGCTACTTCAAGAGATGTTTTATCTGTGTCCAAACTCTCCAAAATAAGTTAATGGGATACGACCAATATAAGAAAGCTTTGGAAACAATTGCATTGAAGAATTTTTGCATTATATATTATGAAAGATGCCTTGTGAGAATTTGGCTCTGAATAACCTAAATGGTTTATGAATATGGACGTGGTGTTGCAAAATTTGGTGTGTCAATATTGGTGTGGTGTTGTGGGATCCATGGAGAGGGTAGCCATAGGTTCTAATATTGGGCAAAGGCTAAATACTACACCCTAGAAGCACACAACCCTTGCACGTTGGATTTTTCATTCTATAAGTAAACTCTAAGAATTAGAGCTCTTGAGAGGAGGAGGCTTAATGAGATTTATACTCTTACAATTTGTAATATCCCCTATGCAACTTCATTTCTTCTACAAGGAAAAAGGAAACATTGGTTAGCGTCCGAAGCTTTTGGAGTTAGCATCTGAATGCCCAACCAAACACATTATTGAGGAGTTAAGTCTTTATATACATGCTTGCAATTTCAATATTTACCATGGCCCAAAGAGTCATGAAGGAGTAATAACTATCAATGCACTTGTCTTATTCGAGAGGAACACATTATGTGAAGAACATGATGCTTGTAAGCTATTTGAGAAAATGATTAGAAATGGTTTCACTCCTGTTGTTGCAGCAACATCCCCCCCCAAAAATTTTGTACATATTGGGGCCCCTCCTTTATTTTTCTAGAAAGACTGCTGTAAGAGGCCAATTCTCCTTTTTACTTTGTTTTCAAATGAAAATCCTCCTTTGAGAATTCCAAGTTTTTCTTCTAAGGATAAAATTCATGAAATCTGCCCGAAGTCATGGAAGCATTTGAGAAAGCCCCCCGCAGTTGCAGAAGTATTCAAGTTATCCTCCCAAAACCGTGGGAACCGTTCGGATTTCCCTCTCGAAATGGCGGGAGCTATCTGCATAAGTCTCTCGAAAAAGGACTTAGAAATTTTCTATCAAAGATTGCGGAAATTATTTGGGAAAGTCTCCCGAAGCAGCAGAATCATTTGAGTTATCTTCCCGCAGTTGCGGAACCTTTCGGGTTATCCTCCTACAGTTGCGGAACCTTTTGAGTTATCTTCCCGAAACTGCGGGAGCCATTCGCATATCTTTTCTGGGACCGCTGAAGGACTTCTCTTTAAAAAATCTTAAGTCTTTTCTCTCTACTTGCGGAAGCCATTCAACCTATCCTCCCGAAAATGCGGGAGCCATTCGTATAAGCCTCCCGAAACTGTGCAAAAGACTTAACTTTTTGCGGAACCATTCAGCTTATCTTTCCAAAATAGCGGAGCCATTCACCAATCCATTCCGAAACTGTGGAAGCTAATTGCGAAATCTTTCCACAACTACGGAAACATTCGCGAAGCCCTGCCGAGACTTAGAAATTTTTTCGAGTTGCGGAAGCCATTCGCCTATCCTCCCGAAACGGCGGGAACCTTCACAAAATGGTTCCGCAATTGCGAGAGCAATTGACTTATCTCCATTAAAAATTACGGAAATAAATCGTATATTTCCCTGAAATTGCGGGACAACTCTCCTAAGGTTGCGTTTCGGAAGGATATGCCAATCTCTTCCGAAATGTCGAAGCCATTCGCTATATCCTTCTGCAGTTGCGGGTGAAATTTGTGAGTCCTCCCTGCAAATGACAGTCGCGCATAACTGCCGAGGTGGCTTGAAAAGACCGCGATGTACAAACTTTAAAAACATTTTAATGGCGCCACCCACCGAATTTAGTGCCACATGTGCCTAACCTGTTTAAAAGGATGGTGGGGGTTTGGGTCGACCGCATTGTTATTTTTTGATTAAACAAACACCGTTGGACACCGCACCAGACTGCTCCAGCTCAGCTCGTCCACGTCTGCGTCCACCTCATTCAGCCATCTTTGTGCTACCAGGTAGGTTTTTTAACCGTTATTTTCTATCTTATTTCCACGTCGAGTCACCTGTGATTTTTTCCCATCTTCAACGTGGCCGATAGACATTCGTGGCCATATATCGTTATTTTGTTTTTTTTAAGGCTGTCGGGGCCCCTGTGGTTTCTCAGCTCAACCAAAGGCATGACTATAATCACCCGATCTTTTTCACCAGCCATTTTCCAGGCGTCGTCACCCCCATTCAAGCCCCGAGCCGGACATACAAAGTCTAGTAGATATTAACAGTAGTGGTCGGGTCGGCTGATCCCCTCACCTTTTCATAAATGTGGAAAGCGGCCCCTTATTTCGTCAAAAGGTTGTTTCACTCCAGACTCACCCACCACTAACCATTGGAAGAGCAATGACGAAGGGTACCCTCTCTCCTAGGAATAGATGGGAAGCAGGTTGTTTCCTCATGGCATGCTTACCTTTCGGAAACGTCCTAAACTTTGTCCCCTTAAGATAACCAAATCTCAGAACTATGTTTCTTGCTTGGAATGGTTCATTTTGCTTCCCCAACATGCAGCTTTCTAATTTGTTTATATATCTCATTAGCATGTTGAAGTGATCTTTCTTTTGTTAAAATATCATAATAGGTTGCACATTTTTTTATAATGACTTGTATTTGGTTGCTAGCAGGGATAAGCCAAGATGCCAAAAGGTGGTAGGAAGAAGGCTAAAATGATGGAACCGGAACCAGTGTCACTTAGGACTGAAACTATGTTCCAAGATACTAGGTGCACCACCAGTGTTCCTCCCGAAGTCCAGTGGGGTGATATTTACAAGATGATCAAGGACCAAGATATCCCGGATATGTTACTAGAAGAGGGGAAGATCTATCTCAACATCAGAACTTCAGGCATAGCTAGGGCTGCTACCCCGCCCTGAACTGTTCCCATGTTCTGAAGTAATCGAGTGGATACTCAAACATACTAATGCGGAGACAAGAGTATTACATGACAGCGGGAAAATAGCCATCGCCTCATTCCACCTAGCATATCTTGCCGCAGCCTATAAATTCCCATGTCCCCAGCAAGCTCTGAATGATGAATGGTTGGGCCAGATGAACAATATTGAAATGGCCAAAAAATTATTGGTCGCAGGAAAGCACCTAAGAAAGAGAGGTAATGGCGAACATGATGTGCAGAATCTAAGACCTCCTTTCAGGTTAATCGCCCTGATGTTATGCAGAATTTTTGGCATGCCCGATGGCACTGTGTACAGGATTCAGTGGGTCCCCATCATCCACTTCGTAGCATTCAAAGGAACTGTGTTTGACTGGGATACTATCCTGTCGGACAGTTTAGCATCAATGGTGGTTGCTGCAAGAGAAGGTCTGGCCTTAAAAAAGTCAGAATTTTACATGTCTTCATATCTCATTGACTGTATTTTGGCCAAGCTATCTTTTCCCCGCTTAGGTTGCACGTGGGACAAAGAAAATACCCCAGTCTACACTGCTTACAGGATGATGTGGGCTCAAAATTACAAAGCCAGCTATAAACTCATCTGTGAGGGGTTCACCATGCCCCTATATGAGCATATATTCAAGGAAGAACCCAACTGGCTGTCGAAAAATGCCATGCAGATCCTAGAGAACTATGGAGATTTTTATTTTTCAGAACAAGGCACCTACATCAGAATGTTTGGAGGGACTAAAGCTCCATATATTTTTCCAAGGTATGCTACTGACTATGTGGTCCTCAAGGAGGCAGTGAGACAAATTTTCCTGGATGGAATTGGAGTAGTGCTTAACAAGCAGCATAAGGCTTCTTTCCCCCCTCTACCTTTCTACATCGGAGCTTACAAATTCTCAGGAGTTGCGTCAACCGAGGAGTTTGTTCAAGAGCTGAAAGCCTTCCACTTTGGTGAAGTTATTTTCCATAGGAATGATAGGTGGGGAAAAGTTGTCGAGCATTGTAAATAAATTTATGATCATTTCGAGTACGCCCATTATTATGATGCCGAGGAAGAGGCATTCAGAGGCATCAGCAACATGACTGAGTTGCATATCTGTCGCCAAGGCAATAGAGCAAGCTCTAGTTCTACCAAGGCCCAAAAAACCAGCTTGCAGAAAGAGAAAGAAGTAGATGATGCCCGATCCCAAGAAGAACAAAGGTTAGGAGAGGAAGCAAGGTTACTACAAGAGGCTGAAGTTGCAATATTACAACAAGAAGCTGAAGTGGCGAGATTGCAGCAAGAAGAAGAAAGTGAAAGGCTGCAGAATGAAGCTGAGGAAGCCCAGCGGCAGAGAGAAGCAGAAGACGCGAAGCAGATAGAAGAGAATGAAAATCAGTAGCAAGCTGAAGAAGAAGAGAGAAGGCAACAAGCTGAAGTAGAGCAGAAAACGGAAGAAGAACTCAAGATAGTTGAAGATCCTCAGGCAGGAGGCTCCAGCGCTCAGGATATGGAACTAGACGTACCTCAAGCAGGTGTCTCTGGTACTCAAAATGTGGAGGCGGACACAGCACAAGCAGGTGTCTCTGGTACCCAAAATGTGGGAATAGATTCAGCTCAAGTAGTCCAGACCCCACCCGCGGAAGCAGAGATAGATATTATAGATCTCCCAATCGTCCCGTAAACTCCATCAGAAGAGCATACCGTGTCTAGATGGGATGAATTTGTCTATGATAAGAAAAGGAAGGCAATGGCCCTTAAATCAGAAGAGAGGATAAAGAGACTCTTCCAAGAAGATATTGTTACCCACCGGGAGACCACAGTAATGCAAAATACAAATAAGGCTCCCTTAGCTATGGCATCCGCCGCTGTAGAGACAGCAAAAGCAACGCTGGACAATGTGGCCGATATAGTTAAAGAAGTTGAGTCGACAAAGAGGAGAGCTCACATGTTACAACATACTGTGGCTAATGAGCAAGCCTACAGGGATCTCGTGGTGAATAGGTATAATCGCTTGTTTGTTGACCATAAAGAACTGTTAGACAAGTATAACTAGCTAGAAGAAGAAAAGGAACAACTGACAGTCCAGATGATGATTGTAGAAGCAAAAAAGAACGATGTAGGAACCAGAGTGTCCCATCTAGAAGTGGACAAGCTGGCATTGGTTGAGCAATTAGATTAGGTGGAGAGCAGAGCGATAGACATGTCTCCTTTCCATGAGCTGTCCTGTAGCATCCTAAAGCAAGTCCATGACACGAAGGAACTAATTACTGAGGAAGTATGCAAGCTCAAGGCCATGGTGATTAGATTAAAAGAAGTTAATGCAGATGCTAATAGGATTAAAGCTAAATATACTCAGGTTAAGGAAAATATCCTGAGCCAGATAGAATGGAGAGAAGGAAAGGTAGATTTCCCCAAGCATCTCCCATTTGAATCTGAAGATGGTTTTAATGAAGACGTAGCCCTTTTGGAATTTTGCAGAAATTGTAGCATTAAGCTAATGGCCAAGATCCGAGGGACAATGGATAAGAGTAACGGGCTTTATCAAAGAATCCATGAAGTGCATGACAAATGCAAGTTGAGTTTCCCTCAATCCCTTGATGATTTCCCGGGAAAAGAACAACATTTAGCTGACCTGAAGGAAGAACTGGGCATCCAAATGGAATATGTGAAAAGGATTGATGTCTTAGCCATTGATGATCTCCAGCATTATATTGGGATGTCATCAATACACAGTCATCTGCTTAAGGAAATACACCAAGCAACAGTGACAGAAATTCAAGGTATTGGAGCTAAGATTGGTAAAGATGTAACTTCTCAGAAAATCTTACTCCCTACCTCAGCAAATGTAGTTATAAGGGACACTGGCATATGGTTTAGTTACATTGCAAAAGAGGAGAAGAAAGCAGCAGCAGTAGCAAAAGCAACAGCCAGTCCAAATTCTTCTCTCCCGGTAGTAGCAGTTGTAACAGCAAGCCCGATTTCTTCTCTCCCAGAAGCAGCAGCAATACCAGCTGGCTCAATTTCCTCTCTCCTAGCAGCAGCAACAGCAATAGCTAGTTCGAGTGCCTCTTTTCCAACTGGAGCGCATTCCCAAGAGTGAAAGCACTGATATTAGAGCATTAATTCCTATATTTTGTATTTTGGCTTTCATATGTATAAAACGTGGAGCTATGGGACAGCTGTCCTTTTCTTTTTAAATAATTTTTTGTTAAAAAATGGGTCACATTTTTGTCTGTTCTAAGGGGAAAAGTCTATAGGTGACAAGTGTAAAGGGCCAGGTGGCAGCCCAAAGGGCATTTTGTAATATTATAAATAGAATTTAGGAAGTAATGTAAAGGACTTTTGGCAGGGGAATATTTTCTGAACTTGTACGAGCTACCTTGCACTTGTATCAAGATAAAATCTACCTAATAGGAGCCTGGAGAGGACGTCCTTTTGCATGGAAATGAAGATTGGATGTATATTGGATTCTTCTTGTGACTTCCATACTTTACTATGAGATCTTTCTTTACTGTTCTAAATTATTTCTTGGTAGTGAATGATCTTACTTCTTTTTGTGTAAATGAATTCTCTCTTTCATGAGTAATGGAATGTGTTATATTTAATTAGAAGCTATCTTCTGATATCTCTTACCTTTGCTATAGCTTTATATTTAAGATTTAATGGTTGTACGTTTATTCTTTACATAACTCCTACAGCTCATTACTCATGTTTTTTTCAATTTGCTCCTTGTTGGGATAGTTTAGATTTATTTTCAGTTTTAGATATAGATCTGTTTTCCAGTTCTGCATTTAGATTAAATTTAGACTAGGCATTTGCATATCAATCTAAAACATAAAAAAGCAAAAGAACGGTGGATCGGGCCATAACCGGTATAACTAGAGCAAACCTCCAAACCCACGGTTGCCGGAACCGCTAACCGGACGGATTCCCCATACCAAACGGTGGACAATCTAATTGGGATAGTCTACCGGGGAGGATCCCTTTCTGATTGATGCTGCGATCTCCGGGGCATCAACAGTTTTTAGCGCTAGAAGGAGGGCCTGAAAGTGCATGGCTGATAGAGGAAAATCTCCCACTGTCATAAATGTCACTGAAAACCCGCTTAAAGAAGGAATTTCAAACAGCCCAGATCTTGAAATATTAAATCAAGAAAACCTCATTTCTGATCCTGAGCCTCAAGAAGCATTGTACGCTGTACCTTTTATATAAATAGAAGACTTGAGGAGGCATACACGATCCTACGTTAGACAGCTAGGTCGTTTAAATGCAGTGAATTTTCTCCCTAGGAAAAGTACCCCTAGAAAAGAGCCACAATACACCCGTGATTCAATTCTTGTGCAAAGTTTTGAAGAGCTTGTGAATTTAACTTTAGAAGAGATTGTAGAACCTCTGAACAAGGTAGATCTTGAAAACTCAGAAAACATTTCAGATCAAGAAAGCCTTGGAGAACTTATTACTCCAAAGAATACTCCACAGAATTCACCTTACAATTCTCCACATAGAAACATGGCTGTGCCTACTTGGAGAGCAAGGGGAGCGTTGAATCTAGCTGGGCCATTCCACAATCTTCCGAAAAATCCAGAGAAGGTCTTACCTAAATTCGACCTAGGGAAAGCCATTTCAGTCGAAGATCATCTCAAGAGCTTCTACTTAGCTCTGAATCTTTTGAACGTGCAGCATGAAGATGTAGTCTGCAGGCTTTTTCCATACACATTCGAGCCAAAAGTATCATCCTGGTATTTTAGCCTACAACCCAGCTCGACCTCTAGTTGGGATGAATTTGAAAACTGTTTTTTGAAGAAGTATGGAAACCAAAAGACTGTGGCTACACTTATGAAAGAACTCTTATCCATGAGAATGGAAAAAAAAGAAAAGGTTCAAGACTTTAATCAAAGATTCACAACGCTTTTAAACAATTTTAGTGAAGCAAATAAACCAGCAGAGGAATCTCTGATTGAATATTATACAACAGCTCTTGAAGGACCCATAGCAATGTTTGTTAAAAGGTCTAAGAAAACCACCCTGATAGAGAACTTCGAAGAAGCGAGAAAGGTAGAAGAAGAAGCTGATAGCATTGCTAAACATGCTTTAGATGCAGAACCAAAACCAACAGCCAGTAAAAAACCTTGCTTCTCACTAGAGGGAAAGAAGAATCATCTACCGACATGGAAAATGTAGTCAAGATGATGCAGAAGTTATCCAATAAGATTGTAGATCTTGAAAAAGATAAGGCTGCTAGTACATCTAGGAAACCTTTCAAGCCATTTTATAAAAGGAGGGAAGACAGTGATCAAACTCATCCACCCATGAATACTTTCCCTGTTTTAAACCTCAATGAAATCGGGATGGAAAACTTCTATACTTTTCATCAAGAACCGCATTTGGAGAAGAGCTTCCCACAATGGATTAACTCCATGAGTTTAGTCATGAACCAAATGCTGGATTCGCAGATCCCAGACCAAGATGATTCTCTAGAGGAATCGAGCCCTGAATTAGAGGAACCAACCCCGGACACTACTATGGTGCTATGGGATTGGGTACCTATGACTTAATTAGCAGAAGAGGATCCCATAAAAAGCTCTCCCTCTACCGTGAACATTGCTACCTCGCAGCAAAGGCCCTATTACGGATCCTGTGCCAAGCTTGGCTCCTCCTAAGCCTAAAGTTTCAAAAGAACTGCCTAGAAGGAATATAATAATTATTCCACCACAGCCTAAAGTTAACCAAACCGCCAAACGTAGACACCATAGTTCAGCCACCCAGGGTCACGTTGAGTAAAATAGATCATCCAGCCTGAATTGGGAACGAATCTGACATAGGATATGACATTATTGAAGATATAAAGAAGGTCAAAGCAAATGTGTCATTATTTGACATGTGCAGCTTGCCCCATCAACGAGACAAGCTGCTGCATGTTCTGCAGCCCCATCCCAGCACCCCATTAACGGACTCTCAAGAAAATCCTGAAATTAATGAAGCTAGCATCGGAGGGAAATCTAAATCTCAAACGTTGCCTTTCCTGTTGTCCTTTGAAATTTTTAATCATAATGTTCACAACTGTTTGGTAGATTCTGGGGCATCTTCAAACGTCATGCCACTGTCAATTTGTGAAAAAATTAACGGGCAACCTGTGCCATCTCCCGCCCAAATCATTCAGGTTGATAGGACTGCTGTCAAAGTGATTTGGGAGATGAAAGATGTTCTCATTAGATTATCAGCTGAATCTAGAGTCTGTCAGTTTATTGACATAATGGTGGTTGATATTCCTGAAGCCTATGGTCTGATCTTAAGTAAAGACTGGTCTACCAAGCTGAATGGTTACTTTGCCACTGATTGGTCTCATCTGTGGTTTCCTTATCAGAACAGGCAGAATCAGATCAAAGTCGTGAGGGAACCACACATGAAGCAAAATGTAACTCAATTAGAGGAGAAGAATGAGGCTGTAACCTTCTCATCCTCGGTTCTGAGGAATTATTTCTTAGAAATTGATCCGAGTAACTATCAGTCTGAAACCACCAGCCATGAATCCGATGAACAGTCCGATCTCCTTCATTTCTCTCGGACTGATGATATTGACTGTAATATAGTTAGTTTAGTCACTAAATTAGATCATAGAGATACTAACTTAGTTGAATCTAAAGATATTTTTTGGACATTATACTTTGACGGGTCTAAAACTCTGGAAGGATCCGGAGCCAGTTGTATTCTGATGGATCCAAAAGGAAACAAGTATTTTTTGTCCTGTAGCTTAGAATTTGATTGTACTAACAACACGACAGAATATGATGCTTTGGTACATGGGTTAAAGAAGGCCATCGGTCTGAATGTTAAATACCTGAAGGTTTTTGGTGATTCCAAAATAGTTGTAAGACAGGTAAGGGACACCATTCATTGTCTCTCACCTCATTTGAAGGGTTACCAGGCTGAGGTATGGGATTTAATTATGCATTTTGACACTTTCAATATAAAATCTATTCCTAGATTGCAAAATTTTGCAGCTGATTTGTTAGCAACATCTGCTTCTAGATTGGTGCCATCAAATAATAAATGCTCAATTGAATTGATTTTCAAGCCCTCCGTTCCCGATAACATCACAAACTTCAGAGTCTTCGATGATGACAAGCAAATTATCAGTTTTCTAACGAATGAAGACAACTTCCAAGGAATTGTGATAGATGAAGAAGAACACGATTCTGATTTGCAAAAGATGGAGGTTGATAAAGGAAACTTCATCCCCAAAGGGGTAAGGTCCCTCGAAATGTTGTTCGATCTTCAAATAAGTTCAAAAGGCCAGCTAATACCAAAACTAACAGTTCATTTATGCAACATGAGTTAGTTAATTTGGGTACCGAGGCAGAACCAAACTTTGTCAACCTTGGAAAATGTTGTTCGCCAGGAGAAAGAGATAGGTTTATCAAACTATTTAAGCAATATAAGGATGTTTTTGCATGGACCTATGAAGATCTGAAAACATATGACGTCCGCATTATTCAGCATATTATACCAATGAAAGCGGGGATCAAGCCATTTTAGCAGCAGTTAAGAAGGATGCATCCTACTTTGGAGCCTTTGATTCAAAAGGAATTAAAGAAACTCCTGGACGCTAAAATAATCTTTAAAGTCCGGCATTCTGAGTGGGTCGCTAACTTGGTCCCCGTAAGAAAGAAGTCAGGAGAGATAAGGCTATGTGTAGATTTCAGAAATTTAAATAGAGCTTCGGATAAAGACAACTACCCCGTCCCTTCAATGAAACAAATCCTTCAAATGGTGTCGGGATCTGAGCTATTTTCTCTTCTCGATGGTTTCTCTGGCTACAATTAGGTGTTAGTAGCCGAAGAAGATCGTCTTAAGACTACTTTCCGCACTAAGTGGGGAACTTTCGCATACAGAAGGATGCCATTTGGTCTAATAAACGCAGGAGCTACATTCCAACAAGCAATGGATATCGCATTTCGAGGATTGGGTGGGCAATGCGTTGTTGTCTACTTAGATGATGTGACAGTCTTTTCAAAGAAGAGAGAAGATCATGTTGTCCATCTGAGGCATATTTTTTATCGCTGTCGAAAATATGGTATTTCTTTGAATCCTAAGAAGAGCGTGTTCGCTGTTTCCGAAGGTAAACTCTTGGGTCATATCATTTCCAAAGGGGGAGTGTCAATAGATTAGGAAAGAGTATAAGCTATCAATAATATTCCAATGCCTTACAACAAGAAATCTATGCAGTCCTTTATGGGCACTATCAATTTTGTCCGCAGATTTGTTCCAGATTTCGCACAAATTGTTAAACCGTTGCAACAAATGGTTAAACAAAGCATACAGTTCAAATGGACAGATTTGGAAAAGGACGCATTTAGAGATATTAAAGCAGTTGTAGCTAAGGCTCCTTCCTTAAGAAGCCCGGATTTTGACAAGGATTTTATCCTATATACCTTTGCTTCGGATGACTCCCTCGCAGTGGTACTCATGAAAAAGGTGGAGCTAGGAGACGAATACCCAATCTCGTTTATGAGCACTGGTCTGCAAGGGGCCAAGCTGAACTATCCCATGGTTGACAAGCATGCATATGCGGTCTTCAAAGCAGTCACAGTTCAGGCCATATATTCTTAAGAATAGAACTAAAGTCATAGTTCCCCACCCAGCTGTTAGATCCCTTTTCGTTCAAAAGGAACTAAGAGAAAGGAGGGGTAATTGGGTCACTGCTCTTCAAGAATATGATTTAGAATTTAAACCAGCCACGATCATCAAAGGGCAGGGCCTATTGAAATTACTTGCGGGAGGTTCGACTAATGAAGAACAACATTGGAAGAATGAAGCTGAGCTAAACTCGGTTGAAGTATGTCCTATCTTCTTGACTCCTCAGTCATGGTATAGAGATCTGGTGCATTATTTACAGCAGGGGTACCTACTTGAGCACTAGAACTCTAAACAAAGAAGGGCACTCCGTTTGAAATCAACACCTTATCAAATCATCAATGGGATACTTTTCAGAAAAAATTATGATGGATTTTTGCTTAGATGTTTAGAAAAGGAAGATGCAAATAAAGTTGTCAAAGAATTACATGATGGCCCCGCAGGTGGGCATTATTCTGGAGAGAAAACAGCACACAAGATACTTAGAGCTGGATATTATTGGCCCACTCTGTTCCGAGATGCCCATACGTATGCACGAAACTGTGATGTATGCCAAAGAAGTGCCGGAAAATTACCTAAGGCAGTAGGACCCTTGCAGCCGGTTATCATCTCTGAGCCTTTTGAGCAATGGGGTATAGATGTTATCGGAGAGATAAATCCAAATTCTTCTCTGCAACATCGATACATCCTGACGGTTACCGACTACTTCACTAGATGGACGGAAGCCATCCCATTGCGCAAGATCAATGAAGACGTAGTCATCAGCTTCTTGAAAGAGAACATCATAACCAGGTTTGGGGTTCCAATTTCCCTTGTTTTTGATAATGCTACCTATTTTTCGTCTCTCAATATAAATGAATTTGTGTACGAATGGGGGATCAAGTTGCACTATTCAGCCAATTATTACCCTCAAGGAAATGGATTAGCTGAATCTTCAAACAAAAACCTCATTCGAATTCTCAAGAAAACTGTGATAGAAAAACAGAGAAGTTGGCATATAGCTCTCCCAAACACCTTATGGGAAGATAGGGTGACCCCAAAGAACGCATTAGGGGTTTCCCCTTTCACCCTTGTCTATGGCAAGGAAGCCATCCTTCCCCCAAACATCTTGCTCCCATCCTTACAGTTATCCCAAGCCTCTCACGGTTCTGGTAGCCAAGTCTTACAATCCAGGATCAATACCCTGCTTCAACTTGAAGAAGCCCGACAGAAAGCTAAAGACCGATTCCATCAACACCAAAACATAGTTAAGAGATGGTTCGATAAGAGGAAGTCCGGTAAGAGAAGTTTTGAAGTTGGGGACTTAGTCCTGAAATGGGACCATAATCATGAAGGCAAATGAATGCACACGAAATTCCAACATCTATGGGTAGGCCCGTACCAAATTTCGGCAAAGACAGGCCCATCCACGTATAAATTGACAAATCTCGAGGGAGAAGAAGTAACCCTTCCTCTCAATGGCCTCGCCCTGAAGCAATACTTTGCATAGTCTCACTGAGACTTTCTATACATAAATAAACTTTTCTTTTATGGTTGCTTTAGCCTTTTGTTTGTATTAGTGTCAGCCATGTTTTGTTTCTTTTCGTGTCATTTGAACCTTTGCACAAAGTTTGCTTTCTGAAATCCCTACGGTTGAGTTTCTCATCAAGACAGGTCTCTCAAAAGAAATCTCACAACCCATGAGTCCGGAACTATGCTCGAATAAAGTCTATCTATGTATTGTGCCCTCGTTGAAATTTTCAGAGGGAAGGAAGCCTACTCTGCTAGTCACACTAATCATGTTTAAATAGCAGAGACCTATGACCATCTTTATTACTATCTTTGGGCTCCACCCACTCTCACACTTAAAGACATCTTAAGAAGGTTATTGAAGTTGGACCCATGGAAAGTAGCACATCCCGAGGACATAGGGTATTGAAATGACTCCATGCTGCAAATTTTAACAGCCAAAATGGATTATATTCAAGGGTCTGTTTTCCAGAGATTCTCGCCTCAATTAAAGCATGGCTGAGACAAAAGCAAAAGACATGTAAAATCAAGAAGGTTGTCCAAAAGGCTCAACCCAAAATGGGCTCCTCTCCGTCTGTGAGGTTTGATCAAACCAATAAAATCTCTAACTCACACAAAAGGACATTATGGATTGAGGAGCCTAAATCAAAGATCATGTCTAAAGAAAATATCTCTGGAAGCCTCAAACAGCAAAGCTGTCTAAAGTACAAACATCCCATAGGATGCAAGCGGCATGGGAATGAGGAACAAGAGCAATAATGTCCATGAGAAAGTGTTGCAAATCCTGTGGAGTCCGACAGTAGTAGCCATCTGAAAGATGATCCTTCTAAAATGAATCCCATATGTTGGCCCTTTGAGAGTTTTAAAGATGTCTCTATCAAAGCTCCCCTTTCCCCAATGGCTAGCAGGTAAAGTGCCTTCTTCCTTCACAAAAATTCAAATGCTCAGCTGAATATTGCACTTAAGATGGATGTCTTTAATAAGGTTTCGGATCATGGAGAGGAATTTTTCAGAGATCTGTGTTCGCCAGCGACTCGCCAATTGTTGTTGCAGCAACATCCCCCCACAAAATTTTGTACATATTGGGGCCCCTCCTTTATTTTTCTAGAAATACTGCTATAAGAGGCCAATTCTCCTTTTTACTTTGTTTTCAAATGAAAATCCTCCTTTGAGAATTCCAAGTTTTTCTTCTAAGGATAAAATTCGTGAAATCTGCCCGAAGTCGCGGAAGCATTTGAGAAAGCCCCCCGCAGTTGCGGAAGTATTCAAGTTATCCTCCCGAAACCACAGGAACAATTCGGATTTCCCTCTTGAAATGGCGGGAGCTATCTGCATAAGTCTCTCGAAAAAGGACTTAGAAATTTTCTCTCGAAGATTGCGAAAATTATTTGGGAAAGTCTCCCGAAGCGGCAGAATCATTTGAGTTATATTCTCGCAGTTGCGGAACCTTTTGGGTTATCCTCCCGCAGTTGCGGAACCTTTTGAGTTATCTTCCCGAAACTGTGGGAGCCATTCGCATATCTTTTCCGGGACCGCCGAAGGACTTCTCTTTAAAAAATCTTAAGTCTTTTCTCTCGACTTGCGAAAGCCATTCAACCTATCCTCCCGAAACTGCGGGAGCCATTCGTATAAGCCTCCTGAAACTGTGCAAAAGACTTAACTTTTTGCGGAACCATTCAACTTATCTTTTCGAAACAGCAGATCCATTCGCCAATCCGTTCCGAAACTGTGGAAGCTAATTGCGAAAGCTTTCCGCAACTACGGAAACATTCGCGAAGCCCCGCCGAGACTTAGAAATTTTTTCGAGTTGCGAAAGCCATTCGCCTATCCTCCCAAAATGGCGGGAACCTTCACGAAATGGTTCTGCAATTGCGGGAGCAATTGACTTATCTCCATTAAAAATTATGGAAAGAAATCGTATATTTCCCCGAAACTGCGGGACAACTCCGTAAAACGCTGGCAATAGCTCTCCTAAGGTTGCGTTTCGGAAGGATACGCCAATCTCTTCCGAAATGTCGAAGCCATTCGCTATATCTTTCCGCAGTTGCGGGTGAAATTCGTGAGTCCACCCCGCAAATGACGGTCGCGCACAACTGCCGAGGCGGCTTGAAAAGATCGCGACATACAAACTTTAAAAAACGTTTTAATGGCGCCACCCACCGAATTTACTGCCACACGTGCCTAACCCGATATTTTTCACCAACCATATTCCAGGCGTCGTCACCCCCATTCAAGCCCCGAGCTGGCCATACAAAGTCTAGTAGATATTAACAGTAGTGGTAGGGTCAGCTGAGCCCCTCACCTTTTCGTAAATGTGGAAAGCGGCCCCTTATTTCGTCGTAAGGTTGTTTCACTCCAGACTCACCCGCCACTAACCATTGGAAGCGCAATGACGAAGGATACCCTCTCTCCTAGGAATAGATGGGAAGCAGGTTGTTTCCTCATGGCATGCTTACCTTTCAGAAACGTCCTAAACTTTGTCCCCTTAAGATAACCAAATCTCAGAACTATGTTTCTTGCTTGGAATGGTTCATTTTGCTTCCCCAACATGCAGCTTTCTAATTTGTTTATATATCTCATTAGCATGTTGAAGTGATCTTTCTTTTGTTAAAATCTCATAACAGGTTGCACATTTTTTTATAATGACTTGTATTTGGTTGCTAGCAGGGATAAGCCAAGATGCCAAAAGGTGGTAGGAAGAAGGCTAAAATGATGGAACCGGAACCAGTGTCACTTAGGACTGAAACTATGTTCCAAGATACTAGGTGCACCACCGGTATTCCTCTGGAAGTCTGGTGGGGCGATATTTACAGGATGATCAGGGACCAAGATATCCCGGATATGTTACTAGAAGAGGGGCAGATCTATCTCAACATCAGAACTTCAGGCATAGCTAGGGCTGCTACCCGCCCTGAACTGTTCCCATGTTCTGAAGTAATCGGGTGGATACTCGAACATACTAATGTGGAGACAAGAGTATTACATGACAGCGGGAAAATAGCCATCGCCTCATTCCACCCAGCATATCTTGCTGCAGCCTATAAATTCCCATGTCCCCAGCAAGCTCTAAATGATGAATGGTTGGGAAAGATGAACAATATTGAAATGGCCAAAAAATTATTGGTCGCAGGCAAGCACCTAAGAAAGAGAGGTAATGACGAATATGATGTGCAGAATCTAAGACCTCCTTTCAGGTTAATCGCCCTGATGTTATATAGAATTTTCGGCATGCCCGATGGCACTGTGTACAGGATTCAATGGGTCCCCATCATCCACTTCGTAGCATTCAAAGGAACTATGTTTGACTGGGCTACTATCCTGTCGAACAGTTTGGCATCAATGGTGGTTGCTGCAAGAGAAGGTCTGGCCTTAAAAAAGTCAGAATTTTACATGTCTTCATATCTCATTGACTGTATTTTGGCCAAGCTATCTTTCCCCAACTTAGGTTGCATGTGGGATAAAGCCAATACCCCAGTCTACACTGCTTACAGGATGATGTGGGCTCAAAATTACAAATCCAGCTATAAACTCATCTATGAGGGGTTCATCATGCCCCTATATGAGCAGATATTCAATGAAGAACCCAACTGTCTGTCAAAAAATGCCATGGAGATCCTAGAGAACTATGGAGATTTTTATTTTTCAGAACAAGGCACCTACATCAGAATGTTTGGAGGGACTAAAGCTCCATATATTTTGCCAAGGGATGCTACTGACTATGTGGTCCTCAAGGAGGCAGTGAGACAAATTTTCTTGGATGGAATTGGAGCAATGCTTAACAAGCAGCATAAGGCTTCTTTCTCCCCTCTACCTTTCTGCATAGGAGCTTACAAATTCTCAGGAGTTGCGTCAGCCGAGGAGTTTGTTCAAGAGCTGAAATCCTTCCACTTTGGTGAAGTTATTTTCCATAGGAATGATAGGCGGGGAAAAGTTGCTGAGCATTGCAAAGAAATTTATGCTCATTTCGAGTACGCCCATTATTATGATGCTAAGGAAGAGGCATTCAAAGGCATAAACAACATGATTGAGTTGCAGATCTGTCGCCAAGGCAGTAGAGCAAGTTCTAGTTCTACCAAGGCCCAAAAAACCTGCCTGCAGAAAGAGAAAGAAGCAGATGATGCCCGATCCCAAGAAGTACAAAGGTTAAGAGAGGAAGCAAGGTTACTGCAAGAGGCTGAAGTTGCAAGATTACAGCAGGAAGCTGAAGTGGTGAGATTGCAGCAAGAAGCAGAAAGTGAAAGGCTGCAGAATGAAGCTGAGGAATCCCAGCGGCAGAGAGAAGCAGAAGACGCGAAGCAGATAGAAGAAAATGAAAATCAGTAGCAAGCTAAAGAAGAAGAGAGAAGGAAACAAGCTGAAGTAGAGCAGAAAACGGAAGAAGAACTCAAGACAGTTAATAGATATTATAGATCTCCCAATTGTCCCGTACACTCCATCAGAAGAGCATACCGTGTCCAGAAGAGCAGAAGACGCGAAGCAGATAGAAGAAAATGAAAATCAGTTGCAAGCTAAAGAAGAAGAGAGAAGAGCATACCGTGTCCAGAAGAGCATACCGTGTCCAGAAGAGCAGAAGAGCATACCGTGTCCCGTACACTCCATCAGAAGAGCATACCGTGTCCAGAAGAGCAGAAGACGCGAAGCAGATAGAAGAAAATGAAAATCAGTAGCAAGCTAAAGAAGAAGAGAGAAGGAAACAAGCTGAAGTAGAGCAGAAAACGGAAGAAGAACTCAAGACAGTTGAAGATGCTGAGGCAGGAGGCTCCGGCGCTAAGGATATGGAACTAGACGTACCTCAAGCAGGTGTCTCCGGTACTCAAAATGTGGAGGCGGACACAGCACAAGTAGGTGTCTCTGGTACCCAAAATGTGGGAACAGATTCAGCTCAAGCAGTCCAGACCCCACCCGCGGAAGCAGAGATAGATATTATAGATCTCCCAATTGTCCTGTACACTCCATCAGAAGAGCATACCGTGTCCAGATGGGATGAATTTGTCTATGATAAGAAAAGGAAGGCAATGGTCCTTAAATCGGAAGAGAGGATAAAGAGACTCTTTCAAGAAGATATCGTTACCCACTGGGAGACCACAGTAATGCAAAATACAAATAAGGCTCCCTTAGCTATGGCATCCGCCACTGTAGAGACAGCAAAAGCAACGCTAGACAATGTGGCTGATATAGTTAAAGAAGTTGAGTCGACAAAGAGGAGAGCTCGCATGCTACAACATACTGTGGCTAATGAGCAAGCCTACAGGTATCTCATGGTGAATAGGTATAATCGCCTGTCTGTTGACCATAAAGAACTGTCAGACAAGTATAACCAGCTAGAAGAAGAAAATGAACAACTGACAGTCCAAATGATGATTGTAGAAGTAGAAAAGAACGATGCAGGAACTAGAGTGTCCCATCTAGAAGCGGACAAGCTGGCATTGGTTGAGCAATTAGAGAAGGCGGAGAGCAGAGCGATAGACATGTCTCCTTTCCATGAGCTGTCCTGTAGCATCCTAAAGCAAGTCCATGACACGCAGGAACTAATTACTGAGGAAGTATGCAAGCTCAAGGCCATGGTGATTAGATTAAAAGAAGTTAATGCAGATTCCAATAGGCTTAAAGCTAAATATACTCGGGTTAAGGAAAATATCCTGAGCCAGATAGAATGGAGAGAAGGAAAGGTAGATTTCCCCAAGCATCTCCCATTTAAATCTGAAGATGGTTTTAATGAAGACGTAGCCCTTTTGGAATTTTGCAGAAACTGTAGCATTAAGCTAATGGCCAAGATCCGAGGGACAATGGATAAGAGTAACGGGCTTTATCAAAGAATCCATGAAGTGCATGACAAATGCAAGTTGAGTTTCCCTCAGTCCCTTGATGATTTCCCGAGCAAAGAACAAAGTTTAGCTGACCTGAAGGAAGAACTGGGCATCCAAACAGAATATGTGAAAAGGATTGATGTCTTAGCCATTGATGATCTCCAGCATTATATTGGGATATCATCAATACAGAGTCATTTGCTTAAGGAAATACACCAAGCAGTAGTGACAGAAATTCAAGGTATTGGAGCAGCGCTTGGTAAAGATGTAACTTCTCAGAAAATATTACTCCCTGCCTCAGCAAATGTAGTTATAAGGGACACTGGCATATGGTTTAGTTACATTGCAGAAGAGGAGAAGAAAGCAGCAACAGTAGCAGAAGCAACAGCCAGTCCGAATTCTTCTCTCACGGCAGTAGCAACTGTAATAGCAAGCCCGATTTCTTCTCTCCCAGAAGCAGCAGCAATACCAGCTAGCTCGATTTCCTCTCACCCAGCAGCAGCAGCAGCAACAGCTAGTTCGAGTGCCTCTTTTCCAACTGGAGCGCATGCCCAAGAGTGAAAGCGCTGATATTAGAGCATTAATTCCTATATTTTGTATTTTGGCTTTCATATGTATAAAAGGTGGAGCTATGGGACATCTATCCTTTTCTTTTTAAATAATTCTCTGTTAAAAAAGGGGTCACATTTTTGTCTGTTATAAGGGAAAAGTCTGTAGGTGACAAGTGTAAAGGGCCAAGTGGCAGCCCAAAGGGCATTTTGTAATATTATAAATAGAAGTTAGGAAGTAATGTAAAGGACTTTTGGCAGGGGAATATTTTCTGAACTTGTACGAGCTACCTTGCACTTGTATCAAGAAAATAAAATCTACCTAATAAGAGCCTAGAGAGGACGTCCTTTTGCATGGGAATGAAGATTGGATGTATATTGGATTCTTCTTGTGACTTCCATACTTTACTGTGAGATCTTTCTTTACTGTTCTAAATTATTTCTTGGTAGTGAATGATCTTACTTCTTTCTGTGTAAATGAATTCTCTCTTTCATGAGTAATGGAATGTGTTATATTTAATTAGAAGCTATCTTCTGATATCTCTTACCTTTGTTGTAGCTTTATCTTTAAGATTTAATGGCTGTCTGTTTATTCTTTAGATAAATCCTATAGCTCATTACTCATGTTTTTTTCAATTTGTTCCTTGCAGGGATAGTTTAGATTTATTTTCAGTTTTAGATATAGATCTGTTTTCCAGTTCTGCATTTAGATTAAATTTAGACTAGGCACTTGCATATCAATCTAAAACATTAAAAATCAAAAGAACGGTGGATCGGGACATAACCGGTATAACTGGAGCAAACCTCCAAACCCATGGTTGTCGGAACCGCTAACCGGACGGATTCCCCATACCAAACGGTGGACAATCTAATTGGGATAGTCTACCGAGGAGGATCCCTTTCTGATTTATGCTACGATCTCCGGGGCAACAACAACTCCCTATACAAAAACATCCAATTTTTTCTTCACTCAAATTTGTAAAAGAGGGAGGGTTAGAGAATATTTTGAGCTATATAATACTATTGTAGGAACTCATTCTTCCCAACTCTATAGATACATGGCAATTTCACTTGGAAATTACAAATTAATTAGCAATTGCTCCAAGAAGGTGCAATAATACGTCTATAGGTTGTCATTGGAGAGTGAAATGGTTGTTGGTGTTGATGATATACTTTGTGATATGATTCAATCAAATAGGAAATTCCAAGGAGGCCTAATCATGTAAGAACCATCACTTATTCCAAGAAGTCAAAGGCCAATCCCATAGGAATCCATAAACATTTCAAGGAATTAATCAGTCAAGTTGAAGGAGTATGTTGCTGAAGATGTCTTGCCTCAATGAACTCTGTTGTTATGACCAAATTTGAATCTACCTCCAGTAATCATGGAGGGAGATCAAACCCCAAGGGTTCTAAGTTCAAAGTTTAACACACAAAAAATTAAAGGGCTCGTAGCCCGAAGCAATGATAACGTCAAACGACAGCTAGACAAGCTCAATCAACATTTATAAATGACTATTCTATATGAAAAAGAGGAATGAAGAGGTTCCATGAAACTCAAGCGTGAGAAAATCAAAGATTTAACAGTACAGAAAGATAGGCATGATGGATGGCCTCTGCCAAGCTGCAAATTCCATGACAAGTTCCCTCTCTCATGTAATAAAAGCAATAGTTTACTTTCCATAACACCAACATAATCAGACTGAAATTTTGGTGTGGAAAGGGATCGATACCACTCTCTCTTGGCTCATTGTGGGGGTAGAGAAGGTTATTTGGGGGTCGACCTAAGCTTTAAACCTATAAGACATCCACCTTTGATTGCAAGGATAGGGGGAGTAGCTAAACCTTGAAGGTTGACAAGCTAAACCTCGAAGGTTGACAAGTTGGGAACCCTAAATTGCGCAATGCTACCCCCAAAGTGTGATGTCTATGCTAAACCTGGACATGTCCCTCATGCCAACTATTTGGCGAATGGTTTCAGAGACATATGCTCTATATCAACATATCAATTATCATTGTAATAAAACATACCTAGAGTTACACATTAAACTTCTAATTAAACAACATAAAACAATTGTACATCAATAAACTCTATACTTTCATATATATATAAATAAATAAATAAAAAATATTAATCAATTTTTGTAAGAACATTTATATATAGATTGTAACTACTTCATATATTATATTAAACAATATATATATATATATATATATATATATATATATATATATAATATTATATTATATTTTTTCTTTTATTATAAGCTCTACTCATTTACCACAAGTTACACGCACACAAAAAAAAAATAAAAAATAAATAAAACCTAACTCTCAACCTAAGCTAACCTAAGCCCTACCTTTCCTTCTCTCCACGTAATCTCACCTCCCCCTTCCACGCGCCCTTAACTGCCTACTCTAGTATCCCACTCCACACGCTAGTCTCCACTGGCGAACCTCTATATTCACCCGGCTGGAAGGGAATCACGAGGGTCCTGGGATGCATGCTAGCCATGCGGGTTGCATGCAGGCCCTCTCCCCACCATCCATATGCAGGGTGCCTTCCTACAAGAGCAATTCATCCCCCAACGCACGTGCAGGCCCTTCGAGCTCAAACCTGGGTGACTAGAGAGAGGTGCTGATATTTCTCAGGGCAGAGAATAATTTGTGCAGAGAATAGAAAAAGGTGAAACCCTAGCGCAACTTCAGATCATTCCCATTTAAACAGATATATTTGTGTTCTCTTCATGAGGAAACAAAGATGAATACCACCTTGACATGAAGTTCAGGGAATTGGACGAAGTGGTGGATCGACGTTTGAATAAGGGAAAAAAAAATTAACGTGGGAAATTTAAGGTGTCTTGCAGAGCATCCCAAGGTAGGAGTATCGACAGGGTTGTTAGTCTCATCTTCTGTGCTCTATAAGGAGGAATTGGTCACCTATGGATGATAGGGATTGCGAGGCGTGAAACATACATGTGTTTTTAAGTACTTCATCCTTCTATGGATAATGATTGGGACCTACAGCCTCTACCTATTATTACCAAACCAACTCCAGGATTGTTTCCCAGGTTCCCCCTTGTCTCTTCTGCTTTCCAAGCGGTACTGAATGCTGATATTCTTAGTCTTCCAAAAAATTAAGTTATATGAAGCTTCCCGCAACTACTGAATGTTGATATTCTTAGTCTTCCAGAAAAAATTAATCAAGTTGTTACTGTCAACAGATTCGCCCAGATAGGCAGACATTGTATTGGAGTGCTACTTGGTCAAGGGAAGTTAAGAATCTAGCCAGACAGTTTTTGCATAATCCTTACAAGGTAAGTTTTGTAATCATTTTTTCAATTTTGGCAAAAAGAGATTTTATATATCCACTGGATTGAAAATTTTGCATTACAGTTTATCTTGTGCTCCATTTTCACCATTTCAACTGTATGCAGGTGATTATTAGATCTCAGGATTTGAAAGCTAACCATTCAATTAGTCAGATTGTGGAAGTTGTCTCGTAGTACGAGAAGTATCCGAAGTATGTTTCATTTGATTATCTCGTTATAAATTTGTGGTTGTGCTGTTTAGATTATGAATGAATAATTTATTTTATAACAGATTGATCAAGCTATTAGAAGAAATCATGGATGGAAGTCAGATTCTTATATTCATGGAAACCAAGAAAGGATGTGATCAGGTTACCAAACAACTTCGCATGGATGGTTGGCTGGCATTATCCATCCACAGTGATAAAATCCAGTCTAAAAGGGACTCGGTCTTGGGAGAGTTTAAAGCTGGAAAAATCCCTATCATGACTGCTACTGATGTTGTTGCACGTGGTTTGGGTAAGGACATTTATTATGGCAATTATTTCAATATTTTTATTGTGTTGTACTTTCTTGCTAAAGTTTGTCTATTAGATAGACATTTTATTTATTTAAATTATCTGCTATCCAATAGTTAGTGTTTGACATAGCTGTAGATGCCACTGTTTCTTGATCTCCAGGAGAGTCAATTGAGGTGTAATTGGCATCAAAACCAACAGCTTCTGTGCAAATAAGCCATTGCTTGTTTGAACCTCACGGGGCTGACGCATTTCATCAAATCAAGCAGATTTTTCGGTCATCGGCATCCATGGCTATGACACCATAAAAAGGTATGTATATATGACATTGTTGGGTTGTTGCTTTCCGTATTGTTCAGTCTGTAACTAATGGACCGCGGGCTTTGGGTTGAATTTGTAGGACTTTCTTGGGGAGTGTGAGCAATTACTGTGTCCGCCATGCCAAGTGCCCTGTGGTGATTTTGAAGCTTCCAAAGGATTGAGATCCTCCTTGATCATTTCTAGACTACGGAGATCCTCTATGGTGTCCCATTGTCGACTCAACGCCCAGACACTCAAGACCATTCCGAGGCTTGCGCAGGGAAAGCATGAACACCTACAGAACTGAAACCACAGGAATAAAACCTGGTGACAAAACTGACGGAAATAAAACTGTCGAGTGATGAAATTGACGACAGTAAAACCACGTACGTGGTGAAGTTTAATTGGCACAACACCATCCACGTGGTAGGATTCCATTCACTCTATGAGCGAGGAATCTAGCCGACGTGGAGGTTATGCATCTACATGGTGAAACGCCTACGTCATAAATATAAATATGCCCAACATATGATAATGGGAGAATATATGGCTCTTAGCAATTGCTTGGTTGTAGCTACAGTTAACACCAATGGCTTGGGAAATCAAATAATGGCTATGGCTTTAGCCAATTTGGAAAAATATACTAATGATGAAATTAATTTAATGGGTAATTACATTATAAGTACAATGTATGTGTCAATAGCATTTCAAATTGATATGTGGGTGCTAGAGTTGAAATTTGATGTCTTACTTTGCATGTTAAGAAATTTTTATATGACATTTTAATTTTAACATTGCCTTTCATTTTATGTTTAAATATTAATTGTACCCACCATAATAATAATTGATTTAATTTTTTGAAATAACCTTTATAATAACTATATGAAACACAACATTGAATTCTCATATCTTGCCCCATATAATACAGTAATTAGAATTTTACAAAAATATAATAAACAAAAAAACATAATAAACATTATGATTAAACCAATCACACACATAATGAAAAAGAAGGTTTATCCTAGAAACCTTTAAATCAGCTTCTTCACAAGCAATACAATGGCCCATTACCATGGGAAACCAAATACCATTGGCCCAAAAAACCATGACCGAGTCAAGTTTACCTAACAAGGGGAGACAACGAGACCATGACAAAAATCAAAATTTCCATATTAGAAATAGAAATATAAAGAGAATATATATATATATATATATATATATATATATATATAGAGAGAGAGAGAGAGAGAGAGATGGGTGATGGGACGCTCCAAGAAGCTGAAGATAACAACTACACACGGTACAAAGTTCCTTACCTCACAGGCTTGCTCCATACCAGATGGCGTCCTACAAGTTCACTCTCTGCTAGTTTCTCCCATGTAAACAACCATTTTAGATGGGGATGTACCATTCCTCCTAGTTCTTCTAAGTTTTTCCACTCTTCACCACTTTCCCCCCTCCCCATATGCAATTGGTCTTTTACTCGAATACATTGATCCCTCCAACAGCAAATGTATTACCTCCTATATCTGAACCCCTTATTGACCCTCCCCAGAACCCTTCTGCTTCTTTGATTCCTCAGGCTATCCATCCTACTCCAAAAGAAAACCCTCTTGCTCCCAAGAAAACCATAGGACGTAAGAATAAGGCTCAGTGTATCAAGAATTCGATGGATGAGATGAAGGTTTTAGTAAATCCTCATATATTACAGGAAAAGATTATTCACTATACTAAATTAACATTAATTCGAAGGTTCCATGCAAGATGATTTTTGGAGAACGATCTTAAGAAATGGGTTCATCGCACATGGGCTCACCTCTTGGGTTATGAACCACTAGTTCCTACAGGTGCCATAAGGTATATTACTTGTCTTTGAGAAAATAGAGGATCGTTAGCTTATCATGGAAGGCACATGATTTTGGGGGAGTGTTGCATTGATTCTGTTTCGCTAGCATGTCAGTTTTGACCCTATTCGTGAGTGAATCCATAAACTGTCTCGATGGGTAAAATTTCCCTGCTTACCAATCAAATACTGGGACGATCACATCTTCAAATCCATAGGGGACACTTTGGGAACTTTCCTTAAGGTTGCACCAGAAACTGCCCAAAATATTACTACATCTATGGCCTCTATATGAATTGAGATGGATATAGCATTAGGCCTTCCAGATGTCATCCCTCTTGAAGTTGGGGATCGTTCTTTCATGCAAACCCTATATTACAAGAACGTACGCTATCGATGCACCCATTGTAGATCACATGATCATCTAAATATTTCATGTCCTTGATTGAAGTTAGATGGGAATATTGGGGGATCACATCTAGTAATGAGTCCCCCAAATTTTGGCGATGAATCATTATCCTTGGTTCAGAACAAAAAACTAAAGAAGGATTTGTACGTAGAGGAGATTCATCAAGAAGTACCGAAGGTAAATAAGGAATTTGCAGAGGTTACAACTGCTCTTCAATTGAAAATTCAGGAATTAGAAGCCAAGCTCATTGGGAAGCAGGTTATAGCCAATGCAGAACAAGGCTCTCTTTCATGGAAGGCTATCCTGAGGGAAGATGTTGGGTCGGTTTACAAATCACCTCCGAGTCTGGTCATCGATCTACCTATCATAGAAGAATGCTCGTACCCTAATCCAAATGATGCCTTCACACATTCTCAGTAATCTCCTTCTTATTCTAGGAGGTATGTCACTAGATCACTCAAAAAAGATATTGAAGGACAATCTAGTGGCCTACACAATCACAACAGATTATTCCTCTTTATACTTTGGGTAGAATATCCATTTTGGATATATCCAAGACTGAAGCAAATGAGGAAATTTCAATTGGTCATCAATCAACAATTCAAGGGGCGCTTAGCAAAGCAACTCAATCTCAAGTTAAACAATGAAGATACTATCTCACAATGTTAGAGGGTTAGGGATCCCCTCCAAACAAAGATCCCTAAATCAAATGATAAACATGAATAGTCCTATAGTTCTTTATATTCAAGAGACAGTGTGTTTAGTAGTGGTGGCTACAAAGATTCTACAAAAGAGACTTCCACAGTGGTCCTTCCTTACAGTTGATTTAGATGGGAATTTTGGGGGTCTTGATCTAGGATGGATGAACGCTCTCACTCTCCAAACCTCTGAAATGTATTCCCACTATATTATTTCCTCTATTTTATCCAATCCTTTAAACATATATGTAAACTTACTGAATCTATATGCCCCTTCACATGAGCGGAAATGTTTTTGGGAGGTTTTATTTACGACCAGTGATCTTATCTCCCATCCTTATCTCATCCTTGGGGGGATCTTAATATTACCCTTTATAGTAGTGAAATATAGGGCCTTAAAGCAAGGAAGGATCCCCTTTCCGATTTCTTCATACATGATTTTGACAACCTCTTGCTTGTTGATGTTGAGCTTGACTCTATTGGGCCTACCTGGTCAAATAAGCATTCTAGGACTGAATTGATCTCCAAATGTTTGGACTAGCTCTTTATCAGTGAAAATATCTGAAAATATTTTGTCTCCTACAGATCCTTTATCCTCAAAGTCGACCATTCTGACCATTTCCCTATCCTTTTGGAACTTGCTTCAACCTCGAATAAGCCTCCCCCTCATTTCAAATCCAATCCTCATTGGTTGTTATATGAGGAATTCAAGGCTATTGTTTAGGATAATTGGTGTATTTTCAACCCAAGTTCATCGTCTTTTGCGATTGAAAATTTTCAAAAGAATATAAATGTAATTAAACATTTGATCAAATATTGGGTTAAGAAAAATTTGGCAGACTCGAACCAGAATTTTGTTCATATTGAAGCAAACATTGTAGAGGAACTGGATTCCCTTATTTGAGGTAATTTTTCTCAGTCCAACCAAATCGAATTAGACTCTCAAGAATTAGAAAAGACCCGAATTTTGGTTTGGCTAGAAGCGAAGTGGCGAATGAAGAGTAGAGCTCTTTGGATTTCGAAAGGGGATAACAATACATCATTTTTTCACTGGTTTGCAAAAGGAAGGAAAGCCCTAAATACCATTTGGAAGGTTCATAACCAAGAGGGTGAGGTATGCATGGATTTCAAGTCGATTGTTGGAGCGATGAAAAATCACTATAAACAAATTTTCATAGAGCCTCCTAGAAAAAATACCAAGGACATATTGGCATTGACATTCTTCTTCAATCGGTGGGTTGATGAGGATATCAGTGACTCTCTCACATGACAGGTGACAAAGGATGAGTAAAAAGGGTTCTCTTCTCCTTCCAGAAGGGTAAATCCCAGGGACCAAATGGTTGGAACACAAAGTTCTATATAGGATTTTGGGACCTACTAGAAACCAATATTACTGCGGTGGCTGAAGAATCTTGGATAGCAAGAAAAATCCATTTACCCTTCAATTCCACTTTTATTGCAAATATCCCAAAACATGAATCTCCTAATGGTTTTGAGCACTATCGACCTTTATCACTCTGCAATTGCATCTATAAGATCATCTCAAAAGTGATCACATGTTGTTTAAATCCAATTTTACCAGAGAATATATCCCCCCAAGAGTTTGGCTTTCTGGATGGAAGAAACATTCACGATGCTATTAGTCTTGCTTAGGAAGCTCTCCATACTATACAATCCAAGTCATGCTTAGCTTTTATGCTAAATTTGGATTTATCTAAAGGCCTTTGATAAGGTGAATTGGTTCTTTCTTTTCCTAATACTTACTCATGTATGGTTCCCACATCAATTCATAAATTGGATAGAAGTCTGCTACTCCACTGTTTCTTATGTTTGTTTGAAGATAGTCATTACGTAGGATCAATATGGGTGAAGTAGGAGCTGCGTTAGATAGTTTAGAAACTCAACGTTTCAATCCCTACTCTAGGATCATCCTCAGGAGATTTGTTCTTATAAATGAGTCTCCCTCTTCCTTCTTAAATCCTTCCAGAGGAATTCAATAGGGTTGTCGTCTCTCTTCGTTTCTCTTTCTGTTGGTCGTTGAAGAATTGAGCAGGAATATCAACCAAGAGCACTCTAATGGAAATCTAATGGGGATAAAAATATCAAACACTCTGTCAATTATTCAAATTTTATTTGTGGATGATATTTTAATTTTTGGATTTTCTTCTCTAGGGGACACGAAAGTACCAGAAATAATTATTTTTGGAATAGTCTCACCATCACATATTGTTTTTTCATGCAGCACTACATGCATCTAGTCAGCAATGGTGGAGTCTCCTAGCACCTAGTCCCTATTCTGGCCCCCCTGGAGCTTTTTTCTGTTCATTATTATCCCTCCTAGCCACTCATGTGCACTTTTTTTCATCACTGGAGTTACAAGTGCACCCTCCTCCACATATTTAGGAGATATATGAGTCAGTTCCATGATTTAGGGAACTTGTTCCCTTGATTACTCAGTTAACTGACTTTATCTCTTAGGTTGACTGATACTGAGGTTAGGAGCACCCCACTTGACAACTGATAGCTATTATGCGCCCTCCTTGGAGTATCCTTCCCTATTATTGTGCTCACATGGTTCAGTTATGCTCATTTCTACTCTAGTTGATTGATCATTGACCATCAGTGGACACTGGACCTTATCAGGAGATGGTTCCAATGCAAACTAATCCATGACTTGAGGATAATTCGAACTCTCCTAGGGGTATCAAATTCATTCTATTGTATGGTCATATTTTTTCCAACTTATAGCTAATGAATGTATCAACAATAGTTTCTCACATCTTTCGAGTTTAATGTGTGAATTTGATCATATTTCTTGCTAGTTCTTCTCTGCAATTAACTGAGTGAAATTGTGAGGTTTGTTCAAGCTTAGTGATCTACCCTTGTGGAATTTCACATGGTATCATATATTGTGATAGCTTTTGTAGTATTTACAGCAGTAGCAACAGTTGCAACAGTTTATTGAGCAATTTTTTTTCATTAGAGCACCAAAAGCCTCTGGATTTCCACAACAAATCCTGGTGCCATTGCATTCAATTCATTGGAGAAATCCTTTGAGGTCTATCCAGGTGTGAAGGATATAGATAAAAGTGCCTACTGTCCTAAATCGGTGTTCAATAGATTCTGTAACATTCCTCCAGGAAAATTTCATTGTTTTTGTAGGTTATTCCATCATCAGAAGCACCTTCAGTAGCTACTATGGATTTCTCCTTGATTCCAAAACTCACCTCCTTCAACTACTTCAAATGGAAAGGAAAAGTAGATATCTTCATGCCCAGCAGAGGTATCCACAGAGTGTTACATGGGACTAAGGTAAAACTAAATGGTGCTACAAAGAAAGCCAAGTATCTAAACAAACTTGATGAAGCAATTGGATTGCTACTCCTTAGCATTTCCGGAGATCTACTCTTTCATCTCACTGGTCTGAAAACTCCCAAGGAGGTTTGGAAAAAGATCAAATCCTTATTTAGGAAGCAGGATGATCTGATAGGACATCAATTGGAAAATGAGTTAATCTCAATAAGCCCCAGCAGTTTCGAATCTATCACATATTTCTTCACAAGTTTCAAGAACTTGGTTGTGCAGCTAAATCAATGTGGAATTCAGAAGGATGTCAAGCATCTTATCCTTGCTATTCTTTCGAAATTGTGTGCAGACTATTCTGTGTTTGTATCACCTTCCAAACAACAAAAATTTCAATCCCAAACTGGAAAATTCCCACTCTAGATTCATTCATGCTATCTCTCTCAAAGGACAAGGACAAATTGGTGCATATGGGAATGATAAAACCAAATATGAATCAAGCCCTTGCTGCAGGAGAAGGAAAGAATACAAATGGAAAAGGGAAGCAGAAGGGTAAGGAAAATAAATATTATGAGAAGAATTCAAGAGAGAATCCCAAACAATCAGAAGGGACTTTGAATCCAAAGAGAGGAAAGAAAAACCAAAAAGAGAAGACTAAATGTCCATATTGAAATAGAGGCTTCCATCCTGAAATTTATTTCATGAAGAAGACCATTGATCTCATGGAACAACTTCTAGAGAAAAAAATCTTCCAGTGCCTACAAATGCTAGAAGAAAAGAAGCTGATCCTAAATCAGAGGACAAAGAGAGGTGTCATGCATTCATGGTTTGCATTTCGAATGACTCCTCCTTCATCATAGATTCTAGAGCATCCAGGCACATGTCTTCTTGTAAGGATCTATTCTCTGAATTCAAACCCACTGTTGGTCCTTCTATTCAGATGGGAGATGATTCTGAAGTCTCCTTTGAAGGGATTGGAAGGATCAATCTAGATCATGGGTACTTCAATGATGTACTCTATGTGCCTACTCTTGCAGTTAATCTCCTTTATGTTTACCAAATGACCCATACAGGAGTTCCGAAGAAGGTAATCTTTACTCCTAATGCGGTTGAAATCCAAGAGATCTCATCTGGGAATATCATTGCACAAGGCATTACAAACCACCATTCGAAACTCTATGAGTTTTCTCACTTCTTACCTTACTCAACACATAGTGCACTTCTTACTCATGCAAATGAAGTGAGCAGACTTTGGCATGAGAGGTTTGGGAATCTCAACTACAAATATTTGCAAGAACTGCAGAATCAGAAAATGGTTGAAGGGCTTCCGAACATCAGATTTTCTAAAGGCACCTGTAAAGGTTGCTTGATCAGTAAGCATCCAAAGCATAATTTTGAGAAAGGAAAGGCTAAGAGAGCCTCATCACCTCTTGAGTTGATTCACAGTGACATATCAGGACCTCTTCCTCACCTATCTTTTAATAATGCAAGATACATCTTAACATTCATAGATGATTATTCTAGATTCAGTTGGGTATATTTTCTTAAGTTGAATTCAGAAGTCTTTAGATAGTTCAATTTATTTAAAGCTTCTATAGTAAATTTATTTGATAAGAAGATCAAGGTCCTTTGTACTGAAAATGGAGGAGAGTATGTGAAGAATGAGTTTCATTCATTTTGTGCAAATGAGGGTATAGACATGCAGCACATTGTTCCTTACACACCACAATAGAATGGTGTAGCAGAGAGAAAAACATAACTTTGAAAGAGATGGCAACTTGCATGCTCGAGTCTAAAGGATTGTCTCCTAGACTTTGGGTAGAAGATGTCAACTATGTTACTTACCTCAAGAATAGAGTTCCTCATAAAGGGATACAAGGTAAAACTACTTTTGAAGCATGGATGAGATACAAACCAGATGTATCTCATCTGAGAGTCTTTGGATCCAAAGCTTGGGCAAGGATTCCATTTGAGAAGAGGAGAGCTTTAGATCCACAGAGTAAAGAGTGAATACTGGTTGTTTATGCACTAAGTGCAAAGGCCTACAAACTGCTAGATCTATCTACCATGCATACATTTCTTGAGAGAAGTGTGCAGTTTGAGGAATGGCCATTGCATGATTCCCACCATGTCGATGAAGACAACTTGCCAACTACACCACCACAACCTATTGATCAAGATAGCGAAGCATCCTCTCATGAAAGTTCATATTCTGACTCTGAAAGTGAATATGAGAGAATGCTATATATAGCTCCACAAGAACCTGAAGATATAACACCTGAAGATCCAACTCCCTTCCAATATGGGCTTCCACAACTCTTGAATTTGTCGGTGATCTTGTTGGAGATCCAAAAGATCCAAGAAGAACTAGATATGAGTTTCAAAATGCAAGGTTTGCACTCTCATAGAGATCCATTTCTTGCCGATAGATGCTTTCTTATGATTGGATCAAATCCAAAAAAATTCTTTGAGGCCTCCTAAGATCTGAGATGGATAGCAACTATGGATGAAGAGTACCAATCTCTTGAAATAATGAGACTTGGGAGCTAGTTTCTCTTCCTCCTAGTAGGAATCTTGTTCAATGAAAGTGGGTATACAAAACAAATATGGACTCATATAAAGTCACAAGCAAGTACAAGGCTCTCTTTGTTGCTAAAGGTTTCTCCCAAGTTCATGGGATTTACTACTCAGGGACTTTTGCTCCTGTTGCAAATTTGGATTCCATCTGTCTTGTTCTAGCTCTTGCTGCATCCAAGCATTGGGAAGTGCATCACATGGATGTCAAGAGTGCCTTTCTTCATGGATATATAGAGGAGGAGATCTACATGAAGCAACTTGAAGGATACACTGATGATCCTTCACTAGTGTGTAGATTGAGGAAGTCCTTGTATGGTCTCAAGCAGGCTCCCTGATCATGGTATGTTGAGATGGACTCCTTCTTACTGTCACAATATTTGTAGAGATGCAAATATGATTCGAATGTCTACATGAGACATGATGGTAACTCTCTACTCCTTATTGTCCTTTATGTTGATGATTTATTGATTACAAGAAGTCTCTCTTCATGTCTTATATCTATCAAAACAACTTTGCACAACTCCTTCTCTAAGTTAGATCTGGGATTGCTAAAGCAGTTTCTTGGTCTTGGTCTCTCAGAGTGACTCAAGAATCAAGGTTTCACAGTCCAAATATGCATCATATCTACTTGGTAGGTTTCATATGACATAATGAAAACCAACAACATTTCATTTTCTTTCAGGGATCGGCCTGATCTATCCTATGCAGTCATTGTTGTCTCCAGATACATGCAGGAGCCTCATGAGCTTCATTGGAGGGAAGAAAAAAGGATCTTGCATTATGTGCAAGGGACAAAGACCTATGGTATTCACTATGCAGTTGGGTCTCCATTGAACCTAGTTAGGTATACAGATTCAAATTGGGCTCGAGACAGCTCATATCGTAAGTCTACATCCAATTTTTTTTTCATGATCGGATCTAGTCTATCTATTGGTTGAGAAAAAAGCAGACTTATTTAGCTCTTTCACTAGCTGAGGCCGAGTACAGAGGTGCAGTGAATGCAGCCACACAGTGCATTTGGTTGTGGGGCATCTTGTCATAGTTTGGGATTCACTACAGTACTCCACTAGTCATCTATTGTGACAATCAGAGTGCTATCAGGATTTATGCAGATTCGGTTCTAAGAAAAAGAAAAAAACATATTGAGATACACATGCATTACATCCTAGGATTGGTGCATGATCGTACTATCACACTGCTCTATTATCCTATAGAAGAGCAGATTACAAATATTTTCAGCAAGACTTTTTCGATGAAGAATTTCACTTATCTCTGATCCCTTCTTGGGGTGAGTGATACCTTGGTTGATTAATTTTTTGATAGTCTATCTTGAGGGGGGGCTTTGTTCCCACTAGGTTTTCCCTCCTTCCTCACATTTTATTTAGATTGTTGTATGGGGTGACCTTTGGTCTCAGTAACCAGGGCCCTATTTTTTCAGTTATTTTTCCTCATAGTCCGACTTAAGGGGGGCTGTTGAAATATTCTCACCATCACATCTTGGTTTTGCATGCACTGCATGCATCCAGTCAGCAACAGTGGAGTCTCCTAGCACATAGTCCCTATTCTGGTCCCCCTGGAGCTTTTATCTGTTCATTACTATACCTCCTAGACACTCATGCACCCTTGTTTTCATCACTAGAGTTACAAGTGCTCCCTCCTCCACATATTTAGGATATTTATCAGTCAGTTCCATGATTTAGGGAACTTATTTCCTTGATAACTCAGTTAACTGACTGTATCTCTTAGAATGACTGCTACTGAGTTTAGGAGCACCCTACTTGATCACTTACAACTAGTATGCACCCTCCTTGGAGTCTCCTTCCCTATTATTGTTCTCACATGGTTCAATTATGCTCACTTCTACTCCGATTGACTGATCATTGACCATCGGTGGCCACTAGACCTTATTGGGAGATGGTTCCAATGCAAACTAAGCCATGACTTGAGGAGAATTTGAACTCTCTTAGGGGTATTGAATTCACTCTATTGTATGGTCATATTTTTTCCAGCTTACAGTTGATGAATGTATCAACAACAATTTCTCACATATTTTGAGTTTAATGTGTGAATTTGATCATATTTCTTGCTAATTCTTCTCTGCCATTAACTGAGTGAAATTGTGAGGTTTGTTCAAGCTTAGTGATCTACCCCTGTGGAATTTCACAATTATCAGTCTATTCACATCTTCAATGGCTATGGAGATAAACATTCATAAATCATCTCTGCACTATCACTCGGTGCCAGTAATTATGAAGAATATGATAAAAAAATATCTTCCATTTACAAAGCTTCCCTTCTTAAATTGTTTTAAGTATATTTTTTTCCTTTTGAAATGCATTGACTACATGATAGTTGATTGGAATTGGATCCCTGTAAAGACAAAGAAGTGGATAAACACTTGGTACCACTGGTGGATATCTTTAGATGGCCGAGTTACTCTTATCAAAATCATTCTTGAGGCCATTCCTATTTATTGGATGGATCTAGCATATATTACTGAGGTATTAAATTTCATCAAGAAAATTGTATAGTTTACCATTGGGATGGAAAAGAGGATCGACATAGTTTTCCACTTTGCAAATGGGACTCTCTTTTCCTTCTAAGATCATTCGGAAGGTGGGGTTTTAAGGGCACTCAACGTTTATCCACTGCTCTCACTGCAAAAAGTATTTGGAGACTCACTTCTCAGCAAGTTCTATAGTAGGATGTGATGGTTCAAAACTACATTTCCCCCAGATCCATTATCACATGGCTTCGCTCTTTTCAAGATCCTTCCAAGGGATCACTTTTTTTCCAGTGTACAATTCAAAAAAGGTTTTCCATAATTGCAAAATATCTTGCTTGGAAACAAGGAAGAGGTGATCAAATTTTGGTTGGATAAGATCCTATTATAGGAGTGTAGCAATTGGAATTACTGGCCAATCCATTAGTATGATTTCTAAATAATGTTGGCTAACATTTTTTGGGAGAACTATTCCATCTATAGATTGGTTCACTATGCGAATCAGGGTGGCCTTCTGCACAAAAATTACAACTTCCTCCAGAATTTTATCCACATTGGGACATATACAGAGCTAGTTTATGCAGGGATTGCTTCCCTTTAATTCTATAATATGACAATATAGCTTGGATTGTAAATTAAGAAGAAGGCATTTACAAGGTTTCAGCTAGCTATCAACTTCTATTGAAATTTCAACCAGATGAGAAAGTCATCAACAAATGGAAAACATTCTGGAAAATTTCTTCTCTATTGAAAGCAAAATTCTTTCTCTGTTTGGCTCTAAGAAACAAGCCTCTCACATTGGAAAATATTCAGAAGAGAGGGTTCAATAGCCCTAGCGTTATTCCTTTGAAACCACGAATCACTTATTATTGTTCTGTCACTTCTGCAAGGAGTTCTAGAGTGTTTCTAGAACTTTGGGAGACTTTTAATATTCAGAAGGAGAATATGTAACTGATGCTTGGGAGAATTGGCTAAAAAAGGGTCATAAATATGATTTCATTTCCATGCCTATGCTCGTTGGTTGGTGCTTGTGGATCGCACATAATGAAGCAATATTCAAAGATATTAAGACCTCTCCATTATGAACACTACATCGGTTGAAATTCTCTCTCCTAAAGGCTTCCTCTTCTCAAACGCAACAACCAAAAATGATTTTACAAGCTATGGTATTTGACCGAACAGTGCCATATGGTTTTTGTGATGGACCTTCTCAAGGGAAGACTGGAAGAAGTGGTGCGGGTGGCTACCTCATTTTTCAGGGATATCAAAGTGTCTTACAAACTTGGGACTTGAAAAAATACCAACAATTCTCCAGAGCTCATGGAAATAGTTACTATTCTCTCCCTTGCAATGGATCAAGGAATTACTAATATAAGCCTCTTCTCAGACTATTGACTAGTGGAAAACTGGTTTATGGAGAAGGCTCAATGTACAAACATTCAACTGCAGCCTTTGCTCAGAAGGGGAATTATCTTAAAATCAAGCTTCAAATCATGTTCTTTGGTTCATATATTCCGAGAACACAACACCATAACATATTCATTGGAAAGAGAGGCAGCGCATCTCGAGGAAGGTCAGTTACAGGTACATCAATCATAGTATGTTGTAAATGATTAGTCTCCTTACAGAGGTTATTAATATCACATGTACACTAAATCCAAGGTGGAGATATATCTCCCTTTGATGTTCTTTTTGAATTTTTTTGAATGGATTGGGCTTAAACTCTCCATAAAAATTTCCCAATATAAGGTTATGCAATGGGATTTTTTGTTAAAAATTGGATTGAAATTTCCTCTCCACAAGTTTTTGATGGTGAGAAAGACTCCCATATTGCTCCTTTTTTTGTTGATAGGTGAGGTCTCTCCCTGTTATCTCTTATTGTTTTGAAAAGACTAAATTATTCATAGTTTTGACAGCTTATGGCTAGGCTGGATATAATTTTAAACTCTTATGGAATAAAATTACTATTTTTTTCTCTAGAAAGTACACACACATAATTACTAAGAACTAATTAGTAATAGTATAGATAACATTGATATTATATATATGGGCTTGGGATATAGATATTAATGACGTGTAAAAATAAAAATTCACTTCAAATTGATGGGTGAAATTAAAATTCACACTTCATTAATGACGTTTAATTTTATTTGATGCGTAAAATGGCAAATGACGGCTATTTACCTATCAAATTTCAACCCTGGTGGGTGCATTATCAGGTGTAAGGGTAGGTGTGAGTTATTTTTTTACTGATGTTAGGTTTATATAATTTCTTTTTTAATTTAATATGTTAATGTTATAAGCATGTTAATGTTATAAGCATGTTAATGTTATAAGCATGTTAATGTTATAAGTATTTTAATATAGTTATAATTATAACATTATTTATTTTATATATCCAATCACAAGGTTTATATGAGAATACAAGAGAAAATGGTTAGAATGTTGAAAGAAGAGAGTTGGGGTGATGTTAAACATAATTATTGCTATACAAAAACATTAAAACATTTTTTTGTTGCATTCAAAAATATATATACATTGTCATCAAGTTGAATATTCTCAAGACGTAGCATTTTTCCTCTTTCAAACTTGGCTCTTTGAATGGAACTTTTAAATTGTCTCAAAGAGCAAAGTTTGAAAGAAAAAAAATGCTATGTCTTTAGAATATTCAACTTGATGAAAGTATTGATCACTACATTTGGAATGGGCTCGATGCTATGCATACTAAGTAATATTATGTGATCGTGAAAACATTGCAAATATTGTTCCTAAAAAAGAGTATTTCTTAGTTATTGCAAATATCCTTCCTGGTTACAATATTCCAAATATTGATTATGATTGTTAGAATTATACTTGCCAAGCATTGAATAAAGTGGTTGTGGGATTTGTAGATGTCACAACGTCACCATTTTGGAGATTTGTGGTTTTTCTTTCAGAAACAACATTAGTTCTATCAATCATTAAGAGTAAAATGAATTCAAGGAAGCAACTTTATTGGTAAGATATATAAAGTGTATTATTTATTGTTTAAATTTAGAAATCAATTTTAATTATTTACAAGTTAATTAGATTCTTACTTATTTATGTTACAAGCACAAGCCCAATCTCTGTAGCTCCAATAGTGGTTCATTTATGAGTGATGTTGAAACCATACATCTTGCATGTTGAACAAAACATAATACATATGATTATATTCTTATCAACGAGGAATATGGATGCAAACATAGTTATTTATTGAGTTATTATGACATGGTTAGAAAACTAACATACAATAAACAATATTTGAAAGGAGATATTGTAAACACATATCAAAAGCCACAAGCACTAATTACCTTATAGATACATTTTCAAGTGAAGAAGATTCGATTTTGGATTTTGTTTCGGGTTCAAGTAAAATTTATGATATAATATATATGAAAGCTTACTTCAATCTTTATCATTTTTTATTTATGTTTATTTTTTCTTTATTAAGTGATTAGGTACAACATTAGCATGCTCCTTATAGAAAGGAATAAAATACATATCCATTGAAAATGATACACTATGTAATTTTATTCAATAGAGAATTACTGATATTAAATATATTTTAGATGAAATACAATTTAGTTTGAAGAAAGGATATTTTAGTGAAACACATGTGGAAAAAATATCAAAGGAGCCTCAACCACCATTCAAAGGGTTGTTTGGAAAATATCACTTTAGACAACTTGTAGACATAGAAACCCAATGGAAAAGCATGATGATGTCTAAAAAGTGATGATGTACATGTTGGAAATGATAAATCATGTAAAAAATTATGCTAAAATGATATTTTTATTTCTCTTTTTTGTGAGCATAAAAATACTTTATTTTAACATGGAAAAAAAAACTCCAAAATATACATGCTTTTCATCATAAGTATAGTTTAAATGTATTTTTTGCTAAATGTTTAAGATTAATGCTATTTCACTGCAAATATCATCTATGAATTGAATAAAACCTAATAAAGTGTTTCAAAATAATATTTTGCTTTGTATTTCAAATATATATATATATATATATATATCATCTATGAATTGAATAAAAGCTAATAAAGTGTTTAAAAATAACATTTTGCATTGTATTTAAAATATATAGCATCATGAATTTATCAATAACACATAGTTTGATGGAAAGCCATAACTTTGAAAAAAATGATATGTAGAATTTTTTTTTGTAAGGCTAAAGATTTGTATTTGATAAAAAAAACTAGTTGCAGTATAAACAAAATTGGTCTTCCTAGAGGGAAATCAAACCAATCATAAAACCTGATTTTATCAAAGTTTGTATTAGATGTCTAAGATAGCCTATAAAAACTACCCAACAGGTTGGCAAGTTGTTTATCATTACTAAGATAATAGTGAAAGACAAAAAAAATTGGGTTATAAAAAACCCCTAATCTCGATCTTCATAAGAAACATAAACAATAGGTACATGTTTCAGAGGAGATGCTTCATATCCTTGTATGTGGTTTCCTTGATGAGGAAATCCACCTTGCTATTTAGGTCATCCATTTGTAGCAAGAGTGTTTCGGGGAAAATTCCCCTAATTGCTTTGGGTTATAACAATCACATAACGGTGCGCTAAAGATACTATTCAATTCCCAAATAAGACAATTCAATTACATATTCACAACCAATATCTAATTGAATTAAGAGAACAAGAAGCCTACATGTGATCCAATGTTCTATGTAGATCCACTTCTTGATACTTTTTGTCCCACTTCTTGCTTGAACACCTGCAATCAATAAAGAAACAAAGAACAATAGTAGATGGTTGCAAAATAAAGAAGAAGATGACTGCAATTATTCTAATTAATGCATTAAGTAATCAAGATTTCATGATCATAAACTTAACACATAAGTTTTGGGTGGAGAAGAGAGTTCTTTATATAAAAAGTAACAACAAATACAAGAATGCTTTCACTTGTAACCTGCTGTGAAACTATTCTAAAACTGGAGTTTGAGTTCCTACACTCGAGCCACACACTTGCAACACTTGTTTGTGCTTCACTTAGGGAAAGTCCAAGAAATCAAGATGATGGCTTTCTGACTAGATAAAGAATGAAGGTTGCTAAAAATGCATATTTCTAGATATGGGAAAAACTTGCAAACATGGGGTTAGGGTTTTGGATTCTATAAGAAAAATGACAACATGACGATACTTAAGCTATTCTCTCCTCCTTTTCGTCTTCTCTTTATCCTATTTTATACTTTTGGGTAGGAAGTTAGAGAAGTTGGGTAGTTATTCACAAGAAAAAGGAGGTTAGAACTAGTGCGAACTTGTTTTAATTTTCTGGATAAATATATTTTTTAATCTCCAAATAGGTGCATACATGGGATAAACACTACAAACACTCTTATACATGTGCTAACCATACATAGGGAGCGTATGAGCTAAAAAAAATGATTTTTTAAAGGTTAATTTGAGAAGGGATATAATAAGTAATCCATAAGAGGAAAAGGTTGTTTGCAAAAGGGGGGCTATTATACATAAGGCCGGAGTGAGCATATTTGCAAATGATGTGGAAACATATGTTATAACGGAGCCCCCTAATGTGTGAGGTCAAAAGATCAACTGATGGCCAAAATATATTATAAATATTCAAAAGTGAGTGCAAGGAATACCTAGGTGAAGTCATCAGATTCCATCCATAAGAAATAACCTACAAAAAAACTAGTCAAAACTCTCTTCCTGAGGCCGACATACCCATGCTCAGGAAAAAAAGGCATGTACACCAAACCAAGTACATTGTGGATCCATGAGATATATAAGCAGTGATCATAGCCACAAAAAATGAATACATTGTGGGTCAATGTCAAAAGATATCATATCCATGAAGAAATGCACAGTGGATCTATGTCTCAAAATAAAGTGAAGATATATGTAAACAAGTACTGAACAAATCGATATTCACAAGTATCAGTCTCATACAATGAATAAGTGGCAATCCATCGCAACTCGAATCATAGAAAAAAGAGGTGATTCTATGATAGACCCAAGGAATTAAAAAAAAACCATCATGGGTATGAATCTAAACCATGTGAATACATGTCTTGAAGTCGAACATAAGAAGACATTGTTTGATTACTGGTTATTGATGTATACCATTAATAAATGTGAGATGACTCATGGATAATGATAATGAGAAGCAAGGTACCTAGTACAATCTAACAAGTGAGAATAAATGAGTTGACATCGAATAGTTTTAGACTCTAACAATTAGGGGACATTGATGTATTCCCACTGACGTAGCAAGGAAACTTGCCATTGATGATTGCATGTCCCAAGGTACTAAAAGACTCTAGATCCCTACCCCATAATAAATGAATTGAATTTGATGGGAAGTGATCCACTAGAAGGAGGGAATTAAAGCATATCCCATCATCCAACATGAGGTAGTAGAAGAAGGCCAAATATTTGAAAGGTCACGGATGAACTGACTGATTCTAAAACATACTCGATATATGGGAAGGCCAACATAAAAAAGTAAACATTTATGAGGATTTGCCAACACATGTTAAAAGGATTCCCTTGAACAAAATCACAACATAATAAGTGACTGAGGTAGCATAGACTCAAGAAGTAATAATAACCTAAGTCCGTGACACATGAAAAATCAATAGACTTCTCTATAATGACTAGAATAACCATTAATGGAGAAAATGAATTAACGACTTTAGCTTCCTAAATCCATATTAAACCTGAATATACTGAGATAACGCCTCGAGATAATATGATTTGTTCAAGGGAAACACGGTTGCTTCCAATCATAAGTAAGAACTGACTCTTTCCCATCCATCTTTTTGATATATTTTATCTTTGTGTCTTTCTCATATTATAAAATCTTGGAAAATAATAAAATAATGCTATAGTACAGTGGAATAAGCAAGTGTTGCAGGGCATGGAACTATGTTCCAAGTGCATTAAACAAACCTATGCAAAAAAAATTAAAAAAAGGTACTGGGCAAGAGGTGGACACTCATCAGCATGTTTATTCCAAGGTTATAGTCTAAAATGCAAATTCAATGGATGCAAGTGATGAGAAACATGATGAATGCAATTGTAATATGAAACCTGCAATGAAGCATTAGGCATATCTGTTCAAGTAGTAGTGAGAAAAGGAAAATGCATAATAGACAAAAATAAGAGCCTTATAGGGAATGAATAGAAATATATGAGAAAGAGAGGCATGCAACTTATTCTCAAAGGCATGCTAAAACTGTAAAGGATCTCAATCGTATGAGAAAAATTTGGCACGGGCACTAAATGAAAAGGGGTGATGACTACGATGTCCAATGTTAGGTAGGCTCTTTTGTTAAACTGGTGTAAAATGAAGATACATATGGCTGACCCACCAATATCCAATAGATTCAACTATATGGAAAATTTAGTTCTAGGAAAAGGTTAAAATGCACCATAACAGAGGGAAGGCCTAAACATATATGAAATTTTCCAAAAATACTTATTCATATCGAGAGAAATGTACAAAGAATTTTCCCTAAGCAGCCATGAATCCAGCTAAAATTCATGTCTCCAAGAAACAACAATACCATGATCATATCTAAAAAATATAAAAATAAATATCTAATGTAGGTCACTCTCATAGAAGTATTCCCAAATTCAATATCTTCAACAATATTAATTAGTAAGGTAGAGATTACTAGTGAAGACTCAAGATCGCCAAGGCTTGAGGACTTGCAATCAATAGTATCAAACTCATGAGGAAGATCGAAGCTAAAAGAAAAAATGGAGCAACGGGAACATGAAGATCATCACAAGAGTCGAAGAATCCATAAACATAATCAAAATCATCAAGAACAATGAAATGTTGTCACTAGTAGAGTCCAAAGACACAAAAATTCCAATATCCAAGGATCAATAAATATTGAGATCATACTCAGAAAGAAAATCAGGGTCGGATTTTATTACAACTGGGTTCAATCCAAGGAGCTGATATTTGGAAAGGATGTAAATATCCAAAGGAATGTTAGACTCGATCATAGCCTATATGAAAGCTTCATTTGAAGGAATTATATCATCTTAGAGAGAACACATGTCAAAACATTTACTTTGACCAATAGGGTGGAGAGAAAGCTCCAATTCCCCCATTGAATGAATCACCTAGTCAACTATTGGGACTAAGTCCCAAGAAGGTAAGCATGAATGCAAATGATTCTTCTTAGTATCAATTTAAAACGAGGGATATAAGGACCCATAATTCACCCGTGGTAGGTTAGTGTCTACCAAAACACTAGGCACAAAAAAGGGTATACTTGATCTAAAGTTGGGTAATGAGAAGTATCAACAAATTTAAGATGATCAATAGTGGCAATGCTTCCCTTGTGAGGACAATGCATCACATGAAAGAGCGTAGACACCATAGCATATGCATAATCATGCCCAAGGAGCATATTGAATTCCAAAAGTCCCTTTATAACCATAAAATCGACTAAGGCAATCTTCCCACCTAATGTAATAGGAAATTGAGGAAGAAATCTCAAAGTTGCACTAGGTATTCTGTCAAAATCTAGTGAATGATTAACAGTCAGCATAAGGTTGGGAGAACCCAAACCTCTTCAAGAATATGCAGATAAAATACTAATATAGGCTCCTTCATATACCATGCAACGACAGATCGTGTAGTGTTTAAATTGAATCCTTATTTGTAAGGGTGTAGAAGAAAGAAGGCAGGGCTCAACTAGACTATAATCAAAGGAAGCAACCCTAAATATTGGAGGGGGTTCACAATTCGAAGAAAAATAAGTTCCCTCTCGTCCAAAAATTTATGAACTAGAAGTGAATAAAACTTTAGCGGTATCCACATCATTCTCCAAAGGAAGAGTGGGGTCAACTGAATATTTCATCAGTTCTACTACTTCATGCTTGCCACTCTCTGAAGGAAGAGTGGGATTCACCAAAGGGTGCAATGGTTCAACTAGTTCATCAACCAAAGGTTGAAAAGGTTGTTGTGAAATCATATTTTTTTCAAGGGCATAAGATATTTGAGACACGAACCACACTCTTTGTACCTATGGAATAACTAGGCACATGTGAGTAAGGTGATCTCCCTTGCAAACCTTACAAGGGAAATTTGGATTGCATCTTATTATTTTATATTTCTCAACAATGTTAATATGTCTAGAATGACTCACATGCGTTGGGATTTTCCCCCAACATGACTTGCAACACCCGATTGCTTATCCCCAACATGACTTGCAACACCCGATTGCTTATCCCCAACATGACTTGCAACGGTCGGTAGCTTGTATCTAGTATGACTTGGAATGATTGGTAACTTGTCTCCAGTATGACTTGCAGTGACTGGTGACTTGTCATTAATGTGGATCACAGTGATCAATGATGTGTCCTCAACATGAATCACAGTGGTTGACAATGTACTTTTAGTATAAAGGATTGCAGTGATTGAAAGTTTGCCCCCATCATGACTTGCAGTGGTTGGTTGCTGGTCTCCACTATGATTTACAGTGATTGGTGACTTGTTTCCATTATGAATTGTAGTGACTAATGAATTTCCCCTAGCATGAGTGGCAATAGTTGGGAAAATTCCCCCAGCATGAATTGCATAGGATGAGGAATTTCCCCTAGCATAACTTGCAGTGGTTGGTGGCATGCCCTCATGTATTCACATCTTCTTATTATTCTTCCGCCTTCTATTCCTTTTAGACTATTGGTTACTAGTATCAATACTTTCACCATAGGAGGTAGAAGGAGGATGAACTGAGGGTGAAGTTATTTCTCACCCCGGGGGATTGATGTAGGGGCATTCGGCCTTAGGGTCATCTTCTAAAGGTAAACAATGGGAAGAGTTTTTTGGAGGGGAGTCGAAAAATTCCAGGTGAGAGAAAGGCAGTTAGGCCTAGGGAGTCGAGTGGATGACTAGACGAAGGATTGGCCAAGTTGTGGAGAAGGTTGAAAAAATTGATGACTGGTCGAATCAACGGAATAGAGGATTAGTTGGGGAATATCGATTGGCATATGGAGAAAATAGTCGAGGTAATGCTAACCCAAAGGATAGAGTAATTGGAAGCATGGTGATGGAAAAGGTGTCAACGAGAATTGATCAGACCGCAAATAAGTACAAGGAAGATGACGATAGGATTTAGGGAAGCATCCGACAGAGGATTGGATGACTAATGCTTGGCATAAAGCGATTGATAAAGACATCAACGTGAGTTATTTGGGTCACTAACCGACTAAAATATGTCAAGTACCAAGAAAACAAAGGTTTCCACATGATTAGTTGGAGTAGTTATTGTAGGAGTTATGGAGGTTGTTGCATTTTCCAGATGGAAAGTTACACCAAGAATGTTGTAGATGAAGCATTGAATTCTCATAACTAAAGAAAGGAAGCACCCAGAGTCTTCTATAAGAAAATTGAGCATGAATCTTAGGAAGTGAAGGAGATTATAAATATTGATCAATCTCCCATAGAAGGGGTCCTTCTGTCCATCTTCATAAAAAGAATTGAGAGGAATAGATAGCCACCGAATGTAACATAATACCATACCAACTAAGATAGAGCATTGAATATGAATTGTAATCAACCTTTGTAATATTGATATTAATTAAATTAATAGAAATACATTATTGGTGTCATTTTTATTGTGTTTGTTGTGTAGTTATTCATTGTGTTTCTATTGTGTATTATGATCTATGTCCTTCACTGAGAAGTCCATGCTTGTATCAACATGGAATCCTTTAAGGCTAAGAAGTCTTGCTCATATTCTTTGATCCAAACAAAGGAATTATTTTTTAGCAAGGATGTTAAAGGATCTACAATTTTCCGTAATTTTCCACAAACTTTATTTAGTAGCCAATAAGTCCTAGGAATCCATGTGAGGGCTTGAGGATCTTGGGGTGTGGCTAGTCTTTCACAACTACAACTTTTGTTGGATCCTATTTGTAATCCATCTTGACTCACAATGTGACCCCCCAACTATTCCACCTTAGTAACCCCAAAATCATTTGAAATTATTCACAAATAATTGACTGCCCCTTAATAATTGCAAGGCATGATTGACATGCTCTAGGTGGTATTCCTGTGTTGAGTTGTAGATAAAGATATCATCAAAGAAAACCAACACAAAATTGCAAAGTAAAGGTCAGAATATTTTGTTCATGGGGATGTGAAAGGTGGATGGAACTTTGAAAAGGACGAAAGGCATTACTAAAAACTCATAATGACCCTCATGGGTGCATAAATCTATCTTAGGGATGTTTTTTTTTCATCCTTATTTGGTGGCGTCCTAAATGAAGGTCTAGTTTAGTGAAGAACTTGGCTCCATGAATCTCATTTAAGAGATCATCAATGTATGGGATATGAAATTTATCCTTGACATTCAACTTTTTGAGAGCCTAAAAATATGGGCACATACCCAAAGTTCCTTCCTTTTTTAATACCATAACCATTGGTGAAGAATAAGGGCTTGTACTAGGATGATTTATGATAGTCTCCAATAGCTCCTAAACTATCTTTTGTATTTTAGTCTTTTGTGCAAAAGGGTGCTAATAAGGGCATACATTGGGGGGTTGGACCCCTTGAATTAGTGGAATACCATGATCATTCTCTTGAAGTGGTAGTGGTAAAACCTTGGGTGATTCAAAAACCCATTGATGCCTAGAGAGAACCAGTTGTAAGCCAAGGTGAATGTCTTATGGGGGCATGTATACTACTTTGAAGGAATTGAATTGTGCAATAATACATGTGTGACCTTTTTTTTAATAAAATATCCATATGGTGGGAGGAGATAATTTTCAGAGAACTTAAAGTAAGTCCTATGAATTGATGTTTGCACCCTTCTTTAGTGAAGCTAATATATAGGTCCTCGAAATCCATGGTGACTAGTCCCAATGTCCTTAGCCATTCTACTCCTAGAACTACATCACAACAACCCATTTTGATATTGAACATGTGTGTTTTGATATGGTAGTCACCCATTTGGAGTTTCAAATTTTCACATGGGCCCCCACATTTCATCATACTACCATTTTCTACCATAATTTGGAAATTAGGTGTAGGTCGAATATAGAAATGGGTTTCTTCTACCACTATCCTATGAATAAAATTGTGGGTACTACCACTATCAAATAATACAATTAATTTTTGGTTTTTAATTTATCCAATTAGTTTCAAGGTTTGGGGCATTTAGAAACCTAATAAGGCATGGAAAGAAATTTGGGATTCCTCCCTAGGAGCTTGCAAAGTGTTGTCATTTTGTAGGGGCAAAGCAATATCCTCCACTTCTAGGTGATATTGTGAGGATACATCTATTTGGAATAATTTATTTTCTTTGCATTTATTCCCTTTGAAATATTGTTCATCATAGTTATAGAAATGTATGGGCTGTTGTTGTTCAACCATCACATCTAGAGATAAATTTTGGATTCTTATTAGTAGTGTGTTGAGAGTAGTTTCCATGGGAGATATAGTGCAAGTAGGAAATGAAGGTATTTTGATTTGTGCATTGATCACCATATCAAATTCTCTAGCTCGTTCACAAGCTTCCAACCATGTTGTGGGGCATTGCATGATTATGTGTGCTTGAATTTCTTGTTTGAGGCCACTCATGAAACATTCTTAAAAAAATGAATAAGAGAGGCCATTTGTGTGGATTTCCAATTTCTCAAAGCTTTTAATATAGTCCATAAATGTGCCTCTCTCACATCTTTTGGTCAACCTTCCTAGGTAGCAAGTGTCATATTAAAAACCATGAAGGATGTTGACAAATTGGCTCCAAGGGACATAATGAGGATGAGAATTATTGTGCCATTTCCAATGTTATGAGTTTAAATATAAAACCCCCACTTTTGAATTTTAGAGATCATTAGTAATTCCATTGAAAGAAAAATAGCGTTCCATTTATGTAACCTAACTTGAGGGATTTGGGCCATCAAATTTGTGCATGTCTACCTTTTGGAAATGATGCCATGAATTGTTATCCAGAAAGGGTGAAGTCGAGGTTTCTAGAAAGAGAGTGTAATAGCCATGTTATTCATTTACAAATGCATATGTGGTTGGATCCTCTTTCATGGAATATTGTAACACCCCATTTTTACAGGCCCAAGATGTCAATATGGATGTAATGAAACAAAGGTTATATGCAAGAATTTTATGGTCTATGACACCATGGATATTGTAAATGTTTTATACACTTTTTAATATAAAAATCCTCGACAGGTACAAGTGGATAAGGATGAACAAGAGACGCGGGATATGATTCCAAAAGGAAGGAAAGTGAGAGGGTCTAAGGGGTGATGGCCCTAGTTATTTTCCTTAGCCTTCATTAACCTTTTTAACTAAATTTCCTTAACCTTAGTTATGAGTATCACTTTAATTAATTGTGGGTTTAATTATCCTAAGTGAGATCAAAAGGGGGAAAAGTGGTCACTTCTAGGGAAGCCACTTGTCAAGCCATATTCATCCATATATCTTGTTAGAAACTCATTCAACAATAATCCATTCCATCATTTAGAAAGGGAGATAATCTATTCTATGGTAGTTATGACTGGTAACCAGAGGATAATATCGTGTTTCATAACATATCACATGAAATACCTTGATTAATCGGTGAAACCCTGATAACTAGTGCGATTGGGCTTGGTGCACATGTGAGAGAGACCTGGACTACAACTAAGCTACCTAGGACCTTGACACATAAACTTACTGGCTAGTTTGTGCTGGAGCACTAGAAGGGGATGGGGATATCCTGAGGGACTATAAAGAAGAGAATGAATTACCATCCCTTATATTGTGTAGGTTGATGGGGAATGAGTGCAGGGGTGGGAGTAGTTGTGAAGGGGGTTTCTGCACCTTTGGGTTGTATTGAGAACCTTTGGGCAGTGTTTGTGTGATTGAGTGGAAGAATCAAGAATTTTCTCCTTGTGGACCGATAGATCCAACTCGAGGGTGGTATTTTTCAAAGAAAGAGCATGCTTGATAGAGTGCCTACAACTAGGAGGAATGTCCTTTGCTTGTAGTTGTTTGGAGGACATTGATATGATAAGTGCACATTGTGAATGATTGACATGTTTATATTTATGATATATGTGTTTGTTTAAATTAATGTGTATGAAAATTATTATGTGCATGGATTTACTATGCATGGTATGAATTCATTCATGGTAGATGTTACAACGTAATTATCCACCTTATGAGCATCAGCACTCTTTGGCCTATAGGATCCATTTCACTGACTCAGATCCACTTTATATCCTTCAGACACTATTTTTCCCTATTTTTTCCCTTATATGACAGTTGCATCATTACAGTGGGCATACTCCCGAGTTGCATCACTATAGCCCGCGGGTAGCATGTAAAATGGTAAAAATCACTAGTTTATTACTTTTTACTCCCAAAAAGCGGTTATTGGGTGACCCTTGACCCTCCATCTACCCAAGAAATGCCTCAATGTGTCCTTTCACTTACCTTTGAGAGGACTATATATTGAGCACATATGGCTTATGGATGGGAGGAGAAATAAGAGCAAGAGAACTCTAGTGGATTTTTGCCCTATCTTGAGTCTACACTCATTGATCCTTGTAGTTGTGAACCCTTATGTTCACCTTCCAAACTCCTATTATAGTTTGAGTTTTCCATTCCATGGAGGATTGAAGTGGTGGAGGCACAAGTGGATTGACCCAGATCTTGGTTTAGATTGGTTGCCGGCAAGAGGTCATATCACATTGTACTTCTTCTTGTTTATTAATAGAAATACTCATATTCTTGTCCATTAATTTTGTGAATGTTGTTTATTCTACATTGGGTTGCATTTACTTATAATATGATGGACCATTGCTATTGATGATGTTAATGTCGTTTATATATTATATGTACTTGTTGCGTATTGGATGTCAAGACTAATTTGCAGATTCAAGTGCACGGATTGAAAGCTCCAACGGGGATCTACATCAAACATTTGGATCGAGGTTGGTTATATTCTTCATTATCTTAGCATTGTCATTTATATAGCATAGCATTGAGAATTGAGTTAGTTTATGGTAGTCAGCTATCTATAGTGGCCTACCCCAAGCCTCACTGAGTTTTCTCCAATACAGAAATGGCGACTCTGCTGGGGAAAACATCCATGTTTGGGGATTTTTGAGCATTAGTTTGTAATTAGAGTTGTTGTTTGTCGAAACTCTGTGTCACTGATTGGCCGTTGAGATACACTATGGAAAACTTGTTTTTTATGAGCCATTGGACTCTTTATTTGCCCATTTTCCTTTCCTCACCCGCGGGCTAGCTTAGCTCTGCCCGCGTACACCCGCCTTTGTTTACTCTATTGTGCGTGGGTACCCGCAGGTTTTCCTTCGACAGTAGCATACAACTATGGCTTTGGTTATTTATGACTTTTGGTTGTTGCTGGGTTGGATTTGGATGATATCGAGTCTTTGTTGGCCTGTTTCTTGACTGTTCCATGCCTTGGTTGTGACCAGAACTCTTATTTTCTTTTGGTTGAGCCTTGTTGGTTTTTTACCCATCTTTGGATTTAGCCTTGTTGGTTTTTTCCTTTTGAGCCATTCCTTTGGCTGAGTCTTACTGTTTCGTATCTGTTGGGTTGTCTTAGTGATCTCCTTGTCATATCAGTGACTAGATAGTAGGATTTTGCTTGCATTTTAATTTCCTTATATTGAAAAATACAAAAAAAATATACAGATAGTTTTGCATTTTCCTTTTGCTTATAAGAGAAAATACAAAAGAAAAAAAATTGCTTTGATGTACTGCATCTTGCATTGAGTGCTTGCTGCCTTCATTTAGGTTTTGCTTGTGCATCAAAAATATAAAAGGATTTCATTTTTATTTCAAAACCGTTGGGTTTATTTTGCATGCTAGTGACATTGTTTTTATTGGATAGATGAGTCTAGGATTTGACAATTTTGCATACTATTGAGTCATACACATCACTAGTTTCACGATCATATCCCTTGAGTAATCACAGCCATTAAAATTAACGCTTAATCTTAAAATTGATTAGACCAATTTTATCTATAGGGTACACCAACTAGAATAGGTTTAGAGTCTTGGAATAGATCATTGTGAGTTAAAAATCCAAGACTACTAGACGAAACATTAGGTGTCTGACCAGGGAGTGGAGGAATCCATGGTATACATCAGTGTTCTCAGGAAGCTCTACTCAAACCAGAGTTAAGAATGAGGTCACGGGAGGTTGGTTGAGGAGATATCTCTCTGATACCGGCTGAATGTGGGAGATATTTCCAGGATTTGTTCGTATCTAGGGACTCTTGGGGGATTTGACCCTCATTGAGTTTCGGGCTCAGCTACCCTACCCATATAATGGATCCCACCTGCGACTGTCCCCCTGAGCATTGGTTATATTGCGGTGACCATAGTTTCCTTACCTAGGTATCACATAGGGTACTTGCAGTGGTTACGTTGTTTGTGTCATGAGTCAGATAGGGGTTGGACAGCACAGTTGTCGTTGTATAGGGACTTAACTCTGTGCACGCAGTGAAGTCTGGGGGTCGTTATAACTGATTCTATTACCTCTGGCTATAGTTTGGGAGTCTCAAGCCTCGCCTAGGCGAGACACACCATCTCTAGTGTCGGGAGCTCATTTAGCCACTCTGTTTATCTGCTCTTGGTTGTAGTTTCTCTAGGTGTGTGCTTTTGATTTACAATTTTTTTATCGATAGTTTTCCTTTAGGGGACGTTTTGATTTTATATTCTCTCCGGAGATATTGTGGCGCGAAGTCCTACTCTTCGCTAATCCCGTCGGTTGGATGGTTTGCAGCCTACCAAACTTTCACGTCGCATTGCTAGAGGACACCAGCGGGCTCCCTCCGAGTATTCAGATTCTTACAAGACTTACATCCTAGACGTCATGACCACTGCACACTCTGACACGGTAGAAACCCCTACGAGTCCGTCGGGTAGAGTCGAGAACAATTCAAACACCCTTAATCCTCATGAGGCATGGAGGGGTGATCCACTTGAGACCCAACCTAGTTTGTTTGGTCCAGATCCACCTAAGGACAACCCGTTCGATCCTTCATTTCCACATAATTATTTATATAGGATGCCAGAGGTCCATGATGATTCAGGCCCTATGGTCAACCCTACCGCATTCTCATATGGTATGCCGAATTACACCACAATTGATCCTCCCACTGCTTTTGGTAGTCATGCTAGCACCATTCATGGTGTTAGCAACACTGCACCCACTGGGGGAAATACCCTCGCCTAGGGCACCACGTTGTCCACTCACACGCATAGTATGGGGACTAGTCATATTCCTCCTAACAATGCTAATGTTGGAAGACGACCGCCTCCTAGGGATACCCAACCTAATAGGAACACTGTTCAAAACACCACTCGCCATCCACCACCTAACACACATATCGCTACCCGTCAACCCAGGACCACATTCGCGAATGTTAATGCTCCTCCTAACCACGGGGGTGGACATATACCGCATACTTTTGCGTCCACTACCGCTACTAGTAATACTAATGTAGGAGGTGGGAATATATCTTATCCTCATGGTCATAATGCCACCATTCCTGCTACTAGTAACACCAACGTTGGGGGTGGGAATACTTCTCATGCTTTTGGTCACCACACGACTGCTCATGCTAATCCTAATGCTGGGGGTGGCAACATACCTCACCATTATGGTCATTACGAGTCGGTTCCCGCTACTAATAGTACATATATGCCCCATACTTATGGTGGCAACCCTTACTACAACACAGTCGGTGCTGGCCACCAGTACAACCCACCTCAATATGGTGCCCAAAATACTTATATGCCTGCTTACTCTCATACGGGTCAAGTCGGAGGAGGTTATCAACCTTATGGCCATGGTCAAGCTTATGGTCTGTCAAAACCTCATTATCAGCAGTTTAATGCTCATGGTCAAGCTTTTGGTCCACCTTATAATTCGGTTCCGTTCAACCAACCTTTTATGGGAGCTTATAATCAAGCTTTCCATCCACAGCTTCTGTTCCTTGCACGCTTGAATCTTCTGGATCTTTCGAAGCTCATGAATGATCCGGTGTGTCACAACCCCAATTGGCCCCCGGTCCCTACCAAGCTCCCTTCGGACATTCCTAAGTTTGAGGGGAAAGGTGGTCAGGACCTGCGTGATCATGTCACAACATTCCACCTTTGGTGCTCCTCCAACTCATCGAATCATGATTCCGTTAGATTACAACTATTTCATTGCACCCTCACAGGGGCAGCCGCGAAGTGGTATGTTGAGTTGCCTGGGAACACTTATATGGGATTCAATGAGATCGCTTTGGTTTTCTTGGACCATTTCTAGTTGTCGGTTCACTATGATACCGGTACTGAACTTTTGTCTACCTTCCGTCAGAATAAAGCCACACATATTTCTGACCACGTTCAAGAGTGGCGTCAGCGGAAGAGATTAGTGAAATCCAACATTCCTCCAGAGTTTCTGTTGGAATGGTTCCTCAAGTCTCTACTCCCATACATTGCTAAGGATGTTTCGATGTCTGGCATTGTGACTGAGGAACAAGCCATCTTAAAAGTCCAGCAGTTGGATTTATTACACTCTCAGTCTGGCATATTGTATGGCATTATTCCTGACGCACTGCGAACACGCCATGAGCCCAATTCAGTTCCCGGACTGCATGTCGATGGCATTGTGGGATCCGTGAGCACTCACCCTATAGATTTGGTGGTTAATCAAATGCAAAAATTGTCTCTAAACTAGCCTACTCCCGGATAGGTTCACACCTTGTCCACTTCCACCCCGTTGTCTGATGTACACAATGTGCAATCAATGAAACCATCAGGTAACCAGCAACCTGGTGGTAACAAAAAGGGGAGAAACAACCGTAGGGGTGGAAGTAATGGGAATAACAATAATAGCAATCACAATACCCCTCGTAAGGAGAATTCCAACCCTCCTTGGGAAGGCAGAAATGCTGGTGAGGACCGTAAACCTAGGCGTAAGGTGAAGTTTCCTTGCAATCTCTATGGGGAAGATCATCTTAATCACTTATGTCCTCGAATCGAAGAAGCATCGAAGCATTTGGCACAGAGCCCAGCTGTGTTAAAGGATCCCCTTCCTCATCATCAAAACATGGCTTCGCATGCTCCCACCACTGGTTATGGACCTACTGAGACGGCAATGTCTTCTTCCAATACTAGTGGTTATGGATGTGTGAATATGGTTCAATCAGAGGTTAGTGTTGCCACTCATCAATGCGATTATGGTGCACCACAACCCAATATGGGGAGTGAGCCTCCCCCTCCTCCCGAAAATTCCTTGCATATCGAGAAGCCCTCTAATATGCCACGGATACCAAAAGGTGTTCTCAAGCACTCTACGTATAATCCTAATGCTTGAGCCGCCCATAACTACTCCATTATGGAATATTTGGGCCAAACTCCGTGTGCCATGTCGGCTCTTAAAGTTTTGCAGGCCTGTCCTTCTCAAAAGCATGCCCTTTTGAGTGCGTAAGGAGTTCAGGATGGGGGAAGTCCCAGTGTTATCAAGTTCGACACTATTGATGTTCAACCTCACTTACCTTACCACATGGCTTTTTAAATCCAGGTGGCATGCCTTCAGAATTTTGTCAAACGTACAATGGTTGACAAAGGTGCTTCTGCGTCAGTAATGTCATTAAATTGTTGGAAAGTTCTCGGCTCTTATCCTCTACTCGCATCTAGAACCACGATCACTGCATTTGACGGTCGGTCATTTAAGACGCATGGAATTATCCCTTCCCTTGTTGTCTTCCTGGGAAGTAAATTTGTTCCTATTGAAGTCGAGGTGGTTGATGCGCCCATCGACTACAACCTTTTACTGGGTTGGAATTGGATGTACACTATGAAGGCTGTCGCGTCTACTGTATTCAGAGTTATATGCTTTCCTCACGAAGGCAAGATTGTGACCATCGATCAGCTGGATTTCGTTAATCCCCCTTCCACAGCATCCACGAGATTCGTAGTCCCGCAGGTTACTGATTCTCAGCTGGCAACAGGGAACATGGGTGTTGGTATGTACCCTTCATTGATGGGAACTTATGATTTTCTTGCACCTATGAATTTTATTGGAACCATTTCCAACATTGTGTCTCCTCCTTTGCATAATATGTCGTTCCAAACTTCCTATTTTAATGATCCATGGACTTTACCGTCCACGAGTTCTACGTCTGGAGACATTGCGCACGTCGAGATGTCTATACCACTGTCTGTTGTTGAGCTTGCTTACCAAGATATTCAACAAGCCACTTCAAAGCCGGATCTCTCTTCTTCATGGACAAGGGAATAAGATCTCGTTATGATTCCCACGTGTGCAGTCGACCCATCTTGTTCACATGATTGCCTCGATGGTATTCTACCTTCAGATGAAATTTTTATCGAGGCCATGAATGGTAATGACAAGCCTTGGGAGGATTTTCATCATCAATTTTATTTCCTTCCTACCCTTGATCTTATTGAACGAGATGAGCCTCGAGTTCAACCTGCCATGCATTTGGATTTTGATCCAGGCATAGTTTTGTCTAGCCCCGATTTGACATTAAAATCTGATCTCCCTAGTGATGAGTCTGTAGACTCTCCTATAGATCCGTAAATCGGTGATCCTGATGAGTTCGATTCTACTTCTAGAATTTCCAACTCCCGTGATGATGAATTTGCCACTGCAGATTCCTCCACGTCCTTCATCTTTCCTCTTTATTTCGAAGTTGATCATTTTGGTCCCTTGGTTGTTGGTAGTATGGCACCTTCAATGGTTAGATATACCTGCATTATGTCTAAGGGTGATAATAGTGAAGTTGAAAATTTTTCTACCACAGTGACATGTATCAGCTTTTTCTTTATGTACGTTTTAGAGATGATCTTTGTACTTATGTTTCTTGGAGACAGGATTCGTAGCTGGACTTATACTTGTTTATTGGTCCTTTTCGACGTTTGCTTCGGTCATGGCAGGAATATTCAGAACCTTGCATATAGGTTTAGGCCTCCCCATTGTTATGATGCACTTGAACCTATTACTATCTGAATTCGCAGACGCCCCGTGAGTGTCCTTATCTTGCTCATGTTCCTTGCATTATGCACAGCTTTGTCCCATGCACTTGGAACTAGTCTCGCATGTCCCTGACACTCGTCTACTCTCATTACAAGCATTCTTCCATCTCTCCTTTGAGCTCATTAAAAACAATAAGGAGGTCACGAGTTTACTTTTTCGGGCTCGTTAAACCTTTATGAAAAAGATTTTTATAAAGTCTTTTTTAAGCCCTTGTTAGACTTTTTCAAATCAGACAAGATTGCCAAATATACTTGTCATTTCAGACTCATTAAAGGATTTGAAGTGACATTCACTTAGGTATAAGTTTACCCCTTTTCTGGACCTTTGTGGATTAATTACGAAAAAGGTATACTCTAGTCATACGTGACTAGAAGAGTTCTTCTCTCATTGTTTTACACTTTTTCGGGTGAGGAGACTAACTTTACGAAAAAGGACTTCCCTTTTATGTGTGATTGCATCGCATTATCCTGCTTGCCGCTTGAGCCTTGTGTCGGCTCCCGCTTACTCTGTTATTAGCCTGGTGCCTGAGCACTTTTCCCTATTGATCCCTGTAGAGCTTACATTTGTCCTCCACAATTTGATGACCTTTTGACCCTGAGGGAAGATCCCCCTGAGTGTCCACATCCTGCATGCACTTCCTTGCATTGATCATAGGTATGTTCCACTGCTTGGAACTAGTCTGCTTGCTATTTGACACTCGTTCCCTCACTTGTTGTACTATAAGCAATTTTATTCTTTTTCAAGCTTTCCCCAAATATGAAAAAGACCAAAAAAATCAAATATTCCAAAAAGCCGGACGGGATTATGGTGACTACTTCTTGTTGGCAGTTGTTGTGTCGCCTTTGAACAGAGCATTCATTCCACTCCATACATTATGATTCGGAACTATAGTTGGACCTTAGGAGCTGTACTTGTTTCTTAGTTTACTCCACCGATTGGTTAAGCTTCCAGTCATTATGGATCCCTTTGTGGTGCCTCCTGCATCACACAGTCTATATCGAGTCTATGCTTCCTGAGTCTATCCATCTGCTCATGCTCTTGTTCAAAGGAAGTCCTGCAACCAGAGTCAGCCACTCCTCGGATCTCTTGACTATTGCATGTCGGCCATCCTTATTGAGTCAATCTGTTCCACCTGAGATCTTCCAAATATTTCAGCATAGCTGGTACCTCATGCTGGTTGATGGGGGATGCCTTAATGCCCTCCTTCCAGCGAGTCTTGTTCCATCGACTTCAACTCATTTATTCCGGGACTTGAGGCTTAGATTTCGGTTGAGTACCTTGAGGCTTGCAGTCATTAGTGGCAGGTTCTCTCGCCATCGACAGTTTTGGGAATACATCAATGTCCCCTGATTGATGGATTCATCCTAGTGTTTGACTTCAACTCATCTATTCACACTCTGATGATTGTGCTCTGTGCCTTGATGTCCATTTTCATTATTGGTGCGTTATCTCGCGTCTGTTAACGGTATACATCATTGACTGGTAATCAGACGATGTCACATCAGGTTCGACCTCAACCCCTTTATTCACTTGATGGGACTTGCACCCTTGAAGACTTGTGTAGAGTACCCCAGGTGATAGTGACATTCAGTATGCTACTGATGATTATGACTTTACATCTGAGATATCACCTCTCAGATATCAGCAGTTTGTACCTCTAGTTTGCACCAATTGTTTCCTTTTCAGCAGGAGACCATATCTTACTGTAGAGGGATCATGGCTATGATCACTTATGACATGTATTCATTATTTACTGCCTATTCATGGCCATTGTATCATATTCTTGTACTGTACTGACATGTATTTAGGGATACTATTGTACTATGATGAGTGAGTTGCTCCTTCCACTTGTGTCTCCATCACTCCACTTCTGAGATTTATAATGTATTTCGGCCATCGTAGCATCAGTCTCTGACCTCACACATTAGGGGGCATCTATTACAACGTAATTTTCCACCTTGTGAGCATCAGCACTCTTTGGCCTGCAAGATCCATTTCACTGACTCAGATCACTATATCCCGCGGGTAGCATGTAAAATGGTAAAAATCACTAGTTTATTACTTTTTACTCCCAAAAAGCGGTCATTGGGTGACCCTTGACCCTCCATCTTCCCAAGAAACGCCTCGATGTGTCTTTTCACTTACCTTTGAGAGGACTATATATTTAGCACATATAGCTTATGGACGGAAGGAGAAAGAAGAGCAAGAGAAATCTAGTGGATTTTTTCCCTATCTTAAGTCTTCACTCATTGATCCTTGTAGTTGTGAACCCTTATGTTCACCTTCCAAACTCCTATTATAGTTTGAGTTTGCCATTCCATGGAGGCTTGAAGTGGTGCAGGCACAAGTGGATTGACCTAGATCTTGGTTCAGATTGGTTGCTGGCAAGAGGTCATATCACATTGTACTTCTTCTTGTTTATTAATAGAAATACTCATATTCTTGTCCATTAATTTTGTGAATGTTGTTTATTCTACATTGGATTGCATTTACTTATAATATCATGGACCATTGCTATTGATGATGTTAATTTCATTTATATATTATATGTACTTGTTGCGTATTGGCTGTCAAGACTAATTTGCAGATTCAAGTGCATGGATTGAAAGCTCCAACGGGGATCTACATCAAACGTTTGGATCGAGGTTGGTTATATTCTTCATTATCTTAGCATTGTCATTTATATAGCATAGAATTGAGAGTTGAGTTAATTTCTGGTAGTCAGTTATCTGTAGTGGCCTACCCCAAGCCTTAATCAATCTATTACCCTTGAACAATCTAGAAAAGGAATGACCATCCGACCATCACTGGCCACTCTTAGTAAATATACAATGTAGTTAGTTAATCCCTTAAATAGGTGCCATCACATACCATGGGTTACCCAAAAACCATGGGTTCATAAACCATCAATAGTAAACCCATATTTGACTCTTTAACCGAGTTGATTTGGTTCCCTGTTTTAATCCCACTCCTCTGGTTTCATAATATCTGACAAGATTTCGTAGTGAGGGTTCCTTGCATTGTGTGGGTGAATTTTTTGTGATGGGTAAGGAAAAAAGGTACTCAATCCTTATGGATGCCACTGTTGCTTCCGATCTCTCTTTTCCTAGTGACTTTAAACCTTTTACCTCCACTTGTTGAGTATCCTGTCGGAGTTTCAACATCTAAGGAGGTTATTACTCCTAGGGGATCTAGGTAATTTTTAAGGCCTTAGACAATGACATCAACTATTCATGCTTCCAAAGGTAGACAGAGTATCTAGCTTTCCTCAAAGATCACTCCTAGGCTTAGGGGATGCAAATTGGCTTTAGCATCTGTGTGGGATCAAGCACAATAAGATATGATGTGTTGGGTGACAAAAAACCATTATTGGGACTCTTAAAGCAAGCAATCCCTTGAAGGTTTTTCAATGTTAATTTTATCCTACAATTGTCGAGGGTTGGGGATAACCTCAAAGAAGTTAGTCCTCAGGAGATTAGTGTATTTACACAAACCTGGAGTTATTTTTTTACAAGAATCAATTGTTTTTGCTGTCAATATTTTGGTTATTTTAAGTTCTCTTTTTCCTGGTTGGAACTTAACCTGTCTAGATGCACAGGGTAGGTCTAGAGGTGTTATCATATGTTGGTATGCAAATGCCTTTCTTTGTACTAATTGTTTGGCAGTTCCTATAGGCCTAGGAGTTTCCTTATTTTCCAGAGAGTTCCGGAGAGATTTTAAATTTGTTAATGTTTATGGTCCTTATTAGAATCTGGTCATGTATTGGAAATTTTCTTCCATTTGGGTTTTCTTCAATAGTACAGGGTCATTATTGGGACGCTGAAATTTGGGGTCAAAAGGCCCCAAAAGACCCTTTATCTGATCTCTTTATTAGGAAATTGGATGATTCTTCCTTCTAGGATTCGTCCTAATTGGATAAATATGTAGTATGGGTAGGAATGCATAGCTAAAAGACTCGACAGGTTCTTAGTGAATGATGGCATTCTTTAAGGGTCCTCTAGTATTAAAAAATGGGTGGTCTCTGGGGGAGGTTCTGACGACTTCCCTATTATGATGGAGGTTGTCTTGGACCTAGAGAATCCTTGTAGTCCTTTTAAATTTTTTATACTTGGATGGAGGATGAGGGTTATACTAAGATGGTTAAATATATATGGGGTCCTTATCATGGTAACAGGAGGGAATTTGCAACCATGCAATTCTTAATCAATTTGAAGAAAATCAAAGTCAAAACCTTGGCCTGGGCTGCTAAGAGAAGATTATCCTTATAGTAGGAGCTATGTGATATTGAAAAAGATATGGAAATCTATTATTCTCAAAATCCGAAGGAGTTCATATCTATTGAGTAGAAGAAGCTTATTGTGGAATTGGAAACCAAAAAATTGAAATTCTTGATGAAAAAGAGGCTCAGTGGAGGCTCAAGAGCAGGGAAATTTCATTGAATTGTGGAGATTATAATACAAATTTCTTTCACAATTATGTGAACCATAAGAAAAATACAAATTCCATTTGGCATATGAAGAATGAGAATGGGGAGGAGGTTTCAGGACATAGGAACCTCTCAACCTTGGGGGTTAATCATTTCAAAAATCCATTTAAGGAAGATAAAAGAGCATTTGTGGCTCAGATGCTGAGAGTATATGCCTTGTACCCATCCTTTATTAATGAAGATCAGAATATATTTCTGAAGGAACTATTCTCTTCTAAGGAATTAAAGGAAATTATATTGAACATGCAAAAGGAGAAAATCCTAGGACCAGATGGTTGGCCTTCTGAGTTCTTCTCTACTTTTATGGATGTGTTTGGAGACAATCTTCTTAAGGTTATTGGAGAGTCCAGAATAAATGGTAGTATTTTATCATCCTTCAATGCAATTTTCATCATTCTTATTCCAAAATATGGTAATCCTACTAATATGGGAGAATTTAGACCCATCTCCTTGTGCAAATTCCTATACAAGTTGATTTCTAAAATGATATCCTCTAGCATTAAAGGTATTCTTTCCAATTCAGTCTCTCAAGAACAATTTTCTTTCTTACTAGGAAGACAAATACATGATGCAATTGGCATTGCACAAGAGGTTTTACACTCAATGAAGTTCAAACAATCTCCATAATTGGTTTCCAAGATGGATATCTCTAAGGCTTATGATAGAGTTAACTAGATTTATTTAAGATTGGTGTTGTTGTTGGTGGGTTTTGATTTGCAGTTTGTGAATTGAATCATGTCTTGTGTCACATATGTATCTTTTTTTTTTTTTTAATTAATGGCTCTGCATCTCCATTCTTCAAACCTGGAAGGGGTCTGAGGCATGGTTTTCCTTTGGCCCCCATTCTATTCATTTTGGTAGTAGAGGGCTTGAGAAGATTAATTTTACAAACAAAGCATAGAGGGTCCATAAAAGGTATATCTGCTAGAGATAACTTGTTTGTTACTCATTTTTTCTTTGTCTATACATCTTACTCTTTTCTAATGATTCTAGAAGAGAAGTGCTTCTACTATAGGGTTTATTAAAACTTTTTCCTGAAGCTTTAGGCATGGTTTATAACATCAGAAAATATTCTTTATCCTTTATGCATATCTCCCATGTTGATTTAGATTGGATATGTGTTCAATTGGATTTTCCCGTGGTGGATATTGAAATGGGGCTTAGATATTTGGGATGTATTATGAAACCGAATTACTATCATAAAATAGATTGGGATTGGCTCATTAGGAAGGTGGAAAATAGGATGAATTGATGATGCAACAAGTGTCTTAGTAGAGGGGGTAGAATGATTTTAGTTAAATTTGTCCTTGAAGCAGTACCTGTTTTTTGGGTTTTATATTCGTTATGTTCCCTTTGGTACAATAGAAAAAATTAGAAAGATATGCTATAATTTTTTGTGGAAGGAGAATAAGGATGGTCATACCTACCATTGGACAACATGGAAAATATTACACATATAATATAGATGTAATTGAAGAATGCACTATCAACCAACATAGATCCATCTAAAAGGGGATCTAAATTGTGTATCTAATTTGAGCTAGGTGTTAATTTTTATAGTATTTTATTATTTTTTATAATATTTTATTATTTTTTAAAAATGACACATATTAGCTAAAGGGTGACCATGGAAGGAGTTACACATCCCCTACTAGGCTGTAAAACATAGATTATCTATCTATCTTTCAAAAAACTCAAAAATAAAAATTAAAAAAGGAACCAGTTCCTTATCACAAGTATTAGTTTCATGAAATAACCTCATTCCACTATAAATAATGAGTACAACTTCCATGCATGAATAAAGCTCAATATACTTATCCTTTAATTTATGGTAAGATATGACAAGGTTTCTCAATAAGCACAACCTTACTTAGCTTACATTTTCTTTATATATTTTATCTTATAAAATTAAAAAAAAACAATCACTTGATTTTAAATTTAAATTTTTTTAAGCTTAAAACCTCCATTAACTTACATCATAAAATTATCAAAATAAATAATATAAAGTTTATTTAAAATTATTACATAAATCTTAAATTTATTTAATATGATTTTAAACTAAATATAATCATACATTTTAGTTAATTTTGGGGAGTTCATTATGTTAAGGTGTGGGTTTCGTTAGTAGGGCAACCTGAGTTTAATTCCCCTTAAAGAAGAGCTAATTGAAAAAAGACACCCAAAATCCAATCAATTTGAGGTGGCCTAAACCATTATAATCCTTGATGATTTTAAAAACTTAAATACCTCGAAATCATAATTTCTTAAATCAAAAAATAAAAATTCTAACAAAATAATAATAATACAATATTTTATTTAAAAATAATTCAAAATTATAATAAATAACCATATTTCAAAATCCTAACCAATATATTAATTATATTTCTTTTGAAAACCTCTACCAACCAAGTTATTAACAATATAATTTATTTTCAAAACTTTGAGAAGTGCCAATTCGATTGTGTAATGTTAACGTTTGCTATTAACAATTTCAAAAATTTAAAATTATTTTTAAGTATTTCAAATAAAAAAATATTGAATTTTTCATTATATATAATTATTAAATTCATTATTAATTTAATATATATATATAATATAAAACTAAATCTTAATTAAAATTGAGTTCATAAATATCTACATACCAATAATTCATATAGAGCTAAATATCTAAGATTACCATTTAAATATTTTTATTTATTATAAATAAATTGTATTAAATATTGAGCTACTCCTGCTACATTTACCGGCTGCTCTTCTTATTCTTCCCCTGCATCTGCCGCTGCTTCGCCTTCTATTAAAGTTTCCCTCGACCGATCCGCGTCCCAGGTTCGATCCGCAGGCCGTCCAATTTTAAATAATGGCGGCACCACCGTGAAGACCATTCCGTGTGCTACCGCTAGGAAGTCGTGCATGTGTTCGCCCACGAATCATCCTGGTTCGTTCCGCTGTAGTCTTCATAAAAATAGTAATAATTCCCCTTCTTCGACTACGCGATCTCAGCGGAATGCGAGGAGGTCTGCCATGACGGATTCGCTGGTAAGAAATGCCGGTGTGAAAGAGGAATGGGTGAGAAGAGCCCTCACGTCTCTCATACGCCCCTCCAGCCACCACATGCAAAGGAGATCGTCTTTTCAATCGTGGCCCAGCAGGCTCTACCATATGGCCACAGCCCAAGATGTCTCCTGAAGCTTACATTAACTCGTTGCGCTAATATTAAATAAATATGTTGATCTACCAGCAACGATGGTTCGGATCCTCTCAGCAATATAGTGATCCTCCCATTCAGGAGAGCAGCGTGCATACAAAATTGCAAAATCTCTGTTATCTATGTATAGGTATCAGTGATTTTTTATATATATTTTTTTATAATTTATTATTTTTAATTTGGAATGGTTATCATAAAAATCAGTCTAGACAATACATTTATTTCATCTTTAAGTAATAGGAAAAACATAGACACCAGTCCGCTCCAAAATCTAAAATATAAACACCTTTTCCTATAACAAAATAAAAATGAGAAAAGCATAAGATAATCACATTAAACAAGACACAAGAATTTTCGTGGTAAAACTCTCATGATTTGTTAACGAAACATCAACCTGCATGGGAATCGGTAATCGGTATTGCTCAATCTTGAAGATTACATTTAGACTACTTATACAAGGCTACATCATTACCTTCTTAGAATTACCTCTCATAAAATTGAACAATTTATTGAACAACCATATTATATATGGAGTTAATTCTTTGTTACAAATTTAACAATAAACAATTGTATGAAATTGTTATATTAATTGTATGAAAATTGTTGTATCCTATTCTACGAAGAATTTGTTGGACCATTATTCAATAATCTCTTTATTGACAAAAATTTACCTGATACCTTGCCTAGATTTGTTCATCAATTTTTTTGCGAGTTAAGAGAAGCCAAACACCATGACAACTTCTCTAATGATACTAGTTTTGTATTCATGTCAACACAATTTTCTTGTGTATGAATGTTCTCAAAGGCTGGTCCACCTCCATAAAAAACTAAAGTAGATCTCGCTTTTCTCTAAAACACTTGCAAAATATGAGTCAACATATCCAGAAACCCAACCAGTGCAACCATTATAGAAGATACAACAAACATTTGTGCCTCTAAGATACTGAAGCACCCATTCCATTGTTGCTCAACATGGATTTTCCATGTATCTAATGACAACACCAACTGCACATGTGAAATATCTGGTCTAGAACATACTATTGCATTCATAAAACTTCCTACTACACTAGCATCCAGTGCACAAGACATATAACCTTTTCTTCCTTATTACTAGTACATAAACTTAAGTAAACTTAAAATGTAATCCAAAGGGATATTTATTAGTTTCATAGTATTCATACTGAATTTCATGAGTATCTTCTCATCATCCTTATGTTGTGATAAACAAATCTTATTATTTTTATTTTTATTCTGTCTTTGTGTATTTCCATGATCAAGATGTTTTTTGTTGCTCCTGGGTCTTGCATATCAAATGTCTTAGCCAATTGAGCCTTTGACTTGTTGATCTCAACTATCATTTCGCTTGCTACAAGCATATCATCAACATATAACACCAATATAATGGATATGGACCCATTTAAACTTTTGAAGTAAACACAGTGGTCATACTTACTTCTTGTAAAATTTTGGCTCACCATGAAGGAATCAAACTTCTTGTACCAATGCATAGGTGCACTCTTCAGGCCATACAATGAATTCTTGAGCTTGAAAATAAATATTTGGTTACAATCTTGAACAAACCCTTCTAGTTGTTCCACATATATAAATACTACATCTCTGTTAGTGATGATTTTTTGGGCACTAGGATGCCATAATCTATATCCCTTCACTCCATCATCATAACCAACAAAGATATACTTTTTTGATCCAATGTCTAACTTAGAATGTTGATGTTTAGAAAAGAACATAAGCATCACAACCAAAAAATTTCAAATTTGAACAATCACATGGATGACTTGTCCATAACTCTTCAGGAATATTACCATCTATTGCATCTGATGGTGACCAATTTATCAAATAGAAAGCTATAGTGCCTACTTGTGTTGACAACTCTTGTTGCAACTTGACATTACTAGAAGAATCATGTACATGATTCAACAATACCATTTTTTGCTGGGGAGTGTTATGCTTTCTAATCCCAACTCACTTGTAATAATTTTCAATTTCCAAAGATGCAAAATCACCCCCATTATCGGTTCTTAAACACTTGATTGACCTGTTATTTCTCTTTTCAACCAAATCTCTAAACAACATAAACAAATCAACTTTTTCGTTCCTAGACCAAAACCTTTCTAGAGTAATGATCTATAAATATTACAAACTACGATGATCCTCCAAAATAAATTGAAGGGGATGTCCCCCAAGCATCAGGAAAACCCTTACAAGCATGACTACATGTTTCAAACTTATGTTACGTTGCTTTCCCCAAACACACAATGCTTTCATAAATTCAAATTCAGAGATTTTAAATATCAAAGTAATTTACGATTTATTAGTAGCTTGAGCCCTTTCTTGCTCATATGGCCTTATCATTGATGCCATGATCCAGTAAATTTAGCTATTTTCTCAAATAGCAATGATACTCCCTTCCATCTTGTAAAGATTCTCAATCTTTATAGCCTTTATGACCACCTTGGACACCTTCAATGCTCCACCTTGAACTTTGCATTTGAAACCTTCACCAAATCTGACCAAGCCGACCAAGTGAGCTCGACTCCTACTCACTTATAGGTCCATTTACAATAGAGTTCACTAAGTATTTTAATTGACTTCATTACATGCAATCCACAAGCACAATACCATGGGATGCAAAAACATTGGGCCCAAAAAACCATCTGACAAGATTAGATCAATGATGCATTTACCAAGTGAGTACCTTTGTTAGTAACTATCCATTTACATGCAATAAATTTCAACTCCATTAATTTATTTTTAATTGTGAGTGATTTTACTGTCACTACATAGCTATTTACCATCCCATGCTCTCTTTGCTTGATGACTTGCACATACATGTTGATCATCGCCCCCCTTTGCACCTCTACCTCCAGTGAAGAGTACTAGATTGAATTACCAACTATCCTTTTAGACAGTGATATGTTCCATCCTCATGCGGGAGAGCACCCCATTGCGAAAAGACCAATAAATCACTTCTTGGTTTCCCTTTACTAGGGTAATGTACATCATCAGTTGGAACTCCTTAAAGAGACTAGATTCTCTTAAAAAATCATTGGGCACTTCCATTATCACACTTTCTCTTTCATTCTTTGATACCTTCTGCACCACTATTAGGGCATCATACAACCAATATCTCACAAGCTTGGCCTCTTGTCCATCACTGGGTTCAACTAGGCTACAGATCCACTCATAGAACTCATAATTTCCCATCCGCATTGCTTCACAATGGCCTTGATGGGTTCCTAAACGACATAATGGCCCCTCCAGGTGCCTAGTTGTTGGTTGGATGGTCAATTTGACCATTCCTAGCTCCAAGTAGTCACGAGGATCTCATAACACGATGGAAAACATGACGCACTATCTCACCATATTTTACCATGATGTGACTCCAGCTCTAATTGACCTCTCCACATCTGACAAAAACTTCAATCCTTTGGTTGGTTGTGCACGCATCCACTTGGGCTCCATCGAGTTAACACATGGAAAATATAGCCATTTCCCTTTTTGGGAAACAACTTGGGAAATCTAAGTTGTTCGAGAGGTAGCTCATTTGATCTCCAAGCCAATAGTGAGTTCCACTCATACATAAGCAATGGAACTTCCACCTTCATGTACAACCTCAGTGGATATCTTCCCGTAATTCTTCCAAGCCAATCGAATCTTGTAGGCTAGCAGGTATTTCTTCCATGCACCTATAGTCCAATGTACAGTTCCTTTGGGCTCATGCATATTCCTCTAGTCATCCACCATGCACAGGTTGGTTTTATCCTCTGCGACCTCCAACCAAAACTATCTCTACCTTCGGTTAACTTTTGTTACAAGTCTACAATTCAATTTTCATAACACTTATTTCCACTATTTGGCCAACCTCCTCTAATCTTATTCCTACTCTCAAGTTTGCTCATTCCAATATAGAATGCTTAATCTTCTTGAAAGCTAGATGTTGTGGCCCAACAATCCAAAAAAATTCTCCACACAAACATCACCTAGGTCAACCATAGACAATTTTCTCGGCCCTTGAAACCACCTTTGCTTAACAATATTGGTGAATAACTTCAAAACATTTCTTTTATACCACTTATTGAGCAATGTGGACATACAAACGAGAAATGATAAAACCATAAGAAAATGACATCACACAAGACACAAGAATTTACGAGGTAAAATCCTAACAGCTTGTGAGGTAAATATCAAGGGAATCAATATTCTTATTGCTCAATCTTGGAGATTACAAATAAAATACTACAAAGTTGTACATCATTACCTTCTGTGGAATTTACTCTCAAAGTTGCTATACACAAACACGCGCGCACACACACACACACATCCCTTATGCACAATTGCTTCTCAAAATTCCCCCATTTAACAATAAGAATAATAACATATGGCACAAAACTTACCCTTCCTTTTATTTTTTGTCATTGCTCTTTTGTGGTACATATGCTCTGCCTATTTACCTAATCCTTTCTACTTTTTTTATTCAAGGGACAATTTGTTTTATCATGTCCATTGAATTCACATGTTCATTGTTCAACATCAAATCTAAGGTGTTACTACAGTTGCCTTCACATGTTCATTCATTGTAAAGTCCTGATGATTGCATCTTGGTGGGTACTAAAATTGGATTTTTTTTTTAATTTGCGAGTTCTACTTGTAAAATCATCAATTTTTAGATAATGTCAGGGAATACCTTTCAAGATTGGAGCTGCAAGGCACTGAACAGTCTTCTCAATAGCTCCTCTTTACTGTTTTACTCCTAGGACCACTATTATAGTTGGATCTATTTTCTTAAATTGCAACTATATCAAAACTTCATTGCTAATTTTCAGACTTGCTCATAGTTATAAATAGGAATCCTTTTTGCCTTATGTTGTGCCAAAGGAATCCTTGAAGAAAAATTATCAAAATTGGTGGCCGTGAAATTGGTTTTGTTTTGTTTGTCTTAGAATCAAAATATTCTTTTGTTCATCAAAGTCTCTTAACAAATTACCACGTAGTTTTATTAATATATTATGGCCTCTAATGTACATGAAACATATATGGGGTACCCCAAATTTTAAAATCTATTTAGGGAGTAATTTTTGTAATTGTTTGCAAGAGGGGATTAGACATGCTAACATTTTGACAATAGTGATTCGCCATTCTTTGGAAAGTTGTAAAGATCCTGGATTTTTGTTTAATTAGTTGTTTTTGGTGAGAAAAAATAGATTTTAATGCTACAATGATTCACTAGTTCATTAGTGCCATGAAAGGTCATAGAAATGACCCCTCGAGACAAATATATTACATAAGCCACTCCCATCTTCCATTTGGTTGATGTGGTGTCTGTTAACACCTAAATTTCGCACACATGCAACATTTTGGCTAATCTTGTAGTAAGGCGTCATCAACATATAGCATGCAACCCACTAAAGACATCCTCATTAGATCCAACAAACAACATGAGTCCAAAAATGCCAAAAAATAGTCAAAAGAATAGGTAGCACGGTTATAACCATGTTAGTCCATGCTACTACATGTATTATCAATTTTTTCCCACACAAGCATAGCGTGAATTTTACTTCGATATCCGTGTGATTGTCAAAACAACCAGATCTCAGCTACCCACCGCACATTGAAGGCTCATGAAGGCTCCTCACTACCAAAAAAATGAACTTGTCTCTTCATATGATGGCGGAGCATTGAATAGACCCCTTTGTGTACCTTGAAGCTAGTTCATGAGGTGATGGAATTCACACTTGGATATAGATGTTTCTTGGCCATCTCTTGGCCTATAAAAGGAAGCCGTGGGAATGCATCTTAGAAGATAAATTTAGAGCAAGGTTATACTGTTGGAATTGTGTTGGAACTTATTCCACCTCTTTCCATCCCTATTAGCATCTCTCAAGCTCCCTTTCCACTTCCTCCAAGGGGAAAGTGTTTCTCCCATTTGTTCCTTCAAGTTATTTAGCATTTACTGTGGACAAAAAGGACCTCCCTAAGGGATATTATTGGCTTCCCTTGAAGAGCACACCTCCTAGGTGGCACTTCATGTAACAGGATTGACCATTGGGCAATCTAAATTGGTTCTAGCATTTGTCTCTTGTTGTGGTTCGCATATTGTCACTCCCTTTGCTTTGTTTAAAGTCATTTTCAAGTTTTTTATTTATTTTTCTAACAAGAACCTTGCAGGATCAATTTGGATTCACTCACATTTGCTTTTTGTAACACAATATTGGGCCTTGTTGACAACCTTAAAGTATTTCCCCCAAAGTGGGAAGGGTTGCACACCTTTGTGCAAATTTTCCCAAAATAGTATTTATGGCGACTCCACTATATTTTTGTTCACTTGTCTTTCACTAGGATGATATTTCCTAAATAGCTAATTATGGGTGCTTGTCTTGTGCAAGTGAACAAGTCCTTACCCTTCAATCCTAGAATTCAACCTCCTCTTGGCCAAAATTGTTGTTTACACAGCTGCGTGGATACTAGTGCCTCGAGTATGTTACCAACATAGATTTTTCTTTGACAAACATGCTATTTATGCAATTTAATCGACCCTCATCCACGCGGTAACTTGCTCTCCATTCATATTGTAACTGCGCTACAATGTGTCCGTGTTTGCATTTTCTGCACTATTGCATGTATGTTCTTGTGTTTTTGGATCTACTATCATTTATTTTGCTTTTTATCAATTTTGCATACAATCTTGCGGTCCCAATGACTACTCACTAATGAACCAGAATTAAATTAACTTGCAATAGTTATTTTTTATGTAGTAATTAGCCCACTTAGACCAATATTAGGAAGTAAAGAGTCATTTTCTCTCGAAAAATACTTAGGTAACCAAATTTGGGGCTTTTAACGAGCCTCATTGTTGTCACTAGTATTAAAGATATATCATGTTCTTTGTTTACTTTCTACGTTTTTAGGCAAAGTAGTGTAGCTCACTTCTTGCACACCGATAGGTCACAAGTTAAGTGTCACGAACAAATTACTTGTTCTCCATGCACAGTTGTATGAAATCTATGTTATCCATGCCTAGCTACCAATAATTTTTTATATTCTTTTTTTTTTATAATTGTTTATTTCGAATTTGGAATGGCTCTCATACAAATCAATCTAGACAATACATGTGTATGATCTTTGTGCAATCTAGGAAAAGCATAGGCGCTATTCCACCCCAAAATATAAGATATAAACACTTATCGGTGTAACAAAATAGAAATTAGAAAAGAAGAAGCGAATCACATCACACAAGACACAATCATTTAAGTGGTAAAACTCTCATGATTAGTTAAGGAAACATCCACCTGCAAGGGAATTGGTAATCGATATTCTTATTGCTCAATCTTGAATATCACATATAACCTACATATACAAGGCTACATCATTACCTTCTTTGAATTACCTCCCATGGCTACATAAACTGGACCAATTTATTATGTGAACAACCATATTATATCTGGCGTTAATTCTATGTTACAAATTCAACAATAAACAATTGTGTGAAATTGTTGTATTAATTCTATGAAAATTGTTGTATCCTATTATACGAAGAATTTGTTGTCTTTGTTCAACAATCTCCCGATTGACAACAATTTACTTGATACCTTATCTAGATTTGTTTGTCATTTTTTTTGCAAGTCAAGAGAAACCAAACACCATGACAACTTCTCTAACAATATTGGTTTGGTAACCATGTCAACACAATTGTCTTGTGTATGGATGTTCTCAAAGGTTGCTCCACCTCCATCGAAAAACTAAAGTAGATCTCCATTTTGTCTAAAAACCTTGAAAAATATGAGTCAACATATCCACAAATTGAACCACTTGCAGAAAATTTGAGCTAAGGACAAACCATTGTGGTCTGAAATATTTGTTTGACCAGCCAATGTTAAATATTAGGCAAGCTAGATGGCTAGAATTATGTTGTGAGTTTGATTTTGAAATCATACACATAAAAGGTAAGGAAAATAAGGTGGTTGATGCACTTAGTAGAAAAGTACATGAGATGCATGTAGCAGCCATTAGTACCTGCCAATCAGATTTGAGGCAGCAGATTTCTAACTATATTGTTGAAGATGAACTGTATGTGCAAATAAAGGACAAAATGCAACAACATAATTTGGAAAAGAGGTATGAAGGTTACCATTTGGAAGGTGACGAACTTCTTATTTATAAAAATAGAATTTAAATTCCTAATGTGGCGAATTTGAGAAGGACTATTATGGATGAAATCCATAAAATGCCATATTCTGGTCACCCAGGATACCAGAAAACAGTTGCTACAACGAGAAAGCAATATTTTTGGCCGGGAATGAAAAAGGATATTGCTGAGTATATTTCTAAGTGTATGAAATGTTAGCAAGTAAAGGTTGAATATCAACACCCAGCAGGTTTGTTGCGGCCTTTTCCGATTCCGGAATGGAAATGGGATGTGATTTCCATGGATTTTATTACAGGTTTTCCAATGGATGTTAGGCAGCACGATTCCATCATGGTTGTGGTGGATAAATTATCTAACGTATCTCACTTTATACCAGTTAAATCCACGTATAAAACAGATGCTATTGCAATAATTTTTATGAAGGAAATTTTCAAGTTGCATGGTTTTCCTAAAGCAATAATTTCAGACAGGGATACTAAGTTCACCTCAAATTTCTGGAAAACTCTTTTTGCTAATTTGGGTACGCAGCTGAACTTTAGTACCACCTGCCGTTCACAAACAAATGGGAAAACAGAAAGGGTAAATCAGGTTCTTGAAGACATGCTACGCATGTATGTGATGAACAAACCATCCAAGTGGGACGATAATCTACATTTGGTAGAGTTTCCATATAACAATGGGAAACATGCATCATTGGGCATGAGTTTGTTTGAAGCTTTGTATTGAAGAAAGTGCAGAACACCAGTTACTTGGGATAATCCAATGAACAAAATTATACTTGGGCCAGAATTGCTTAAGGAAATGGAACAAGAGGTTGTAAAGATTAAGAAAAATTTAAAGGCAACCCAAGATAGACAGAAAAGTTATGTAGATAAGAACCGAGTGCATAGAGAGTTTCATGTTGGGGATCATGCTTAATTTAGAGTTTGGCCAAGGAAGAGTTCCTTGACTCTTGGGAGTTGTGGAAAGCTATCACCAAGATATTGTGGGCCCTTTGAAGTGTTTGAGAGAATAGGACCAGTTGCATATAGAATTGCATTGCCTGCTAACACTAGAGCTCATAATGTTTTTCATGTTTCTTTGATTAAGAAATATGTACATGATCCTAACCATGTGATTGATTGGGATGTGATCAAGGTGGAACCCGAGGGAGAACTCCAAACCAAGCCACTATGCATCCTAGATAGGAAAGTGACATTGATCCAGAACCGAGCCATCATACAGGTAAAGGTGCAATGGAAGCACTTCGGTCCCGATGAGGCTACATGGGAGTTGGAGGATGCCATGAGAGAGGCATATCCACTTTTGTTCTAAATTTTGAGAAAACACCGAGGACGATGTTATTCCAAGGGGGAGGGGATTTTAATACCCCTAGTTTTGACTTGGAATGTCTTTATCCAAAAGTATGTAAATGATGTAAATATGCTAGTGTGAATTCCTAGTGCGGAGCTCAAGGCCAAGGCCCGACTAATGAATGTCTATGCATGTATGATGTTTATATTTTCTTTGGACTGTTGGTTGGATTTTATGTTGATTTATAATATTAAGTAAATATTATGTGCATAAATAATAAAATGGTCCAAGATTGGTTGTGTAAAGAGAACCAAAGGAGCTATGATTCCACCAGAGGGGAAGAGGAAAGGGGGCCCATGGGTGACTAAATCCTTGCTTCCAAGTGTCAACCTTAGAACTCACACCTAAATTATGTCATGTGCCTTGAATAAGCCAATTATCTCCTTTTTTGACCATTTTCCAATCATTAATGCATGTGTGTGGTTGGTGGGAAAAGTCACCTCATGTAGTTATTGAAGCATGGGACTAACTGCACTTTTGTGATAGTTCTTTCATGATATAAATCAGTCTGCAGTTGCCAGGAATCATTTATTCTACTGGTAGAAGTTCTACTAGTTGTCTTTTCACCATTTTCTCATATCCCTTGGAGTCAACCCTCATTCTCTCACTATTCTTTCACGTAGATTCAAAGATGCAGAGCTCTCCATTGTTGTCCATAAACTTACCATGTTGTTTTGAACCCAGAAATTCGAATTTGGAGACCATGCTACAGATTGGGAAGTGAAAATAGTTGGTTGTAGGTGACCAGAGAGGTTGGGAAAGCTAGGAACCCTTACCCATGGAGTTATTATGCTCATAGGTTCTTGAGAAGCCACAAATTGAGGCTACAGGTGGTTATCTAGTAGCCAATATCAGGTTGGACTTCTTCTATGCACACACTGGAAGCACCCATCAAGATGGATTGCCCAAGATAATCGTGAATCGGTGAAGGGGATGCCTGAGCTAGAAGAGTGTTGTGTGGGGCATGTATTATGGAAGCCAAGGCTATGAGGGCTGAGTGAGACCCCTGTAGAGCTTTGTATGAGCATTTGGCTAAGCACAGAGCAAAATGGGTTGCAGGCTGAGAGATAGAATCCTGTAGGTGTTTCCTTCGCCCTAGTGGCCTCATATCCCAGCTTAGGGGTGGCCTCCCAGAAAGAGTATATGCTAGACGGAGTGCTTATGGTTGGGTGGAAAAGAGCTCTTACACAATCAGTTGCTTGGATATGCGTTGGATAAAGATAAGTATTCTTATGAATTTGATTATGAAGTGTATTTATTTCATGCCTGTAATGTTATGCTTGTGTATTCGCATGTTAGATGTGTGTGTATAGATTTTAATTCCTATGTGCGTGTTTATTTACATTTATGCACACATTGCATTTGTTGAAAATCGTATTATGGACTTGGGGCAAAATTTGAGACCCTAATTTTGGTTAGCGTCCCCTCCCTATGGTTGTATTGGGTGAGGGGGACGTTAAACTAAGAGTTAGCGAACCAGGATTATAGGAGCAGGATCATCAATTGAGCTATATTGATTTGAAGGTATCCATTCTACCTATGTTCATGTTGCAAAACATTTAGTAGCATGTCGCAGAGGAGATAAGGGTGCGTGAAGAAAAGACATATGGAGAAATGATTAAGTATTGTTCCCGGCATAGTAGGTTGCAGGAAGAGTATGAGAACAACATGTATTGGTTTCAAGGATCGCGAGACGAGAGGGAGAAGTGTTTAGGCACGAGGTAGTAGAACATAAGAAGAAACTACCAGAAAATAATCAATGGCTGTTAACAAATAAAGGAATCGAAACTTTCCTACTCCGTTGTGTTCGAGTTCCATCACAGGGGTAGGAGTGTAGAAGGGAGAAGAGTGTCGGTTTCCATGTGTAGAGGGAGGCAAGGTTTTTGGAATTCACAGGTCGTGGGAGCTACTCCATTCTTCTCTCGACGGAGGTTCAAAATCCCCCATGCAATAACTGCAGGTTGACGTGAGGATATTGGGTTGCAAAATCCCGATTTTGTCAGTGTCTCAACGGTGTGGGGGCCCATACTTCGGCGACCGGGTTTTTCAGATGACAGCCAGAGACGAAGCAGAGTGTATCAACGATCGCATAGGATAAGAGACAACCAAAATGCCCCACTTTTCTAGCGATTTTGGGTCTAAAACCAATTGAAATTCATGCCCGAAATTGCTATTTTCACATATTTGTAATTTCAGCAATGGGGGTTGTCTATTCTAAACTAATTGCCCAATTTTAAAACTACCCAGATCGCCGAAATTGCGATCTGAGCACTCCAAATTGAGATTTTGGCAAAAATTGCTCTACCGGATTCCGGTGAGTCAAGGGCATTTTAGTTAACCCTTAACGATTTGTAAACGTCATGAGGGCTCTCTCGATGACACCCAGTGGGCCCCAAGTGGAAATCATTGAGAGAAAATCAAATGTCCTTATCTATTCTTCCTTTCCTTAAATGCTTCTGATGTATATTCGTTCTGACAATTCTTTCACATTACTAAACATTCATCTCCAGCTAAAGGTCATACTCATTGACATTTCAAGGGTTTTTGCATGTATGGAAGAAGGGCATCCAATAAATGAAGATCCATTTGAAAAAGCTCATGATATCCATGGCACCTTTGAGGGACCAAAGCGTGGTCGAGCTCGAGTTGAGAAAAACTTGTGGCAATATGCCAAGGAAAAACATTTTAGAGATTTTAGTTGGTAAATTGACAATGTTTTAAATTACTGTATAATATTATTATATTCTCCACAACATTGGAATTTTTCCATTACATAATAATTTTTCTATAATATTCACCTTCAAAAATTAATTTTCCATTTCCTAGAGTCAGAAGATTCACCATTACAGGAACCAAAGTTGTTTGAAGCATAGTAGCATAATTCGAGTATGAATACGATTCAATACAGAAAAAATACTTAATAAAAAATCCAATACGGAAGTAGACTTCTTATATATAATACTTTTAATCAAATATATAAACCAAATTAGTATAAATGTACATTAAAAACCATTCGTTTTTATAAGAAAGCAATAAATTGAATGTTATTTATATTTTATAATTATTAAATAATTAAAATTTGGTTTTTTAAAATTAGTTTTTAAAATTTACTTTTTCTTTAGTAAGAATCTATATTCGTATCATATCTATACCAAATATTAGAAATTCGAATTGCTCTCAATTTCCGTACTAGAAATACCAATACTGCCGAATTATGCTACTCTGGTTTGAAGGGCCAAGCTTTTATCTCAGTGGTGACTTTGCTACCTTTGCAAGATTTGGCTGCATCTGAGTGGTGATTGTGTTGCCTCTTCAAAAGTATACTTGCAAGATTTGGCTTCAAACTGGAAGAAAATGTTAGTTTTAATATTTTAACCTTTTGGCTCAGGAAAATGTTGGTTTTAATTTTTAACTTTTTGTGTAAAATTTGGACAAGATTAGGCTTCTTAAAATTGACTTTGCTACATTGCTATGAAGCTTTCTCTCCAACTATATATAGTTTTTTAATAAAAAATTTATTTTTAGAGGTTTTACAAGTTTTTTTTTCATAAAATTTACCGTTCATAAGTTTTTCAAACTTAAAACACTTGTTTGCAATTCGTAACACATTGCAGGATGTAATTACAATATAATAGATTTATTTAAATCCTAGATTTATTAAGCTTTTAAAAATATAAAAGGTAAGCTTTCTCTCCATACATACAAATATATATATATATAATACTTTCATAGGTTTTATAGATTTTTTTTCATATAATTTACCTTTCCTAAGTTTTTGCAAATTAAAACACTTTTCAATTCGTAACATAATATAGGTTATTCCTAGCCCTAAGAGGTAGCTCAATCGGTCGAGTACCCGTAGTTAGGCCTCCCAGCATGTGAGGTCGTGGGATCCATTCTCCTCGACACTCTTGGGGTTAGGTACGCAAAATGTGCCGAAGGTGTGAGGTCCCTTCGGGTGGATCCACCAGCTATTATTCCGTGGATGTAGCGATGCCGGCCGGTGGGACCAGTACGTGAACCACATTGAAAAAAAAAATATATATATATATAGGTTATTCCTAATTACAATAAAGTTTTTGCAAATTAAAACACTTCTTTTCAATTCGTAACATAATATAGGTTATTAGTAATTACAAAAAAAAAATATTTATTTCAATCTTAGATTTATTAAGTTTTAAAAAAGATAAAGGTTTTTTGAAATGTAATTTTTTTTAAATACAATGTTTTGACATTTTCAATAACTAAAACACAAAGTTGTAAAGCCAATGGAGAATAATCTTGCTGCATATAAATTGGGATATATATATATAACCTAAGTGGAATATATTCACTAACATTAATATGACAAAACATTTTTCATTTCATCCCATTAAATTAGAGCATAATTATTCGATAACTAAAAGTTACTATTTAATGGGCCAGCCAGACTACCAGAGTATTATTGTGCTTTACAATGTAGGACTCCTTGAAAGAAATAAACTCCGTAACTAATGTAACTATAATTTAAAATTATGCCAAAATATTAAACTAAAATCTAGATAACCACCAACAATCTCATTTCACCCATCGCATGGATGTATAACGAGAGGGTATGGATTTGATGCTAGTAATTTTAATATTCGCAATGGAGTTTTATCACATCTTCATGTTAAGTGTATAGCTTGAATAGGTGACTGACAGAATCTCTATCAATTAGCTTGCTAAGGCAGTTTGGTCACAGATTAGTATGACTTTAAAAATTGTTGATAATTGGAATTTGAGTTGTTTTGAGTCTTCTTATCAAAAGTGGGTTTAGACTCATGGATGCTTCAAAAATATTCTGCTCTTGTAGTATGGGCGATATGGAGGATAAGGAACCGGGTCATTTTTCAACATATCTCTCCTTTTCTTTATGTGGTGATAAACAGAGCTTTAAATATGTTTAATTTATTCAAGTCTGATCAAAGAAGATTGAAAGTCCCCATACCTCTTGAATATTTGGAAATAACTCTTTCTAACAAAGCCACTGGATTCTTCGATGGTGCTTTTAACGATGGAAAATGCGGTGCGGGCATATAATCCCTGATTGTAAGTAAAGAGATCTCTTTTAGAATGACATTGTCCTTTGGAAGGGGCACAAACGCGAAAGCTGAACTACTAGCTCTTTGGGGTTTAGTCAAGGTTTCTAATTTCTTTGGTATTGATTCCTTACGGCTATTTGATGACTCATTGGTGATTGTCCAATGGAAACAATGATAATTTTAATCTGAATATGTTGCATTCATCCCTTTGGTGTAAAAGAATTGACACTCTGTTGAACACTTTCTATGATCTCTCCATTGATCATATCTACAAGGAACTTAACGATGTGGAGAACGCTCTCTCAAAGGAGGCTTTAGATGGTGAATATGGTTGGATTTCTTGGGAAGAATGGGCTGAGGGTTTGATGACTCATTCTAGCTCTTTGTTTTTATTTGCGGACTAGTTCGGAAGTGTGGGTAGAATTTTGTACTATATTGTTTTTTGATGTATTGTGGGAATGTATTTGTCCTTTGTTTTGGTGGGGCCAGTTCTGGACAGATTTTGATTGGTCAGTTATGGTGTTCCTAAGAAATGAGATATCGTTGATTTTGCTCTCTGTTTTTTGGATGGTTAGAGTTGATGGACTTATGTAATATGGAAATGTACCTTTTTATTCTCAGTAATAGAAAAGGTATGGCTTTTTCTTCTTGAACAAAGTGTATAGCTTGAATGAAATTTCATTTCCATCATAATCATATTAAATGTGGAATTTCAATCACAACAAGAAGGAAATGGAACTAAAAACGAAATGTGCAAGAAACCCCTACAACTTCTACCGATGTTATTTGTAAATCTCTATAGATAAAGAGAGAAAAAATCCAATGTAGTGCCATAAATAACACTAATCAAGTTCATATTTGGAGTTAAGTGGGTCTATTCATTGAAGGACAATGTTCTCCTTCCTTTGCTCTCGATTATATATTAAGCTAGTAATTCTTTGATATGCCAATACTAGACTACAATTTTACAAGTGTACTTTGATTCCTCAATCCCAGCAAATCTATCGTATGGAATAAGTTTCTTAATTTTCTCATCTCCCCCATCATTTGAAGTTCCACCCCTCTTCATGCTGACTCTATATTCCATGGACTCGACCTCTCTTTTCACCGCTTTTGAATTCCTAGTCTAGTAAGAGGCAATGATAACTAATATATCCCTTGTCTACTTCTTACATAATATAGCTCTCTTCTTAACCTCATAATCCAACACTAATTTTATGTTTTCCATGTAGATAGACAAAAAACTAGCCACATGAGAGGTAATCCCCCATCCACCAACATTCTATCACCAAATATTCCAAATAGTCTTTCACTTTTCCTAATCTCATTGCATCAAATTCCTCCTTGAGAATTTCATAAATCATCATCAGGTAATGTCAAATAACAATGATTGTGTAAGAAGTCACAATGTGATATTAAAAGTACCTCTACTCGATGTTATTCAATCCCTTCCTCACATTCTCACATGCCCCACCCCTCCAAAGAAATTCGATCCCTATGAGTTAATAGAAGAGCAAACCATTACAATGGTATGGAATCAAAAGCTCCACTTAATAGGCATGATTTGGAATGTGAAATATCATGAATAAATTATTTTTATTTTTAAAATTAAATTATTAAATATTTAGATAAATACTAATATTCTTGTTTACTTAATTTAAAGTTGAAAGAATAATAATCTAAATTCTCTTTTAAAGGATTTCATGAATTGAAGTGAAACACACTGCACCATATTATAAGTCATACAATATAGTATTGAAATTTGATAGAATTATTGGCTGTCATGCACTTAAGTCTTACACACATCAATGGAACCTTCTAGTTTCATAGAAGATCTACAACAAATGTGCTCAATGAGAGTTTCGATTGATGTAGAATTTGGTGTAGAGTGTTTCAATTGGCACATCAAGTGTACAGTTTTTTAAAAGGTCAAAGAAAGAATGAGGTGGAGAGTCGAGGGTGAATCAATTTATTTTCACTACAACTACTATTGTGATTGTCCCTCAACTTCAATGCCAAGATCTTGTAGATCACCAGGGAAGACCCTCCCTACTCTGCCACTACTTAACATTCTCATGAGTGAATGGAGCACATTTTTTAGGACTATGATCCACTATGCAACAAAGTCTATTGCTCCATTGAGAATTTTTCAGGCCTCCCAATCATTTCAATGACAATTTTTGGTATTAAGGATTTGCTTGTGGACAACCCTATTCCAATGGTGGTTTTTTCTTCTTGAGAGATTACTTGTCCTTGTTTAATCCTATTGGACAAATTTGTTGTCCCTTTAGCTACAAAACAAAGAATATGAGGGACAATACCTTCGGAAGTGGATGTCATAGTTTCTCGAACTCCTATCTCACAATTCCTCGAAAGACCCTTTCCATGAAGATAACGATAACTAGTTACTTAGTTTGATTCTTGTTGAGGTCAAAAATTCAACATCTTTTTGAAAATGAAATCATTGAAAATTTCAAATATTTTTATAAATAACTTGATATGCTCCATACCAGAGGCCATGCTTCTGATAAGACAAAAGAAATCATGGGAGACATTTCATTCCACCATAAGTTAGAGGTACAAAATCAAACAAATGGACTTAGTGTTGGAACCATGAACTCGACCAATTAGTGTACTATTATGCCTATTTGGGGTGTCTCTTCTACACATTTGTTAGGAATCCACTTCACACCATGACTAGTGTATTCACACATGTCATTACAAGACACTCCCCAAACTAAAGCCAACAATTTGTTAATGTCTCTCACAAACACAAACACCTTTCATTATTTACCCATCTTTGCCTCTACTACTACAAAACAATTAACTCGGAAAATGATATAGAGATATCGACAAGTATGCTTAGGATTTCATGTAGGTGTGGATCAATGGTCATGCCTATGTTTTTTATTTCAAAGTATTCACCGTCAACCTTTTGATTTCAAATGTGTGACTCAAATGTCACTTGTACAATTGATTTCAACTGAAAATATCATCTTAGTCTCCAAATCACTAATATTTGGTGGACTGACATGCAGGTTGTATTCTAAATGGTATAGTGTGCAATACAAATCATAGAGAGTTTCATTGAATAATATAATACAATATTGTAGAGCACTACATTATGCATGGCTCAGGTCAAGCCAAATAGACATGCTCTAAGATGGAGATCGCCTTCTAAATTGATTTAATGTTCAAATTGATGATGGCATTCAAAATATCCATCCTTCAAGCTAACTAGGACAATCTAGGAAAGCTTAAAACATTGGATAGTCAAATTCTAGATAGAATGTTGTTGCAAGTGTCTTGCACTACCACGGATGTGGTTCTCGTGGTGGATATCTCTTATCCAATAATGAATGATAGAGGTTGAAGTACATTTTTTGAACACGCTATGACTGGTATTATCAATGTTGCACATCATATACACATTGCCACGATTTTATGATGAATAAACAAGATCAAATCCATGGTTGCTTAACACATCTCAATGGCCTAAAATGTCTTAATCATCAAATCAAAGACATATGCTTCTAAGAGAGAAAAGGATTGCGTGAATATAGTTTTGTTTTTTAATAGGTTTATGTGTATATTTAAAAATGATATAGTAGAAATAAAAGTATAGCTATTTTAAGTAGTATAAAGAAGAAAAATAATATTGTTAAAATATATAAAAATTCTCATGATCTTAATAGTGAAGAAGGGCATTGGACAATTCCCAAAATGTCATGGGTCAAAAGAATTTTCCATGTTTGTGGTACCAAGAGGGTTGAAGATTGAAAGTACTCTCTTAGACTATCTTGCATACAACCAAATTAAATCACAATTTTAGAATATATGTTACAATATTGGCCTTTGTAATTTTTTAACTCATCAAAATTATGGTATTTTAAGAATGCTTCTCTTGAATATTTTTTAGCACAACAATAAAACTCTAAAGAAAACTAAGTCATTCATTATCTTTCTTAAAACCTAATAAATCAAAATTAATCTTGATGGATGTTAATAACCATCATCATCATAAATATATTTATAAAAATCTCGAAATAATTGTGAAAAGTACATAGTTGCATCAATGAGTTCATTGCCATTAAAAAAATTAAATAAAAGAGAAAGTTGTTTTTTTTACACTGAAAGTCACACAACTTAAGTGGGGCTAATATACAACTTCAGTGAGTTTAACATGTAAGAACATGTGCCTCCTCTTATGAGGTTACATGTTCAGATTTGGGAGTAGAGTATGTACACCTCCATAAACTTTAGTAGTCAAATCATTGTGTAAAGGGGACTATATGTTCCACAAACAAAAAGATCTCATACACCAATTGATGTTTAACTAAATCACAACTTTAAAAATTAGATTATTATTATTATTTAGTATAATAATATTAAATTATGATATAACAATGAATTACAATATCACTCCTCACCCATAACCTTCACCCATAACCTTAAGAATCTTCTTATGTAAAATACAAATTATAATTGTTTATAGCCTTAAGAATCCCCTTACGATACATACATAAAATACAAATTTTTTCGACATTCAATACTATGTCATAATAATCTCCTTTATATATATTGCATTTCAAATGAGAATCCCCTTACGATACCTACATTGTTTTGGCATTCAATACCATGTCATAATAATCTTATATATATAGATAGCATTTGTAATATTTAGCTTAATTATGGTTTTTTTCTGATTTTGATGGTTTAGAGATGTAAGATTTTATAAATTGAAGATTTATTGAATATAACCTTGTTTTATTTCTTATAATATCAAAATTATATATTTTTTTCTTTGAAAAAAATAATATATATATTTTACATTTCAAATGACTAGAGATACCAAATCAAAAAGTGAATAAATTTATTAGTGAATGGGTCCAAATCATTGCATCTCACATGAGTAGTGGTACTGAATTAAAAAGTGAATAAAGTTTAAGAAAATGGTCCAAAAATAAATTAAAAAAGTGAATAAAGTTTTAGTAAATGGGTCCAAATCACTTGGAATGAAATGACTCTTGTAAATTCCAAAGAGTAAGACGTACCTAAATCAGAACGCAAGGATACATCGCTCCAAAGGTTTGTTTTTAATAGGCACTTTATTTCAAGGTAAGTAACTTTCCATAAAATTATCATGTCAAAATAACGTCATATCTCATAATTGAGAAACTTTTGCATGTTGTAAGGAATTGATCATACAAATAGGGAACACCTACTAGGTATTTTATAAAGTTGCTTAATACACATTTTGTGTCGGTGTGTTCTTTAAAATTATATACTTTATTAGTCACTTATTTTGGTTTTAAAATTACATATTTTATTAGTCACTTCTTTTGTTTGTCAATTTTTTATGGGAAACACAACAAATATGTCACTATATGGCCTAAAAACACAACAAAAAATGTTAGTACACTAGGGAGAGACTTGTGTAGTGGTGTGGGGACCAGATGTGGTTATAGAACTCGTCCCATCAAGCACCTAGAACATGAACAATTATTCAAAAATTAAAGTGCAACTCATTATATATATATATATATATAAAGTCCAAAATAGTTACAAAAATAATTATTAAGATGACTAGGTCCATAGTTGTCCATAAACAGTCCTATTAATTTCAATTGTAGTAGTCCAAAATTACAACCCATCTTGTCCCTGCCACATCCAAACATTCATTAACATAAAGATCTAATTGAACCTTAAGACTCCTAACATTACCCAGTCCACAAGTATAGATTGCCCATCACTTCAAACCCAACAAATCTCCATTGGAGGATACCCATACATCAGTGAGCCCATTAAAACCAGCTCCCATACATACATGCACACTAGGGGGGGGGGGGTCATCCTTCACATGCATGCATGTTCAACCACTCAACCCTCAAAGTGCAATAAATGGCACCAGACCAATTTAATTAATAAAATCAACCATAAACAATCCATTAACATTCTCAGCAGCACAGGGATCAATAAAAACCAATTCGAGCCATCGTATCACACCCAATTCAAGCCTCCAAATGCAATAAATGTCACCAAACCAATTAAGTAAACCAAATCAACCATAAACAAGTTTAGAAGCACATGGATCAACACAGAGTCTTTTCCAACCATTGGATCACCCCAACTTCAATCCTATGCACTCATTCAAATTTTAAATTTTGTGATCCATGCCAACTCAATTCACCAATCAAACACAACAAGAGAAAACTATAAAGAAGCATCAACCATTCTACATTCTACATATGTTGCATTTTAGAAGTTCATTAAGCTTAGCAACACTGTCAACAATTTGGTCGTATGTTCTATTCTATCTATTCTATGACTCTTTATATCTGTTCTATGATTATATGCTACATGTTGCTAACATAAATATGTTCTATGATTGCTATGAAAGGAATGTTGGTTTGTTATGCCTCTATTTAAACACAAAGGATTTAATGTGGATGAATTAAATTGTTTTTTTATTATGCAATGTGATTGATCATTAATAATACATGTCGTTCATGTAAACACAACAGATATTGCAGGCTACTTCCACTCATATCTGCTGAGAAAAACTAGTAATGCAGGCTGCCATTGACTATAGGATGCCCTTCCAAATCAAACCTATGGGATTCCCTTCCAAACCAAACATGCAGGTTGTCATTCATTATAGGATGCCCTTCAAAATCAAACATGAAGGCTTCCATTCACCATAGGATGACCTTCAAAATCAAAAACTTCTATGATTTTGTATGATTATCTTCTGTGCTCTACCACTATTGCACACTGATTTTAAGAGTAACACAACTCATTTCTACATGTTTGTTTCACTAGTCTCTACTATGCATTTCAATATAAATCTGTTCAATTCAAGTAACATATCAAGATAGAGTTGCAATTACATTCTCCTTTAGACCTCTAATGCAGTTAATAGATGTAGTGAGTAGATATACAACACTCAAACAAGAATCACTAGAACACACTCCTAGAAGACTAGGTCATTGTCCTTAATAGACACAACACAAGATACGTTGTCTTTTCTATGCATTTCATTACAAAATTCTTCATTTCAAGTTACATATAAAGACATAACAACATACAACATATCTATGGTTGAAGAGGTTTTGTTCTCGTTCTCTAGGTTTCTGTAAACATGGCAAGAATGTATTCAAATGCTCGTTCAAGGAGGGCAAGGAGGCGAGGGACCAGGGGTTCCCATCTACGTTGCACTAAGTCAGATGAGGACATAGGCCAGAATGTTGCTAACAACAATCCTCCCAAGGATTTTGAAGAGGCAAATGAGGCAGAGGTTGTTGGTGTTGTTCCACCATCAACCATAGTTCAAGGTGCAACTTCAACCAAGAAGATTAGGGCATTAGAGGATGGAAAAAAGAGGATATGTTGGATGCGATAGAAGATGTAGAATTCAATGGTTATTTTTTTAGAGCAGCTGCCAAAAAACATGGGATTGCACCCACATCCATGCATTATTGGATAAATGGCCTCACTCATACAAAGAGAAAAGGGCCCCTTATAGTGTTGATTGAACAAGAGGAGGAGGAGTTGGTTGTTTGGTGTAAGGAGATGGCTCAATTGGTCCATGGTATGGAGCTGATTCAACTGAAATCCACCATTGCTCAAATCTGTCAAAGGAGGCCAAATCCATTCAAAGATGGATTCATCGGGAAATCATGGTGGGAAGGCTTTAAACTAAGGCATCCAGATCTTGTCTTGCTAACAACGGAGGGGCTTGATAGAGACAGAGCTTTATGTGTCCTGCAGTTGTGTCAAGGTTTTATGACACTCTATCCATTGTATATGAAAAATATTAATACAATCCAGACCACATATGGAACTGTGATGAAACTGGGTTACATGCAGGAGGGAATTGTGGCATGCAGGTAATTTCCAAGAGAGGGAGCAGGAATGTGCCTAAAATTTTGCCTAAGAGAAAAGAGTGGATAAAAATTATGTGTTGTGTAAACACAATAGGCACATCAATCCATGGGTTCTATTTGTTAGGATATTCCTATACTCCATCCTAGTCCCACCAGTATTTTGATCATTTACATTTTCAGTCATGCATGCACTTTTAGGGTTTGCATGCATTCCAGTCATCAGTCCAGCACCTAGCCCTCAGTTAGCCAGCCCCCGAGAGCTTCTCTCAGATCAGTTTTATCCCTCCTAGAGCTTAGTGCACCCTTCCTCCTTTATTTAAGGAAGCCACTCGTCCTTTCTCACCTACTAGTCCAGTTTACTTCAATTATCCACCAGTCTTTCCTTGATTTGAGGCCAGACTGACTCCTCACTACTGTTCTCACTCCGATTGACCTTCAATGAGACATGACTACCTGTTCTGACTCCAGTTAGCTCCTCATGCACCCTCCACTGAGCCTCCTTCATTCAATTAGTGTCTCCATGTGCCAGTTACATTCAGTTACACCTACCACACTCAGTTAGACTCAGTTTGACTGACGGTTGAAAGTTACTTGTGCATTGATGACTCCACCGATGATGAGATAGACTACTAGTTGTGCTTCGATGACACTCCAGTGATCCTTTGATCACTCCATAAAGGCTAATTCGAATTTCCACCTTAGGCATTCGAATCCTCATGCATTGTATTATTTATATGTCCATTTGTGATTAATCATTTAGTGTGTGTGAAGTATTTTTGCTTATATCCGAGTTCTACTGTATTATTATTTTGTTGCTCATTATACTGCATTGATCACTCTTCTTCTATTTTCCTGCTTAATCATAATTACTCTTGTGAGGTATACATCATCTCTTAGATCTGATGTGAGGATTTTCACATGGTATCAGAGCATGTTGAGAATATTGTTTATCTCCATTCTTGAGATTTTTTTGCAGGTTATTACCAAGATTTCGAGTGCAGCAGTTTCTGCATCTTCGTAGCAGTAGCAGTTGCATATATTCTCTATTTTTTTTGTAGGTCTTATATAGCTTCCATGTATTCAGAATAAATCTATCCTCTTTCTCCATTCAACTATGATGAATGGAAACCAAAGATGATAGCACATTTGAAGAGAAATGGTCTCTTTGATTATTGTTTTGAGAGAGAGTTCGAATCCTCTGAAGAAAAGATTGACTGGTTAAATAATGGTGACAGAGCCATGGGAACCATGATGCTTGCTATGTATCGATGCTTGGTACATCAATTCATTGATGATGTTGAATCTCCAAAAGAGCTATGGGCCTACCTGGATGAAAGATTTGGCAGACAGAATGAAGGGATTGGTCCAAACCCCTTCGAGACCAAGCACAGTGATGCATTCGCTCCCCTTGATGGTCTCTCAGTTCATGAACCAGTATCATCTCATATTGAAGTTGTCCACAAAGAACCTACAGATTCTACACCCATGCTCCAACTTTCTTCTCTTTTTGTGCCAACTCACACTCTAGATATTGCAGAAGGTCCTAAATCCTCTCTTGCACCAGAGTCTGTTGGTTTGCATCATGATCACATGATTATTTGGAAGGAAAAATCAGCTATTGGAGGTAATGCATTCGCTCTCCTCAAGTAATCACCTCTTATTTACTACTATATGATCAATATTCCATGCTTTCAGAAGGTTATTGAAGAATATGGCCATTGCCACCTGCTTGGGATAATTTCTCATGCATCTAATGGTTTTGATCTCACCTCTTATGGTTCAAAGGAGATCTCAAGAAACCATTGCCATTCGCTTGAGATAATTTCTCATGCACTTACTGGTTTTGATCTCACCTCTTATGGTTCAAAGGAGATCTCAAGAAACCATGATTCAAGTCTTGGATCTAATTTGGATTCTAAGCAAACACTACTTGAGATAATTTCTCATGCATATGATGGTTTTTATCTCACCCCTGCTGGTTCAAAGGAGATCTCAAGAAACTAATCTTCAACTCTTAAATCTGATTTGGATTTCAAGCAATCATTATTATTTGATGGTTCTTTTTGGCATAATCTCACCCATGATGGTTCGAAGGAGAAGACAAAAGACTATATGCATATTCATGTTTTTTATCCTACCTCAACTGATTCGAATCACAGGTTCAAGGATCATCCTCATACCTTTGGATTTGTTCTCATCACATTCGATCTGAAGAGCAAGTACAAGCACATGCTTTTTGAGCATGATCCACTTCTTCCCAAGAAGAAGATACCTCCAAACATATGACCAAGCATCACACCTGCTTGAGTTTGGAGCATTTATTTTTTGTGTGTGCCTTACAGTCTGTATTGAGGGGGGGTATTTTTCCCATGAAATTTTCCCCACTTCCTTGGTTTATTGACTGTTATTATTCATTGTATTGGGTGACCTTTGGTCTTAGTTACCAAGGCCCAGGATGGATTAAGGGGGGGTGTTAGGATATTCCTATACTCCATCCTAGTCCCACCAGTATTTTGATCATTTACATTTTCAGTCATGCATGCACTTTTAGGGTTTGCATGCATTCCAGTCATCAGTCCAGCACCTAGCCCTCAGTTAGCCAGCCCCCGAGAGCTTCTCTCAGATCAGTTTTATCCCTCCTAGAGCTTAGTGCACCCTTCCTCCTTTATTTAAGGAAGCCACTCGTCCTTTCTCACCTACTAGTCCAGTTTACTTCAATTATCCACCAGTCTTTCCTTGATTTGAGGCCAGACTGACTCCTCACTACTGTTCTCACTCCGATTGACCTTCAATGAGACATGACTACCTGTTCTGACTCCAGTTAGCTCCTCATGCACCCTCCACTGAGCCTCCTTCATTCAATTAGTGTCTCCATGTGCCAGTTACATTCAGTTACACCTACCACACTCAGTTAGACTCAGTTTGACTGACGGTTGAAAGTTACTTGTGCATTGATGACTCCACCGATGATGAGATAGACTACTAGTTGTGCTTCGATGACACTCCAGTGATCCTTTGATCACTCCATAAAGGCTAATTCGAATTTCCACCTTAGGCATTCGAATCCTCATGCATTGTATTATTTATATGTCCATTTGTGATTAATCATTTAGTGTGTGTGAAGTATTTTTGCTTATATCCGAGTTCTACTGTATTATTATTTTGTTGCTCATTATACTGCATTGATCACTCTTCTTCTATTTTCCTGCTTAATCATAATTACTCTTGTGAGGTATACATCATCTCTTAGATCTGATGTGAGGATTTTCACATGGTATCAGAGCATGTTGAGAATATTGTTTATCTCCATTCTTGAGATTTTTTTGCAGGTTATTACCAAGATTTCGAGTGCAACAGTTTCTGCATCTTCGTAGCAGTAGCAGTTGCATATATTCTCTATTTTTTTTGTAGGTCTTATATAGCTTCCATGTATTCAGAATAAATCTATCCTCTTTCTCCATTCAACTATGATGAATGGAAACCAAAGATGATAGCACATTTGAAGAGAAATGGTCTCTTTGATTATTGTTTTGAGAGAGAGTTCGAATCCTCTGAAGAAAAGATTGACTGGTTAAATAATGGTGACAGAGCCATGGGAACCATGATGCTTGCTATGTATCGATGCTTGGTACATCAATTCATTGATGATGTTGAATCTCCAAAAGAGCTATGGGCCTACCTGGATGAAAGATTTGGCAGACAGAATGAAGGGATTGGTCCAAACCCCTTCGAGACCAAGCACAGTGATGCATTCGCTCCCCTTGATGGTCTCTCAGTTCATGAACCAGTATCATCTCATATTGAAGTTGTCCACAAAGAACCTACAGATTCTACACCCATGCTCCAACTTTCTTCTCTTTTTGTGCCAACTCACACTCTAGATATTGCAGAAGGTCCTAAATCCTCTCTTGCACCAGAGTCTGTTGGTTTGCATCATGATCACATGATTATTTGGAAGGAAAAATCAGCTATTGGAGGTAATGCATTCGCTCTCCTCAAGTAATCACCTCTTATTTACTACTATATGATCAATATTCCATGCTTTCAGAAGGTTATTGAAGAATATGGCCATTGCCACCTGCTTGGGATAATTTCTCATGCATCTAATGGTTTTGATCTCACCTCTTATGGTTCAAAGGAGATCTCAAGAAACCATTGCCATTCGCTTGAGATAATTTCTCATGCACTTACTGGTTTTGATCTCACCTCTTATGGTTCAAAGGAGATCTCAAGAAACCATGATTCAAGTCTTGGATCTAATTTGGATTCTAAGCAAACACTACTTGAGATAATTTCTCATGCATATGATGGTTTTTATCTCACCCCTGCTGGTTCAAAGGAGATCTCAAGAAACTAATCTTCAACTCTTAAATCTGATTTGGATTTCAAGCAATCATTATTATTTGATGGTTCTTTTTGGCATAATCTCACCCATGATGGTTCGAAGGAGAAGACAAAAGACTATATGCATATTCATGTTTTTTATCCTACCTCAACTGATTCGAATCACAGGTTCAAGGATCATCCTCATACCTTTGGATTTGTTCTCATCACATTCGATCTGAAGAGCAAGTACAAGCACATGCTTTTTGAGCATGATCCACTTCTTCCCAAGAAGAAGATACCTCCAAACATATGACCAAGCATCACACCTGCTTGAGTTTGGAGCATTTATTTTTTGTGTGTGCCTTACAGTCTGTATTGAGGGGGGGTATTTTTCCCATGAAATTTTCCCCACTTCCTTGGTTTATTGACTGTTATTATTCATTGTATTGGGTGACCTTTGGTCTTAGTTACCAAGGCCCAGGATGGATTAAGGGGGGGTGTTAGGATATTCCTATACTCCATCCTAGTCCCACCAGTATTTTGATCATTTATATTTTCAGTCATGCATGAAATTTTAGGGTTTGCATGCATTCCAGTCATCAGTCTAGCACCTAGCCCTCAGTTAGCAAGCCCCCGAGAGCTTCTCTCAGATCATTTTTATCCCTCCTAAAGCTTAGTGCACCCTTCCTCCTTTATTTAAGGAAGCCACTCGTCCTTTCTCACATACCAGTCCAGTTTACTTCAGTTATCCACCAGTCTTTCCTTGATTTGAGGCCAAATTGACTCCTCACTGCTATTATCACTCCGATTGACCTCCGATGAGACATGACTACCTGTTCTGGCTCTAGTTAGCTCCTCATGCGCCCTCCACTGAGCCTCCTTCATTCAATTAGTGTCTCCATGTGCCAGTTACATTCAGTTACACCTACCACACTCAGTTAGACTCAGTTTGACTGACGGTTGACAGTTACTTGTGCATTGATGACTCCACCAATGATGAGATAGACTACTAGTTGTGCTCCGATGACACTCCAGTGATCCTTTGATCACTCCATGAAGGCTAATTCGAATTGCCACCTTAGGCATTCGAATCCTCATGCATTGTATTATTTATATGTCCATTTGTGATTATTAATTTAGTGTGTGTGAAGTATTTTTGCTTCTATCCGAGTTCTACTATATTATTATTATGTTGCTCATTATACTACATTGATCACTCTTCTTCTATTTTCCTGCTTAATCATAATTACTCTTGTGAGGTATACATCATCTCTTAGATCTGCTGCGAGGATTTTCACACTATTTGTTTAAGGGAAAGAATCATCTAAAAAACTATACTCAAAATTGTGAACCAGGGGCATGCATGGTTGCACATCCCCGTGCATAGATGACCAAAGAATTGTTTTTGAATTGGCTTTCTCACTTTTTTGCGTCTATACTTAGTGGTGTCTCACCTCAAAACAGACACCTGCTGATTTTTTATGGCCATGGCAGCCACCTATCTATACAAACCATTAAGGAGGAAAATAGGATAGGCATTGACTTGTTGACTTTGCCTGCACATACCACTCACAAGTTTCATCCTCTTGATGTAAGTGTGTTTGGGCCTTTCAACATTTACTTCAAGTCTGAGAAAGCAGCATGGATGGGAAAGAACCCAAGGATGGAGGTAAAAAGGCTTGAATTGGAAGAAATTGCAATCAAATATTTCAAAAGGACTCTCACACCCTCAAACATCAAGGTTGGATTTAGGAGGACAGGAATCTGGCCATTGGACTATGATGCTATTCTACATGATACTGGTTGTAGCCAATACTTTGATCTACATGGACAAGATGATGCAGATGTTGTAGAAAACATGTTTTCCGTCTCTCAAAGGCATTGCTAGCCATTGGGTGACGATGACAAAGAGGTAGGTGATACTCAATATGACCATGAACCTGTCAAAGATAACATGGAAGTCGTTGGATCAACAAAAGCACATGCAGATTCTGTTGGGAATATTCATAATGGTATTGTCGATCTGAATAACATTGAAGGTGGTCAAGCACTAGGATCAAACAATGAGTTATTGACATTGCCAAGCCAACCATCACCTCCTGAGTAGCTGGGAGAAGCCATGATGAATATGCACAGAAACATTGTCACCAACACAAATGACGAAAGCCTTAACATGCCTTCGATGCCAACAACCTTGAAAAACGAAGTTGTCCATTATTATGCGGATGTTGGGGGTGTTGAAGAGCACACTATAAACAATGAAGTATCAGAAGAATATGCGAATGCAGCACAACCCCCAACTGATCCTACCAATGAACCAAGTGAATCACCATTACTTAGTCGATTCTTGAAGTTTCCAATGGAGAGAGTGGCAGCACGAATATCGACAGGAACAATAGAGCATCTTCGATTAAGTAGGAATTCATAATTACTCACCTTAGATGACTAAATCACATTGTTGGTAGAGGTAGAACATAAGAAAAAGGAGATGCATGAAGTAAAACAAAGGAAGAAGGATTTGGAAAAGGAGAAGAAGGAAGCAAGGATCGTTGCAGCAGAACAAAGAAATTAGGAAAGGCTTTAAAGAGCGTAAGAAAGGGTATTAAAATAGCATCAAAAATAATTGGCAAGGCATAAAAGGGAAAAAAGAAAGGCACAACAGATACTTCAAAATGATCGAAGCATGACAGAGGAGGTGGAAAACACTACAAAAGGGATCGAGCACGGGAGGATGATGTCCAACTCAATGGATCAAATTGCAGATAATACATGATTCTTCCAAGACCTGATTAACATGCAAATTCCCCAAAACTCTCAGGCAGGTTTACCTCCCCACTTTATCCCTACTATTGCAAGGGGGAATCCAATGTATGCTTATCCAAGTACTCCACTGAACCGAGGGGTGTTGAGCACACATTAGAACTATGGTTTCTTGATTCCTCCTTGGCTACAAGTAGCAAGTTTCCCTCAAGCCAATGTGGGAATCTAAACTCAGTTTGATCAAGCAATCTTAGGCATATCAAGCCACTTGGCTCAAGCAAATGCAGGCAACTCAACAATTTTGGGAAATGAAGATATTGAACATGTTCAACCATAAGGATGTCATATGCTTAGCCTAGCCACAAGCAATGTAGATTTTGTCATATAGTATTTTTTGGTTGTTCAACTAGTTCTAATTTGAATCCAATCTAAAGAAATTGAACCTCATCAACCATAGGGATCTTATATGCTTAGACTAGAGATTATATACGTTATATGTTAGATACTGAACCACTAAATCCTAGGCCCTTTTTCTGCTACAAAATTTGAGGCATTGTATTTACCTACCTGTTTATATAAATGAAGTATGGTTGCCTAAAATTGGGTCTGAATTATGGGATGAAACAAAATCTGAAGTTGGCAGGCATGCATTTGAATATGTATCATTCACCATCTAATTCTAAACAACAACAACTTATCAGTATTCATATACTTCTAAGTAATATTAAGTAGTTAATGGAAAGTAGTAAGAGAGGAGGGAAGGGATTGACAAGATTATTGATGGAGAGTAGTAATATTTTAGAACTGTATTTTCACTATTTCACCTTGGGTGAAAGAAATAACATGGAAACAAGCAAGTGTAGGTGTAACGTCCCCTTCACCCAGTCCAACCAACGGGAGGGGAAATTAATTGATTTTGGGCTTTCAAATTTCACCCCATAACCAATTACGATTTCATAATATTTAAGAGATGTGTGCATAACATAAATAAATATACACAATGGAAATAAACTATATTCACACACATCTAGCATGCAATTACCAGCATAAACATTATAGGCATTAAATACAAATATTGCATACTCAAATACAAAAGAATACTTATCTTTATCCAACACATATCCAACCAACTGGCTTTGTAAGAGCGATTTTACACCCAACCATAGCCACTATGTCCAACATATACTCTTTTTGCTGAGAGGCCACCCCCAAGATGGGCTATGAGGCCATCAGGGAAAAGGAAACACCTACAAGATTCTATTTCTCATCCCACAACCCATTCTTCTCTCTATGCTTAGCCAAATGCTCACAAAGATATCTATAGGCATCTCACACAACCCTCACGGCCTTGGATCCAACAATACCTAGCCAACACGACACCCTTATGTGCTCAGGCATCCCCTTCATCAATCCATGGTTCTCTTAGGCCATCCATCTTGTTGAGTTCTTTCAAATGTGTGCATAGAAGGAGACCATCCTGCTATGTGTTGTTGAAGAACCACCTACAACCTTAATCCATGGCTTCTCAAGCATCTATGATAAAAAAAACTCAATGGGTAAGGGTTCCTAGCTTGCCCAACCCCTCTGTTCACCTACAACCATCTATTTTCCCTTCCAAATCTGTATCTCTCTCTCCAAATTCAAATTTCTGGGTTAAACACGGTCTGGTAAGGTCATGAAAAACAACGGAGAGCTCTACATAGTGTAAATATATATACATGAAAGAATGTGAGAATGAGGGTTGAATCCAAGGTATATGAGATAATGGTGAAAAGACAACTATCATAACTTCTAACAATAGAAGAAAGGACTCTTGGCAATTGTAGATTGGCTTCTGTCATGACATAACTATCACAAAAGTGCAATTAGCCCCATGCTTCAATAACTGCATGAGGTGACTTTTCCCACCAACCTCACACATGCATTGAATTATTGGAAAATAGTAGAAAAGGAGATAATTGGCTTATTTAAAGCACATGATAGAATTTGGGTGAATTATAAGTTTGACACTTGGCAGCAAAGATTTAGTCTCCCATAGACCCCCTTTCCTCTTCCCCTCTGGTGGAATCATAGCCCCTTTGGTGCTCTTTACACAACCATTCTTGGACCATTTTATTATTTATGCACATAATATTTACATATATTCTAAATCAACATGACAAGCCAACCATACAATCCAAATAAAAATATATACATCATACATGCCTAGCCATTCACTAGTCAGGCCTTGGCCTTGAGCTCTGCACTAGCATATTTACATCATTTACATAATTTTGGTTAAATACATTCCAAGTCAAAACTGGGGGTATTACAATCCCCTCCCCTTTGGAATAACACTGTCCTTGGTGTTTACTCTAAATTAGAACAAAAAATGGTATGCCTCTCTCATGGCATCCTCTAGCTCCCATGTAGCCTCATCGGAACCGAAGTGCTTCCATTGCACCTTTACCTATTCGATGGCTCGGTTCCAGAGCAATGTCACCTTCCTATATAAGATGTATAGTGGCTCATTTTGTAACTCTCCCTCGAGATCCACTTGGAACACATCCCAATCAATCACATGGTTAGGATCATGTACGTATTTCTTAATCAAAGAAACATGAAAAACATTATGAGCTCTAATGTTAGCAGGAAATGCAATTCTATATCCAACTTGCCTGTTAAATTTTTAGAATTTACTTCAATTTGATCTAGGATCTTAACTGAGAGAACAACATGTACAGCATATCTACAGTATATCAATCATGGAGACAATAATGCAAGCACACAAGAGACACAAAGATTTACTTGGGGAAAACCATAAAGGTCAAAAACCCCAATAACTTCCTCAGAGATAGATAGAGCAATGATACAACCAACCATAAGAGATAGACACAACCTAGCAGCAGATCCTCCTCCTCCATAAGTGCGCCACTCCTCCTTGAGTGCATGTGTGAGAAGTGAGTGAACAAATAGAGTGCCTCCCGCACTCTATTTATACTTGACTTGACTTGCCTTTTTACCTAACTCATGTAGGCTCGAACTTAACCACATAACATAATGTTGATTGGGCCTACCCCCAATAGGGTGGTCTAATAACCCTTTGACCCACATGGCCGACCCCCAATAGGGTGGTCTAATAACCCTTCGACCCACATGACTTATACAGGGCCGACCCCAACAAGGTGGTCTAATAACCCATCAAGTATAAGTTACGACACTTACAATATAAATGACGACACTTCCGTATAGAGGAATAATACCATCTCTATAGGAGTACATACAACATATATGAAATACATTCTGAAGTTACATATACATCAACACTCCCTCTTAACTAGGAAGGTATTTCTCAGCACAGTTCTTCTAGCACAAGTCATCTTTTCTGGATCATCGTCACTGGATAATCGTCATCGAGTCATCATCATCATCACTGCTGCTGCTATCTCAATCATTCTCTGAATCTACTCGTCATAGGAAGTTCTACGGAGCCAGTCCTTTTTCATACTGGATGTAGGCCCACCACCTGCAGGTCTTCATCATCACTGGCCATACTGTGGAATCCTCAAGACTTATTATGTGCGTCACAAAACCTCGAAAGAGCATCCCAGGATGTTACGGGTACACAACTCCGACCTGTAGGATCTCCCAGGGTGCTATTACATGTGACCCCACCACAAAACCTCGAAAGAGCATCCCAGGATGTTACGGGTACACAACTCCAACCTGAAGGATCTCCCAGGGCACAAATTACATGTGGTCACCACAAAACCTAGCAAGAGCATCTCAGGATGTTACGGGTACACAACTCCGACCTGAAATCTCCCAGGGCACAAATTACATGTGGTCATGGCAAAACCTCGAAAGAGCATCTCAGGATGTTACGAGTACACAACTCCGACCTGAAATCTCCCAGGGCACAAATTACATGCCATAGGACAAAACCTCGAAAGAGCATCTGCCAGATATCCCAGGGAATCGAATTACATGCCATAGGCAAAACCTCGAAAGACTATCTGCAGATCTCCCAGGGCATCGAATTACATGTCCTCCCAGAGCAAAACCTCGAAAGAGCATTTGCCAGATATCCTAGGGAACCGAATTACATGCCATAGGCAAAACCTCGAAAGACTATCTGCAAATCTCCCAAGGCATCGAATTACATGCTCATCTGCACAACCTGATCCACGACCATAGAGTATCAACCTGATACTCACCATACATCATCCTGATGTACTCATGATCATCCTGATCATCATCACTGCAACATCCTGCTGCATGTCATCTAGAGCAACATCCTGAAGCTCATCATCCATGATCATCCTGATCATCATCACTGCAACATCCTGCTGCATGTCATCTGGAGCAACATCCTGAAGCTCATCATCCATGATCATCCTGATCATCATCACTGCAACATCCTGCTGCATGTCATCTGGAGAAACATCCTGAAGCTCGTCATGATCATCTTGATCATACAATGCATCTACCTGATGCATACCAAGTATCTACCTGATACATATCATCATACATGATCCACCTGATCATACAGTGTATCCACCTGATACAAATACAGATACATGGTCCAAGCATCCAACATGATGCATATACAAAATACATACACATGATCCAACTGATCATATCCAGCATCAACATGATGCATACATATAAGTGATCCAACTGATCATATCCATCATCAACATGATGCGAACATACATACATAAAAAATGATCCAACTGATCATATCCAAGCAGAAACCAGAACATCAACCTGATGCTCATCATCCAACGCTTACATCCACAGCCATGTGAAGGATCCTCCTTCCAACATGCTTGGAATGGCTTCAGCAAATGTGTCCATCACTTCTTCCTCGAAGTGTCCTCGATCTGAAGAACACCAAGCCTCTCTCTGAAGTACTCGAACTTCACTCTGGCTAGTGGCTTCGTCAGCACATCTGCAATCTGCTCGTCCGTCGCAACATACAGAAGCTTCACAGCTCCTCTCTGCACCATATCCCTGATATAGTGATATTTGATCTCTATGTGTTTCGACCTGTCATGAAACACTGGGTTCTCGGACAACTTCACACAACTCTGGTTATCACAGAAGATACCAGTAGCATCCAACGGGAGATCAAATAACTCAGACAGTAGCTTCCGTAGCCATACTGGCTCACAACTAGCTGAACAGGCTGCAACATACTCTGCCTCAGCTATACTCAGTGCTACGCAGGACTGCTTCCTGCTAAACCAAGAGATCACACCTGATCCCATACTGAAGCAACACCCAGATGTGCTCTTCCTGTCTGCAGCACTGCCAGCCCAATCTGAATCAACATAACCCTGTAGGTTAAACTTTTGATTCGCTTCATACTTGAGCCCATAATCCACTGTACCCTTCAGGTACCTCAGAACATGCTTTACAGCAACCAGGTGAACACTCCTCGGATCCGTCAGGAACTGGCTCAATGTGTTCACAGCAAAGCAAATGTTTGGTCTCGTGTTCGTCAGGTACATCAAGGACCCAATCATCTGACGGTACATGGAGACATCAACCGGCTCAGATGAAGCATCACATAGAAGCTTCAAATTCGATGCCATAGGTGTGGCCATGGCCTTGCAATCCATCATCCCAAATCTCTTCAGGATATCCACTGTATACTTCCCTTGACCAAGGAAGATCCCTCCTGCACTCTGCCACACCTCCATACCTAGGAAATAGTGCATCATTCCCAAGTCCTTCATATCGAATTCAGCAGCAAGCTTTTTCTTAGTATCTGCAATCAATCTGTCGTCTCCTGTTACAAATAAGTCATCCACATATAGGATTAGAATCACAGGATTCCCTTCCTCAACCTTGTAGTAAAGGTTGGAATCCGCTTTAATCTTGGTAAAGCCCAAGCTAGATAGAAAACTGTCCATCCTACCATACCAAGTTCTGGGCATATATGATTTCCTGTCATGTGTCTCAGAACCAAGTGGCTGCTCCACATACACTTCTTCTTCAAATACACCATTCAAGAAAGCTGTCTTGAATCCATCTGGTGTATCTTCTAATTCATCATTTTTATATTTCTCAATGCTGCCATCTGCAACATGCTTGATCTGATAGTTCCATTTGGAAGTCATAACAAACTTCCCTTCACGTCCTTGGGACTGCATCCCAAACATCGTTCTTCATGATCGACGGATCATGGCATTCTTCCCGTATCCTGGGAACTTCAATATCTTCAATAGATAATTTTGTTGCTGGAACAAATGTTGTAGTCCTTTTGTAGGTGAAGATATACGGTCTTTCCTACAAAACAGGTTAAATTGCATGATTAGAAACATCTCACAATTTTCAGAACAAATTCTTACACATAAAGAAATATGTCATACAGTCATGCAATTGTCTTAGCCAATGCTTCAATACAACATTTATCCATATCCCGTAACTTTCTAGATGCCTTCCAATCTCTACCAGAACATTGTTAAGAGTGTGCACAACTCCCAACATGTCAGCAAAGAGGTTTCATTCTAGATAAGTAGCAATGGAATGTTGTACAGTGCCATAGGCCACTTACCCAGTATATTAGTAGTATACTGTTCATTAATGCAACTATGCACAATACATATCCTAAGTCTAGGAACATGATCATATACATCATTGAACAATTTTATTTAAACAAACACATCTGCAAGAAATGATAATTAAAATACTTATCTTTATTTGTTCGTTGGGTGAACTCCCTCTGAGTCTTCGCTTTCTTGCAGGAGCTACTGGAGTCCTAATCTGTAGTAGCTTCTTCTACAACTTTCTGTTGTGGAATGTAGAGAGATGGTCAACTCCCTCTGAATATCTGCATCCTTTCATAAACCACTGGAGTGTACTCCCTCTTGATCTTTGCTTCCTGGATTACCTGTTCTTCAACTCATATTCATCCTTGGTCCCTATGCATGCTTATTAGTATCATGATTGAGTTATCCTTGTGAACTCATATAAAACCATACATTCATTAGTATACTATTAAAACACAATAATCTCAAGCATGTATAGTCATGATCATTTCAAACAGAAATAATAAGCATTAGCATTCAAGGTTTATGTAGGATTCTTATGGTTAGTCAAATCATAAGAAACATAACATGTCTAAACCTGTAATTACTCAAACCTATGACTCTTCGGGTTAGTTGAATCATCAATCAAGATAAGAGATATAATATGCATAAAACCTGTGATTATTCGAACCTATACCTTCATGATTCTTCTGGTTAGTCATATCATCAATTATGGTAAGAAACATAATCTGCATACAACTATGATTATTCAAACCTACGACTTCATGAATAATCATTATCAACAACAGTATAAGATCCTAACCCAAGGTAGGATTCTATCTTGATATAGGAAAAACATACCTGGATTAGCATGCTAGTTAGTTATGTCTAACATACTCACATGATGTCTTCTTGTTCTTCTTCAATGACTTGTGCTAGTAACCTGTATATCTCATAGGTTAGCCATTATAAAACCAAGTTATACATACCTTGTAAATGGATCTTCTATGAGATCCATGACAATGGATGAGTCTTTATCCTCATGTCATCATGATCATATGTTCTTGAACTGGAACATGATTTGTCTTTCTTGGTGTACCTTTCATGTTAGTAGACAACATAAACCTCATACAACACCATAATGCATTAGTACAACCATAAGTGTCAACACCCTAACCAATGAATATCTTCTATCATGCATTCATAATTTTGTTAAGGTGATACGACAAATCTAAAATCAAGATTGTACTAACCGTAATAACATGAAGACAAACATACCATAAACTTAATCATGAACAAATCTCAAAACATACCTCGATGAGTCATACCTGTCGAGATCGCTTGTAATCTCCTTATGTAAAGCCTTAGCCTCATCTCCCTCTGAAACAGGAACTTCTTCACTTATGCAAGTGACCAATCCATCTTCTTCTAGGATTAACCCAATCCACTTGATTTGCAAGAACTGGACCTGGAGCTGGATATGGGTTTGTCAGAGAAACCCCAAAAATTCAAACTTTGAATTTCAAACTTTTGAAAGGATAGAAATATGTGCCTTGATGAGCTGATCAAACTGGTATATTCAAAATTTGAAAACTGCAAAGTTTCACTCCTCAATTTTGCCTTTCAAAACTTCCGGATTCACTGGACGTGACCCTGAACTGGGGTTTGATGAAGCACACTCTTCTGCCCTACCAAAAGGTTTGATCCAAAGCTCTAAGCTTCTATTTTTCTGAGGAGCTTCCAGCCATGGTCACAGATTTAAAAAAATTTCCATTTTTACAGAAGCCCTAATTTTCCACTTTTCTGATAAAAGTCCCGAACTAGGGTCTGATCAAGCCCGGCCTTCTTCCCAGCCAAAAATTCTGATCTTGGTCTCTAAATTTTTATTTTGATGAGTATCATTCATCCGTGGTCTCCGATTACAAAAATTCCAACTTTCTCCAAAGCCCTAAATTCCGGAAGCCATGAATGAAGGTACTCAAAAATAATTCTGTTTTGACAGAAATATGTACCTGATTGTTTCTGGTGTAACTCTGAACTTTTCAATCCACAGGGTCTAAAAAATTTTCCTGAGATAGCCTGACCTATTACATTTCCATCCTGACAGGTCTGACCTCAATTGGATTCTCTAAGAGAGAGTTATGCCAAATGTCGCAACGTGACCTGTTTTGGGATAATACAGGAGTGCAAACTTGTATGGCGTTCCACGTGTCACTGTTTGAACTTCGGCCTCTGAAAAAATTTCCTGAGATAGCTCGCCCTATTATCTTTCCATCCTGATAGGTTTGACCTCAATTGGACTCTCTGAGAGAGAGTTATGCCAAGTGTCGCAACGTGACCTGTATTTGGGATAATACAAGAGAGCGAACTTGTACGGCGTTCCACGTGTCACTGGTTCAACTTCGGCCTCTGAAAAAGTTTTCTGAGATAGTACAGTCTGTGTACTACCTGTCACTTTTCACGAAATTTCATTTGGAGCTTCCTAACCCAAGTTATGACCTTTTTCCCAAGGTCACCTGATTTTGACTCAGATCTGGAAGAGGCAGAAACCCTATATTGTACAGATCATAAATCACAAAGTACAACGAATTAGAGGTTTTCCTTTGGACACAAGGTACATGGGGATCTTAGCTTCTGCCTGTAACAATTTCAGATCTGAAACCTTCGCCAAAACAGATTTATAGCGAAAATTCTATGATGACTGGTTTTTGCTATATCAATCCCTAGCATCGTAAGTGCAACAAGTGTCATACATGCCATATCATGCCTTCTTTCAGGCTAGCTCTAATACCATGTTAAATTTTTAGAATTTACTTCAATTTGATCTAGGATCTTAACTAAGAGAACAACATGTACAGCATATCTACAGTATATCAATCATGGAGACAATAATGCAAGCACACAAGAGACACAAAGATTTACTTGGGGAAAACCATAAAGGTCAAAAACCCCAATAACTTCCTCAGAGATAGATAGAGCAATGATACAACCAACCATAAGAGATAGACACAACCTAGCAGCAGATCCTCCTGCTCCATAAGTGCGCCACTCCTCCTTGAGTGCATGTGTGAGAAGTGAGTGAACAAATAGAGTGCCTCCCGCACTCTATTTATACTTGACTTGACTTGCCTTTTTACCTAACTCATGTAGGCTCGAAATTAACCACATAACATAATGCTGATTGGGCCGACCCCCAATAGGGTGGTCTAATAACCCTTTGACCCACATGTCCGACCCCCAATAGGGTGGTCTAATAACCCTTCGACCCACATGACTTATACAGGGCCGACCCCAACAAGGTGGTCTAATAACCCATCAAGTATAAGTTACGACACTTACAATATAAATGACGACACTTCCGTATAGAGGAATAATACCATCTCTATAGGAGTACATACAACATATATGAAATACATTCTGAAGTTACATATACATCAACATTGCCCTATTATCTCAAGCACTTCAAATGGCCCACAATATCTTGGTGATAGCTTGGCACAAATTTCAAGTTTCAAGGAACTCTTCCTTGGCCTCACTCTGAGGTAAGCATGATCCCCAATATGAAACTCCCTATGCACTCTATTCTTATCTGCATAGCTTTTTTGTTTATCTTGGGCTTCATTTAAATTATGCATAATCCTTGCAACCTCTTGCTCCCTTTCCTTAATAAATTATGGCCCAAGTACAATTCTTTTCACTAGATTATCCCAAGTAACTATTGTTTTGCACCTCCTGCCATACAAAGCTTCAAATGGACTCATTCCCAACGATGCTTGCTTCCCATTGTTTTATGCAAATTCTACCAGGTGTAGATAAGCTTCCTAGTTTGATGGTTTTTCCATCACATACATGTGTATCATGTCTTCAAGCACCTGATTACTCTTTTTGTTTTCCCATATGTTTGTGGATGGTTGGCGGTACTAAATTCCAGTTGTGTACCCAAGTCCGCAAAAAGACTTTTCCAAAATTTAGAGGTGAACTTGGTATCCCTGTTTGAAATTATTACCTTAGGAAATCCATGTAACCTGAAAATTTCCTTCATAAAAATATTTGCAATGGCATCCATTTTATATGTGGATTTAACTGGAATAAAAAGTGATTCCTTTGATAATTTATCCACCACAACCATGATGGAATCATGTTTCCTAACTATCATTGGTATCCCCATAGTAAAATCCATGGAAATCACTTCCCATTTCCATTCTGAAATTGGAAAATGATGCAATAAACCTGCTAGGTGTTGATGTTGAACCTTCACTTGTTAACATTTCATGCACTTAGAAATATATTTAGCAATGTCCTTTCTCATTCCCGGCCAAAAATATTGCTTCCTCGCTGTAGCAATTGTTTTCTGGTATCTTGGGTGACCGAAATATGGCATTTTATGAATTTCATCCATAACAATTCTTCTCAAATCTGCCACATTTGGAATATAAATTCTATTTTTATAAACAAGAAGTCGGTCACCTTCCAAATTGTAACCTTCATACCTCTTTAAATTATGATGTTGTAATTTGTCCTTTATTTGCACATATAGTTCATCTTCAGCGATACAGTTAACAACCTGCTTCCTTAAATCTGATTGACAGGTAATAATGGTTCCCACATGCATTTCATGTACTTTTCTTCTAAGTGCATCAACCGCCTTATTTTCCTTACCCTTTATGTGTTTGATTTCAAAATCAAATTCACATAAGAATTCCGGCCATCTAGTTTTCCTATCATTTAATGTTGGCTTCTCAAATAAATATTTCAGACCACGGTGATCTATCCTTAGCTCAATTTTTTTGCCCATTAAATAGTGCCTCCACATTTTCAAAGCGTGAACTATGGATGCAAGTTCTAAATCATGGGTAGCATTGCTTTTCTCATGCTCTTTCAACTACCTTGACTCATAGCATATCACATGGTTATCTTGCATAATAACTCCTCCAAGTCCCTGTTTACACGCATTTATGGACACCACAAAATATTTTTCCGGGTCTACAATTTTTAGAATTGGAGCACTTGTGAGAAGCTTCTTCAGTAGCTGGAAGATTTCTTCACATTTTGGTGTCCACTCAAATTTTATCCCCTTCTTTTTCAAAGAAGTGATTGGGTGTGCATCCTTGGAGAATCCTTCAAAGAATCTCCTATAGTAACTAGAAAGACCCATAAAATATCTTACATCTGCCACATTTCTTGGAGTTGGCCAATTCATGATCGCTTCAATCTTCTCGGGGTCCACCGATATTTCTTCCTTTGATATAATAAGACCCAAATAATGAATTTTATTTTTATAAAAGTCACATTTGATTAGCTTTGCATACAACTTATGATCCCTTAGCAATTGCAAATCCATTCTCAAATGTTCTTCATGTTCTTCTTCATTTTTAGAATAGATAAGAATGTCATCTATAAAAACAAGAACAAACTTATCCAATATTCATTGAAAATACTATTCATGAGATACATGAATGTAGTTGGTGCATTGGTGAGACCAAATGGTAACACCATAAAATCATAGTGCCCATACCTTGTTCTAAAGGTTGTCTTGTGAATGTCTTCTTCTTTGATTCTCATTGGATGGTAACTAGACCTCAACTCAATCTTTGAGAATATCTTTGCCCCTCTCATTTGATAAAAAAGACTATCAATTCGAGGCATGGGGTACTTGTTCTTCACTGTAACCTTGTTCAATTACCTATAATCAATATATAACTTGAGTCTCCCATCTTTATTTTTTACAAACAGGATGGGTGCTCCCCATGGAGACACACTTGGACGAATGTACTTCTTTTCCAACAATTCTTGCAATTGCATTTTTAGCTCCAATAATTTTGGTGTACTCATCCTGTAAGGTGTCTTAGAAACTGGTGCAGCTCCTGGCACAAGATCAATGGTAAAATCAATGTCCCTCTATGGAGGAAGAACTGGAACTTCATCGGGAAACACATCCCTAAATTCTTGTAGCACATGACAGTCCTCCAACTTGGGAATCTCATTTTCTATTTTCTGCAAAACATTGGTTGCATACAATTAGCAACCTTTCCTACATAATTTCTTCAGCTAAATGGCTGAAATATGCCTAATAGAAACTACCTTTGGAATTACCTTTACAACCCTTGGGTTTCCTTCTTCATCAATACATTCAAAAGTCTTGTCGTAGCAATCAAGTTTAACTCTATGAGCCTCCAACTAGTCCATTCCAATGAAAATATCATAGGAACCAAGTGGCAAAATATTCAAATTTGAAAAAGTGGACAGCCCACCCATTTCCAATGGACATTTCTCCACCATTTCAATAACCTTCCTCTTGGTTCCAGTGGCTAGTTGGACTAACCATGATTTACTATTTTTTGATTTCTTAAAAGCATAAATCTCAACAATTCTAGGAGTGATATAACTATGAGTAGATCCATGGTCAACTAAAATAGAAATAGACTACTTAGCAATCTTACCTTCAACTTCAACAATAGTTTACTGATGGTCTGCTTGGAGGTCCTCTAGGGCTACATAGATTCTAAGGACATTCATTGCCACTTAACGCACAGTAGCTCCTTGGATGTTGTGAACTTGCTTTGCACTCCCATTATGATGCAGACAGTTCCTATCATATGGTCCTCTCCACATCTCCAACATTGAAGTGGCTCTCTTGGATCTCTTGGCTCTCTTGGCTTGTCTCCCATCATCCTAGCTGGCTTAGTCACACCCTATGGTCGCTGCCTTGGATGATTTCTGAATTGAGGAGGCTTGAACCCCTTCTTCTTTTGGTCAAACTTCTCATTTTTCTTGTCCGTCCATGCCTTATGGAATTATGGTTTTCTTTTGTTTTGATCATAACAATACTTTTCCTTTCTTATGGCCTCATCTAGAGTTCGAGGTTCATCAAACTCAGTTATGTATTTATATGACTGGAGCAGTACACTTAGAAAAAATTGAATTTTCACTTTATCATCCATGATATACTTGACATATCTCAACAGATCCAAGAATTTGTTTGCATATTCTTCCATAGTCATTTGTCCCAATTTCGGCTAATGGAACTCTTTGTTTTTTCCATCATAGTACCTATCAAAGAGGTACTTTTCCTTGGAGTACTTCTTGAAATAATTCCACACGATCTTCCCTTTGTTGATCCTCTTTACTTGCCTAAGGTGATCCCACCATAAAGATGCTCTTCTATTCAGATTGAATATGGCCACCCTTTCCTTCATATTTCCTAAGTAGTCTTGGAATTGGATACTTCCTCATCCGAAGAATCCAAGCCTCAGCTTCTTGACCAGATTTTACCTCACCTTCAAATGTAGGAGGTTTGGACTTCTTAAATTATCCATGTGAGTTGTTCCTAGAAGGCATCTTCCTCTTATTCCTATGAGATGAAGAGATTGATCCTTCAATGGATTCTTTAGAGTCATATGAATCACTAGAAGAGATTTATGGAGTATATTACCTATCTCTAGAAATCCTTCTTGAACTATGGGATCTCTTATGGGAATGCCTCCTTAAGCTACTCCCACTCTTTTCCTGATTTTCTGAATTGTTCCCATGGTTAATATTCCTTTGAATGTCTGTCAAACTTTGAAGCATAGCTGCATTCAACAAATTATGTTCTTCATGGGCTCTAATCATCCTCTCATTGTTTACTCTACAACTCTGCAGTTCCACCCTCAGGCTCCTCATGGTTTTTGCAATGTCTTGAAAATTTGTTTGGTTTCTTCTACCATTGGATTCTATCTCTGCATTCTCAACCTATATATTCTCTCCCATTGCATCTACCTCAACTCATAAGGATCTTGTGTATCATCCATGATGATGATATTCTTGGCCCAACCAAGACCAAAGATTCTCAACTACACTAGATTGAATGTTGACACTTAAAACATTGATATGATTTTGAATCTACAAAAGTGTTTATAAACACATTTTTTAGATTTATTGCAGTCCTAGAAAATTATAAAATTAATTTTCATGCAAGCTAGGAACAACCCATATTGACAATTTCTGTCAAATCACAGAAACATTTGAATCACCCCTTCAAACTCTAACTGTTCACATCCATGGTTGAACTTGAGAACCAAATTTGTAGATTAAAAAAAATAGGAGTTAAGGGAGCTTACCCCCTTGCATCCTCCTTGTGTCGTTGTATGGAAAGTTGAGGGCACCGCCCTCATTTATTTTGTTGTAAATATTTCCATTTCGCACAATCTGGCGCATAAGATCAAGTATATTTTTCGATTCCTGGAACCCAAATTTTGGCTATGGAAACTGCTTCTTTTCCCATGATTCGCACCCTTCAGATGCCACCTACATCCCCTTACCACTTATCAGTCATAAGCGGTTTCAAGATCCATGGGATGGCGGTTTCCTAAAACTACTTTTGTGATCCTGAATGCACAAGAGGGTGACATGTCAATAGGGCATTTTTCCTTTCAAGTCCATGCCAATAAAATTAAACTTCATACATATTTTCTATCCCGAAGTGTTGCTAGTCGTCGATCAAATATACACGATCATCTGAGACTAACATGACTGGTGGGAAGTCCTGACATCACATCTCCCAATGCTGACATGACTGGCGAGGGTCCCATCGCATCTCCCACGTCACATCACCACAGAGAAGAACAAAAGCAGTTTCAGGATCCTCGACAAAGTGGTTTCCCATAACCACTTTTTCAATAATGAACTCATGAGTAGATGACACGTCAACTCAGTGGTTTTTCCCTCAGGATATTACTTGTTAAATTAACCATCGTGCACCTTCATGAGCCTAAACCAATGTCAGTCGTCTATCTTGATCCTGAGTACCCATCAGTCAGATCGCATCCTCCCTCACACTTTGTCACATACAATCACATGTGCAAGGGTCTAATGTGGGTGGTCCACATCATACCTTCTTCCCATGCAGATCCTCTATGTCAGACCTCCTGTCCACGTGGCTCCTCCATGTCACTTGTCCACGTGGGATAGTTTGGGCCCAACTAAATTTTCCAAAATTTTCAAAATTCACAATTATGCAAAGTTTTAATTGGACAATAAGGGGGATATTTTGAAATTAATTCGAAATTACTTTTGACCCCTTTTATGTCACTTAATAGAATCCAATTTTTACAAAAACGGTTTTGATTTATGCCTGTAAACCTAATTTATGGCCCATACAGCTCTGGTATTGCAACCAGAAGCTTTGATACCACTCTGTAACGTCCCCTTCACCTAGTCCAACCAACGGGAGGGGACATTAACTGATTTTGGTCTCTCAAATTTCTCCCCATAACCAATTATGATTTTATAATATTTAAGAGATGTGTACAGAATCATAAATAAATATATACGGTGGAAATAAACTCTATTCACATACATCTAGCATGCAATTACCAACATAAACTTTACAGGCATTAAATAAAAAACATTGCATACTCAAATACAAAATAATACTTAACTTTATCTGACACTATAACATAAAATTATATTCAGTATTTTAATGGATTATTTTTATAAAAAAATAAAAATAAACTTATAACGGGAAACTTGCCATCCTTGTATTGACACGATCATGATTTGTATCCGGAAAGTAAATACATAATCATTTATGTTAATCCTTACTACAAATAATGCTCTTATAAAACTTACTTGCTTTTTGCCAATATCTTAATAAATCAGTCATCAAATATGTTACAACAACATCTAAACAATCTACTTTAGAATCCTGATATGGAAATCGGAAACATTACATGTGCACCCAATCCATTCATATATTAAATTGTTCCACACAACTAATGACTGTATAAGTTTAAAAGCTTCATCCAATGCATTCGCATCACATTCAAATGTAAATAACTCTTCACAAAACACACTTACTCATTAGTAGTAAAATTAAGCACGTGTGTATTTAACAATAAAATACATCTAAAGGCTACAACCATTTAACATCATTTATAGTGCCAATTCACAATAACAAGTTTGAACAAACATTTCAAGTGAAAACACTAGAGAAGACCAATATACGTGGTTCACCCAATCCGTGGGCTACGTCCACAAAAACTATCACAATTTGTATTAATTTATCCAAAAATGGAGATTTACATCTTGTAGAAAATGTTAACAATGAACATTCTCATTTTGCTAAACTACTGCTTTAGCTTCAACTTCGTCGAGGGATCTAAAGGACCAAAACAGTATCCATACCACACATACCCAAAGTATGCAACATTGATACGGCGACTCTTTAGTGGAATTATAAATAATTATGGACACTATGTTGAAGTTCCCCGCATCTATCATTCGTAACAAAATTTCCTAACATATTTATACATAATACATATTTAGTCTCTCCCTCTATATATAAACCGAGATAGTATCTCTCAGTATGATCACAGTCAAACCCTATGAAAATCTTAGAGATGTTTATCATAGTACTCAAATCAACCAAACTTTATCCTCATTACCATATTATATTCTGATTTGTATGAAACATTTAACTTGAATTCATACATGGATCGGGCTTCTACTTGCCATTCTTTTTATTAACCAATTATATCAAACTAATATTTACATGAGGATCAGGCTTCTACTCGTCGTCCTTTCCCGAACTCCACGCAGCATAAGATATTAACCGAACTAGAATTCATACAAGGATCTGGCTTTTGTAGGTATTATATATGGAATCACTTTTAGCCATAGAGCTCATATTGAGCTGAAATATAAATTGCAGGTAATATTTTACAGGGTCAATTTTACCCACCCTATGATATAAGTGTTATAAATATATGAAAGAAGTGTATACATCTGATTATAGAGAGTGGCCCTTTTCTTCGAACTCAATTAATCTAACAACACAAGAATGAAGGCAGTAATAATAAACAATAATTATATTGATAGAACAGATCTATCAATGTTTAAACCAGGAGTTTTCCCAATCGCAGAGATATATGGGAACAAGTTATAATATAAATATAATCATACCAACAAGAATTAACAGGGATCGAGCTCTTCGAGCTGTCCCTTCCCCAAGCGCTCAATGCAATATGATGGAGATATATATGGGATTAAGTTATAATATAAAAATAATCCCACCAACATAAATAGACATAAAACATACCGAGATCATAGAGCTTCCCAAATCCACCAATGTGATATGCAGAAATTGATTTATGATCTACACAATATTTTCATGAGATCGCAGAGCTGCGCATTATCCACCTTGTGCGGAGATTTTAATCGGGATCAAGCTTTAAGCTTTCCCTTCCCCAGATGTCTACAAATTCATAATCGCAGAGATACACAACATATAAAAATGTATATAGCATAGATTTTAATAAAATGTGCAGACTACAGCGATAGCGCTAGATCCCTTTCATTTATCAAGGGCATAATAATAATATGCAGAGAGTTAAATGTGTGATAGACATATAGAGAGTTATAGGTGCGAGAATTACTTACAACCAGATCAAAAACAGGGTTCACAAACTCAGATCGCCCAGATTGCTTTCGTTCTCTAAAATGCACCAGTCAGGGTGTAACATAAATATGCAGAGTTTAACTAAAAATTGTGACCCTCTATTGAATAAAAACTCTACAGTTTAAAAAATACAAAGATCACTTATATGAGCATGCCTTCTATTGAGTAATGAATTCATCGAAGTCACTTTCTACTATCTCCTTTGCAGAGTTTTCTGCTAAACTTAGCTTGAATATCATAGAGTTTCACCCTAATTCACATCGCAGAGATGTTTATATATTATCGTCGATATTCTTCCTATCTCCAATGCAGAGGTTTCTACTAAATTATGTTGCAGAGGTTTTCTGCTAACTCTGCTGCCTAGGTTTTTTCCCCAGAGTGAGCCGCTCCCCAGAGACCCCCAATGCGACTATATATATATATAAGTTTTTTATCTTTGGAAAACCCACCTCGATTCTGGAGAGATCCCCTTATTCACCCTTTTTCGCAAGTCTCCAAGCCATGTGGAGTTAACTCCCATCATAGAGAGGTCGTGGCTCTTCTTATTAGGAATAGGAAACAATCAGTAAACAAGAGGGAAGAATTCGTATAGTTTTTTTTTAACACCCACTTCCCTTTAGAATAGAATATAATCCCATGATTAGCTCCAAAACAAACTATTAAAAGACGCATGAATGATTATTCATGTTTTCTTTCATATCTTATTCTTTTTCTTTAGAATAAGTTCTATCTTATGTACAAGATACCATAATGGTAACAAATTATTTATTCAAGGTCGTAGTAATATATTTGTATAAGGATAAGTTGTATGAGAGCTTTCTTCCATCGTATTCTAAAGGTGGTCATTTTGTAAGAACTTAGTTTCTTATTCTTTAGGGATATTAAGGGTATATTACTCTAACACTCTTGTCGAGGTTAATAATATCTAGTTATCTCGCTTAGTTTTTTTTCTCATAGGTATAGCTTTATGCTCATAGATAGGTGGTCAAAGTTTAATTATTAACATGCGGCTAAAGATGTTATCCTGAACCCAGGATGATGATCTTATCCCTTAAGGAAAATAAGTCACTTGCGATCTCTCCAGTGCTCTTAGCACTATGGTTACCTCCTGTCATCAAGTTACCGTGCCCTTCTCATATCCCCCCCTAGTGGATTTATTTCTCATCGTTTAAGTGGCGTCATGTCCTTAGTCTTCTAAATCATAAAATAACATTTACACCTTAGCAATATAAACCATGCAACTAACACGGTTTTACTGGTGGGGCCTTGGCCTTGAGATCCTCACCAGAAACCAGTACAATAATAAATTACCTTTACAAAAAAGTAATAGGACATAAAGGAGGGATATTACAAACACAGATCCAACCAACTGCTTGTGTAAGAGTGATTTTCCACCCAACCATAGGCACTATGTCCAACATATACTCTTTCTGTTGAGAGGCCACCCCCAAGTTGGGCTATGAGGCCATCAGAGCGAAGGAAAGACCTACAGGCTTCTATTTCTCATTCCACAAGCCATTCTTCTCTCTATGCTCAGCCAAATGCTCACACAGAGCTCTACAAGGATATCACTCAACCCTCATAGCCTTGGATTCAATAATACCTGCCCCACACAACACCCTTCTTTGCTCAGGCACCCCGTTCACCAATCCATGGTTATCTTGGGTGATCCATCTTGTTGGGTGCTTCCATTGTGTGCATAGAAGGATACCAACCTATTATTTGTTGTGGGATAACCACCTGTAGCCTTAATCCATGGCTTCTCAAGCATCTATGAGCAACAAAACTCAATGGGTAAGGGTTCCTATCTTTCCTAACCCCTATGCTCACCTACAACCATCTATTTTCCCTTCCAAATCTGCAACTTTCTCTCCAAATTCAAATTTATGGGTTAAACACAGTCTAGTAAGGTCATGAACAATAATGGAGAGCTCTATATAGTGTAAATCTACATGAAAGAATGAGAGAACGAGGGTAACGAGGGTTGACTCTAAGGGATGTGAGATAATGGTGAGAAGACAATTCACATAGCTTCTGACATTAGAATAAAGGACTCCTGGTAGCTGCAGACTGAATTTTTCCATGATAGAACTGTCACAAAAGTGCAGTCAATCCCATGCTTCAATAACTGCATGAGGTGACTTTTCCCACCAACCTCACACATGCATTCAATGATTGGAAAATAGTCAAAAAGGAGATGATTGGATTATTCAAAGCACATGATAGAATTTGGGTGAGTTCTAAGGTTGAAACTTGGCAGCAAGGATTTAGTCTCCAATAGACCCCCTTTCCTCTTCCCCTTTGGTGGAATCATAACCCCTTTGGTGCTCTTTACACAACCATTCTTGTACCATTTTATTATTTGTGCACATAATATTTACATATATTCTAAATCAGCATGACAAGCCAACCATACAATCCAAATAAATTATACATCATACATTCCTAGTCATTCACTAGTCAAGCCTTGGCCTTGAGCTCCGCACTAGGAATCCACACTAGCCATTCAATACATTTCAAGTCAAAACTGGGGATATTACAGTAGGAAGCTAAACCAAGCAACGAATATACTCATCCTTCTCAAGCATGAAGATGTTTTATGTTCAACCTAACCGCATGCGATGTGGATTATCTTCAACCTAACGTCAAGGTGGTTGGATTTGCACAGATGGAAACCATTAATTCCATCCCTAATAAGGTTAGATGATGGATACATACTTGGTTACATTAGAATAATTATTCTATTATTATGCTATAATGATTTCCTAGGATGTTTCAACTTCTGATCCAAACAAGTCTTAAATACACCCTAGCACCTTCTCAATTGATGAATGAAGTAACACGTTAATAAATGCATAATGCAATATGGGATATAGACTGCACACCCTACCATAGAATATATATGCACCACAAATACCTAGGCCATTAAACAACTTCTGAACTGCAAAACAAATTATCAATATTAATACTTCTTTAATTTCAATTTATTATTTTTCTTTGTAATATATAAAAAAAATATTTTACATAGTCTAACAATCTCTGTTTAAATTCGGTATAAGAGCCATGGCTCTAAAAATAAGGGCCTATGGGCCTTTCCCAAAAAATATTTCGAGTAGGACTAAGGCTGACAAACTGATTAGGGCTAAGACTAGCAAATTGCGGATATCAAAACTACCAAACACTTAACAACAGTAAATATAATTCATAATCAACCCAAGTATTCATATTCACTGATCAAGTTTACCAAGAATTCGTAACAATATCCATATAATTCACCAAATATCCATATACTTCACCAAATATCCATATACTTCACCAAATCCACCAAGCAACATATCAACAATGTCCATAGTCTAATAATCTAAATGCAGTAAGTAAAAGAGTAAATTAACTATGCAATCTCTACTTAAATTCGGTATAATAGCCATGGCTCTAAAATTTATGGCCTGTGGGCCTTTCCTAGCAAAGATTTTGAATAGGGATAATAGTGGCAAACTAATTAGGGATAAGACTAGCAAACTACAGATATCAAAACTACCAAACACTTAACAACAACAAATATAATTCATAATCAGACCAATAATTCAATTGATCAAATTTACTAAGAATTCATAACAATATCCATATACGTCACAAAATATCCATATACTACACCAAATTCACCAAACAAAATATTAAAAATATCCATATACTTCACCACCAACAACATATTAATAATATCCATATACTTCACCAAATTCACCAAGCAACCAAAGCCATAAACAAAAACATAACCAGTAACCATATAGGTCGATTTCCCAAGGCCAATAACAACAACATAACCAATAACAATCTGTATCCAAGAAACTAATTTTTGTAAACATAACAAAGAACGCATAAAAGTCTTATCCATATCAAATTTGACCCCAATACATAAGAAATTCAAAACCATACCAAAACCCTACCTCATCAAAAACCCTACCTTAGTAAATAGTTACAATAGGTTACATCACATGAGGCAGAAGGACTAAGGAAGAAACCATTCCTTTGCAATAAGACCCCGACCCGGCAATTTAACAAGGGACAAACCCTTCCACCGCAAATATAGGGAAAATCCCCTTCAAACAATGCCATTAGGGATTTCAAATCCATTGTGGAAAAGACCCAGAGACAGACATCAAACCGGTGACAAACAAAAGACAACCTCCAACCAAACCAAACGAAAGACAAACATTGAACTAGTAACAACATCCAACCAAATCAGAGATGAAGAAACAATAACCAACAACAAAAATCCATGAAGGAATTGAGTTTGTTGAAAAACACAGGCATGGAGAAGCTGGCAGGGTAGACCTACCAGATAACATGCACTACCATCCAATGGATGCCAATGCCTCCCTCCTGATGCTATCTGCCACAGAAACCACAACCAAGGAGCATGAGCTGAACGGATCCTGTGAAAAACCATACAAATGGATGAAACATGTAGGCCATGTTGACACCATACCTTGATTGCAGAGGGTATTTTTGGGCCAGGAAGCAGTTTCGCGGGTTCAACCATGGAGTCCAAAAAACCGCAGCAAAGGGTCTACACATCACCAACACAACCAGACCAGGAAGAAACACCAAGCAACAACCACATGAAACATCAAACGAGTATACAGTACGAAACAAGATCCAACATCAACCGCCATGGAACGAACGACATCCCTACACCAGCATGCAGCATCATCGCCAAACGAGCTAGGGCACACCACAGCCTAGGTTGGAAAATTCCCACACATCGGGCCCGAGCAAAAATGAATGGGGCTCCAGACCAAGCAACAGAGAAAATGCCAAATAAAGCATAGTAAAGTTCACCACCTATCGCACATGGATCGAGGCCAAATAAAGCATAGTAAAGTTCACCACCTACCGCACGCGTGGAACTAGCACATTAGTAGGTGATGTATGCTCCAACTTGGATGCCGCGTGGTCATCTAGGTGGCGCAAGGGAGGCTACACCACTAATGGCCTCCCTCCCCTACATGGTCAAAAAATTTCTTTAACTTTTTCTAGAGAAACACAAAGATGTCACTACATGGACTAATACATTGGTATACATCCATAACATGCCAAAAGAATGCAAGAATACCTATAAGCTAGGTTGATTTTTTATAAGGAGTTGTTACATGCTAGTAAGTTATTTCTGCAATCTCTTATAATGCAGTGGAAATTATCTATAATTCAAAGTGTAAATATTAGTTTTTAAGAAATATCCCCGTGAATATCAAATGAATCGGTTATATGAACATGTATTTTATATTCAAAGTTGAATAATTGTTATTTGATTTTTTGAAATTTAAATAGAAAAAATATTTAAATAAATTACTTAGCATTTGGCTCCCATGCTAAGCACCATCACTTAGGGTATCTCTCTTAATATATGTAATATTATATATGTATAAATCTATAGAGAAACACAAAATTATATAGTTAAATAGATGTTATCTATAGACCAAATAGATTTGAGTAATCTCCATTGTGATTATGTATAAGTTAGCAAAATTACTTGGGACCTCTGTTGGTCCCTTGATGCACTCTCACTTACGAGAATGAGGAAGGATTGCACTATGGGAGTCATGGTTCACTATTGTATGTGATCACCATGTTGATCATTGAGAATGATAATGATTTGCACAAAGATGATCTCGATACAATAAGGGATGTCGTCATTTAGATATTGCACTAATAAATAGGATCATTGATGCATTGGTTGATGTGTTGACTTATGCACTACTAATGCATGATTATTAATGTAATCATTGATGTGATGACTAATGATGCAGTAACTAATGATATGCCCAATGCACTCTATGGCATGATCATTGCTTTGATGATTGATCATGAGGTCACTGATGAGATGACTAATATACTCTATTATACAATGAATTATGTCATGATTGATCATGAGGTGAATGATGAGATGACTAATGAGCTCTATGGAGTGATCATTAATGCTATGAAAGGTAGAAACACTCATATGATGACATATGCCTATGATCAAAATTACTTTAAAATTTTAAATCAATTAAAGCCATTGATTACATTAAGTTAAGCTCATTCATGCCCACAAATAAAAATGAAAATACACTGATACATAACACACAAGCCACAAACAAACCTGACATGTCATGAAAGAAGGAATGGAGTGAGGAAGATGGTGCGACGATGATTATGAGGGTTTCGGAACTGTGTAAGCTAAGGTTGGGGAAGGTGAAGGTGGCGGTCGTCAAGGCCTCCCTGGATTGTGTACTAGGAAGGGACATGAACGCAACTACTGGCGGCGAGGCTTTGGCCTCACCCAGGGCTATGGACAAAGGAAAGAGTACTAAGATGGGACCCACCTCTGGCCCTGAGGCAGAGATTGTTGGGGAAGGAACCAGTGGAACTGTCAAGTCCGATCAGGCAGCAGGAGAACCAAGGAAACCAGGGCAATGTCTGTCGAAAGCTAAAAAGATCCCTAAAATACAGATTAACTAGGAAAGAGTCAGAACTGACATTCAATATATGAAAGAACATGCGCTCATTGGGAAATTTGTTGGAATCTGGCTGGTGGAGAAGGCTCTCATATGGTGGATTAATACAACATGGAATCCTCAGGGGCATTATGACCTACAGCTTGGAGCCAAAGGGTTCTTTACGGTGATTTTCTTCAATGAGGAAGATCGCACTCGAATTTTTTATAATGGACCATATTTCTTCAACTCTGCGGGATTGTACCTCTGCCCCTGGAAGGAGCGCTTCAACTCGGATAAAGAAAATTTAACAATTGCACCAGTCTGGCTGCGTCTTTATTATTTACCCACTGAATACTGGAAGGAGGAAATCCTCATGGACATTTGCAATACTTTGGGGGTATTTGTTAAAGTCTTTGAGAAAACAAAGAAAATGTGATATACCTCGTATGCTCGTATTTTCCTCTATATGGATATATCCCAAGATCTTCCGGAGGGGATTGACATAACTTGGGATGATGAAGACTGGTTCCAGGCGATAGATTACGAACAGATTCCATTTCGATGCCGGAGATGCCATGAACATGGGCATTTATTTAGATACTGCCCGTCAAATAAGTAGCCAAGAGGGATCACTAATTCAGAAAGAAAATATCAAGAAGGATTCAAAAAAGTAGCCAACAAGAAACGACAAGCCAAGAAAGTAACGGGCCCTGAAATCCACAAGAAATCCCTGATCCATAATAGATTTGATGTTCTGGAGTCTGTAGATGAAACTAATGCCGACGAGGAGAAGCACCAGGAAGAGAAGGGAGACAAGACTACCAATCCTACTACGGATAGTATAGCTCAGGACCCTGAGAAGGAAGTAGAGGGTGAAGACAGCTCTGTGCAAGAGGAAGTCGGAGAAGAAATGGAACTGGGAGATCTGGACTTGGAAGGTCTAGTGATAGCATGCATTGTAGAAGATCCAATTTCTATCACCCCGCAACAAGTATCCCTCCTTGAGAAAGCCATCATAAAGAAAAAAAACCACAAATATCTGGGCATAGCTTCCGAATCCCTTAAAGAAACTGATGGAAAAAATAAAAACAAGGGGGAAAAAAGGGGACGACGCAGTAATATTCAAAGAATTCAAATGGTAGGGAAGAAAGTGGTAGCCTCTGGCCAGTATCCTACTATCGATGCGGCCCTAGCCTCCTCCACCCCAAATAAGTTATAAGATGCGGATTACATCCTGGAATATCAGAGGCTGCAAGATCCTTTTAAAGACCCGTCTTCTGAGACAGAAGATTGAAATAGAAAAGCCATCAATAGTTTTTCTCCAAGAAACTAAATGCTCCAAAGCGGATCTTTGATCCATCAGGAAGAAGGTATGGAAACATTGTGAAGTCATAGCTACTAATGCCATTGGAACCTAAGGGGGAATCGGCATCCTCTGGAACCCCAATGAGGTTAGTCTGACTGACTGGATGGCCTCAAAATTCATCTTATCAGCTTCTTTCGATATTGTTGGAACCAGAGTCAGAGGTTTTATGTCTAATGTGTACGGACCGTCAACAACTAATTTGAAGAACTCCTTCCTGGACTCCTTGTTAAACCTTAAAAGAGAGACTGGGCTGCGCTCCTGGATTATAGGGGGAGACTTTAACTTGATCAGGAGTCTGGACGATAAACGGGGGGGAATGCGCTGTTTGCACCCTAGCAGTGATTACTTTTCGGAGGTGATTGATTATTTGTATCTAATCGATGTCAAAACTTCCAATGGTTTGTTTACTTAGAACAACAAAAGAGAAGGGAACATAACTATAACTTCCATGCTAGACAGGTTCCTCATGTCGGAAGCTATCATGATGGGAGGAGGTGAATTGGCTGCAGTAGTACTCCCTTCTGCAGGCTCTGACCACTCGCCGATTAGCATGGACTGGTAGAGAATAGGGGAAAACCTTAGAAGGTCATTCAGGTTCGAACAATTTTGGCTCCTTCACCCCGACTTTCCGGACCAAATGAGAAAGTGGTGGCAAAATTGCCCCTCCATCATGGGTACCCGAATGTACCAATTTCAACAAAAGCTTAAGTACCTTAAAATCAATATCAAGAAGTGGAATAAAGACACCTTAGGGAACATTTTCCAAGGTAAGAAGTTGCTTGATCTTAAATTGCGAGAGGTGCAGATTGCAACCATGACACAGGGCTACTCCGCGGAGTTGAAGGAACAAGAACAAAACCTTCTAAATGAGCTCAACCTTAAGGATCAACAAGAAGAACTCTTCTGGAAGCAAAAATCCAGGAACCACTGGTTGAAAGACGAGGAGCGCAATACCAAATTTTTTCACAAAGCTGCCATACAACATCGGCACAGGAACAGGGTTGCAAGACTTAAGAAAGAGGATGGGAGTATTGCATAAACACAACCAGAAATGGAACAGACCCTGAATGACTTCTTTGCAGATTTACTTGAAGAACCCAATATTGACAGAAGAGCGGAGCGGGAGGAATCCCTTCAGCATATCCCAAAGGTGGTCATGGAAGACCACAACAAGCTCCTCATGAAATTCATCAGCATGGAAGAACTTGATGAAGCTACGAAGCAGATGGCGGTGGACAAAGCCCCTAGTCCGGATGGTTTCACCACCAATTTCTTCCACTCCTGCTGGTAATGGTTGAAAATGGATGTCCTGGCCATTGTTGAAGATTCCCGCCGGACAAGAAGCATTCTCAAAGCTCTCAATGCCACCTTCCTTATGCTCATCCCTAAGGAAACGGGCACTGAGGACCCGGGGAAATTTAGACCGATAGCCCTGTGTAATGTCATCAACAAAATTATAACAAAGGTTATTGCAAATCGGCTATGTACACTCCTCCCTCTGATTATTTCTCCAGAACAGGTCGGGTTTGTGGAAGGATGCCAAATTCTGGATGGCATAATTCTAGTACATGAAACAATCCACTCCATAAAGAAGGATAAAATCCTAGGTATGCTTCTTAAACTGGACCTATTCAAAGCCTATGACAAGTTAAATTGGACATTCATAGCTGAGATGCTAAGGACTTTTGGCTTCAGTATTACATGGATTGAGTGGATTATGAGCCTGTTCTCATCCTCCTTCTTCTCCATTCTGGTTAATGGCACCCCCTCTCAACCCTTTCTGGCCTCCCGAGGTATCCTTCAGGGGGATCCCTTATCCCCGTTTCTCTTCATCATCATGGTGGAAGGACTAGGAAGAATGTTGTGTGCAGCTCAAGAGAGCAATGTTATTCATGGTCTTAACCTTTGTGATGGACTCACACCACAGACCCACCAGTAATTTGTTGATGATACAATGTTAATGGGCCCTTCTTCGGTCCAAGAAGCTAAAGGCATCAAAAGAATCCTAGACATCGTTCTATGTGGTAGTGGATTGGAAATTAATAAGGAAAAATCTCAGGTCTATTTCTTTAATACGCCTAGAATTACCCACAGAAATATACTTCGTATTTTGGAATTCTCCGAAGGACATCTTCCGTCTAAATACTTAGGGGCTCCCTTGACGGAATCCACCATTCGTCAAGTCTCTTGGAAGGACGTTTTGGACAAACTCAAGAAAAAAATGGAACTATGGACTTACAGAGCCCTGAATTTCCCTAACCGCTTTATATTAGTTAAGTCGATGCTCCAAGCCATGCATGTCTATCTATTCTCGGTGCTAGCAGCACCTAAAGCAGTGCTCAAAAAAATCTGTAATCTTCAGAGGAACTTCCTATGGGGGAGTACCTAGGAACAAAGCAAATGGGCCTTGGTGAAGTGGGACACCCTATGTACCCCCAAGGGAGTGGGAGGCCTTGGACTCCGGGACCCGCTGTCTATGAATAGGGTGTTAGGGGCCAAAATATGGTGGAAATGGATCACGCACATAGAGGAACCGTGGGTGCTTCTTTGGCATAGGAATATGCCCCCAACTGGCCCAAGCAGGATCTTATCAGATACGGGGAGGAACCACCTGGCTCACATATATAGAAAGCGGCTCAACTGAACTAGGGGTTATTCCAACGGCATAGCTTCTGGGAAATAAGAGATGGAGCTTCAGCCTCCTTTTTTAGAGATGCTTGGCAACAATGCCCCAGATTGGATGAAAGACGGGATATCCAGGAGCTAAACCAATACCTTCAAAGCAGCCCATGGGAGAAGATTCGGTATTTTGGGGAACTAGTGGTGGAGGGGCAATAGGTGAGGATCTGGAAACCGAAAAATTGGTGGAAATCCTTGACCTCAAAGGAAAACCTGGATAATTTTTATGAGAAGATTCTAAAGCGTCAAATCCCTCTGGTGGAGGGACCGAATAAAATCCAGTGGGGATACACTAACACTGGGAACTTCAATATTGCAGAAGCGGTTGGCCTTCAAGAGGGATTTGATAGAATGCCCTGTGAGGAAAAATGGAAAAAAGTCTGGATAAAGAATCAGTGGCCTAAAATTGCCACCTTTGGCTTGTTGTTGGTCCACCACCGCATTCTAACGTGGGAAAATTTATGGAAAAGGCGCCTTTCAGGTCCATCCCGATGTTGTATGTGCATGCAAGACAGTGAATCCATCAATCACCTTATGGATGAGTGCCTGCTAGCCTCTTCACTATGGAGCAGGGGAGAAGAAAGATTTAGGAAAACAGCTAGGGTCCCCGGCCGTCCGGACCTCTCTCTGGCAACCTGGCAGTCTCAACCGTTTAAAAATGAATTCCTGAACCGTATTTGGGAATTGTTCCCAGGGTTCGTGGTATGGGAAGTCTGGAAGGAAAGGAACCAGAGAATCTTCGAGGGAAAGCAGCGCAGTACTGAGGCAATATGGTTGGTCCTGGAAGCTCACCTGAAGGAAACTTTAAATTCTAACAAATGGCCCCCAGATACGGGGAATGTTGATCCTGCAGAAAGAATAATTTTAAATGCTTGGGGAATATTTAGCTTACCAATTAGTATTGATGAAATGAGCGAAAGGACGACGAAATCCCACAGCCCCAACTTATGGAAACCTCCTCCGCCTGGAACTCTAAAGCTCAACTTTGATGGGGCAGCCAAAGGGAACTCGGGTCCTACAGGCTTTGGGGGGGCCGTCAGAGACAACTCTGGTAAGGTGATGGGTGTTTTCTGGGGTGACCTGGGAGAATCAACAAACAACGTAGCAGAGTTAGAGGGCCTCGTGAATGGTATCAGATGGGCGATCTCGCAGAATTGGTTACCTCTAATCGTGGAGGGGGATTCCAGCATATTGATTACGATGGCAGGCCGCATATAGAGGGGCTCGACTGTGGCCAAGGTATTGCTTAACTAGAGATGGGAATGTAGGATTTCTCAGCTTCAACAACTTTTTCTTACCTCTTCGGCCATACAGTTCATGCATGTGTGATGTAAGGGAAACAAGTTGGCGGATGAGCTGGCCAAAAAGGGTGTTGAAGCACGTGTTGCTTTCAACTCAAGCACGCTTGATTATGCATGCGATCACGTGGCTAGTGGACACTGCCTTGCGATCGCAGCCGTTGATCTTAACCCCAGGATGGCTCCACTAACCACGACAGCGAAGAGGCACACGACAGAACGGAAGTAAGGACACACGTAATCCAATGCTCATCCCCTATTAATGATCATTTGTCAAATGACTCCACGTACGATGCCGAATTTATTTCTCCAAGTGGAGATTAGGTTGGCTGCTCGGCGGTTTTTAAACCCATGTTGGTCCCGTCCCATCTGTTTAACTCACTTCATTTCCATTTCCCAGGGGAAGGACAGGATCAACGAAAGAACCAATATGAGGAGTAGGATCAAGTACAAAAAAGATGGTGGTATCGATCTAAGCAGTGGGGACCGTACTGGTAGCATCAGGACTAAAAGGATCACACCATCTCGTTCATGCGAGATCCCGGATAGGGATGAAATGGTTATCATGACCATTAATGGGATTTCATGGCTCGGTACGATGACCATATCTAGTTGCATAATAATGGATTATAAATTCAATATGGTGGATGGGTGCAATCAGATACGTAGTGATAAAGCAGCTTGCCCTTTCCTGTGTTACGACATGCTATTTTTGTTTCATTTCCATTTTAAGTGGTTTCTTATAATGGGTGGCTTCTCCTCTTCATCTGACACTATATTTCTTAGCATTATGGCCCCTCGTATGCGTCTGTGCAGTCAACGTGGCTCACGAAGAAATTATGAGATGAGGGGAAGGCACAAGAACGAAGGTTCCTTTAATCAAGCGAATGCCCAGGAGGATGCTCACCCTCTGAATTTCGACTGGGCGCATTTCTATCTTGATGAAACTCCTGTGGCCACTGATGCCCATATAGCTCATCTTGAAATATCCCTGCAACATGAGGTGGAAGAGAAACAGGGTCACCAGGTTGTTGCCAACCCCTTCTGGGTGGGCAGAATCCTTTTGGCTCGTGAAATTCAAGTTCGCGAGGGTATTGTCCAGGACATGAAAGGAATCATTGAGGGTATGAAATTCATGCAGTAGAGCGATATGGAGAGCACTTGTACGCTGGAATCCTTGCTGGAAGAACTCTACGTCCAGACCCCGCTGGGGGCCAGGAGTGGAGAGCCAGGGACTTCGCGTTGATCAGCTGGGTGCCTTCGGTGGTTTTTGTTAGCGGTTTTGTTTGGCAGGGATCTCTCGTGTTGACGTGCTACTCTGGTTCAAGATGGCTTTCTTCCTTGCTCGGCTTCTAAGTTGTTGTTTTCTTTGGACATCAGTTTCAGTTCCAGTATGCGGCTGGGTTTCGATCTTCCTTATAGGACCAGTCCTTTCTTTGGGTCCTTGTTCAAAAGTATCTGTTATAATCTCTGCTTATGTTGTATAGATAAGTTGTGGCCGTCCATTTCTCTTCAGGATGGGGCCAGTGGAAGTGTCTAGCTCACTTTGATGGTTCTTTGTACCATTTTTTTAACTTTTTGTACTATATTAATAGAATTTCAGTCCCTCTTACTTACAAAAAAAACACACAAGCCACAAACGAAAATGACTATACACTTATACATAAAATGCAAGACAATTAGAATAGAGGGAGACACATTAGACCATCATTTACTAAATTCAAATGGATCTTGAGATTGGCTTATGAACATCAAATCTCTAGAGTGTATAAGACATATAAAATGAGTTGACTCTGTGTCATACTCATTGATATCTAAATATATAGGAGTAGATCAAATGTTTTTAATTAGACGAAGTTTTTATGTTGACGTTTCTTTAAGTACTCTACTTAAGTTTTGAATTGTTTGCATATGTTATTAAGTTTATGGGTTGAATGGTCAACCACAATCAAATATGGCAAACCAAGTATAATTGACCACGATTGACTAAAAAACATAGTCTTTGAAGAATCTTGAGGACTCTTAATATTCTCCGAAACTTTCATCCAAAAAATCCTCAAGTTAATTTTTTTCAATAATCTTGACTTCAATAGAAAAATGTTTATGATTAAAAATTGTGCAATTTATTTTCATTGAAAATAATTAATGACTAAAATTTTCATTCAAAATGCCTCTACCAAAGGCCTTTGTATGCACCTTTTGCCAAAATTTGTAACTCATCGTCATAGTTTCATCTAGTAATTCTTGACAATATCCTTATTAAATGTGTCATATTTTATGCAAATGGTCCATGTCTCATGTTTATATGGGGTGAGTAGTTGTGGACGTCCATAGAAAAAAGAACTCAGTTGAGTAGTGCCAATATTTGCCTCCATATTTTGTCATTGTAACCATTTTTAAGTGCATCAAGCTTCTTTCTCTACATTGGATTCAAGAATCACTAGGCTTGCAACATAATCTTATGTTGGTATTGCAGGTGAATTATTAGAAGTATGAACTTTTATGAATGTTTGATGAATTTCGACAACTGGTTATGGAGTTGTGAGGGAGAGTTTTGGCTTTATAATGACCTTTTCTACTTAGTATCATTAATCCAAAATGTCAAGAAGCATACCTTGTGGTTTCATTTCATATCCTTTGTAGTGCTCTCATATAAATGATTTATCAAACAAGACATTTGTAAGTGTTCAAAGGTGTTATGCCTACTAATTAATGAAAGAGGTTACCTCTTAACCTACTTATTTATGAATTCGTGTAAGTTAAGCACAATGCACTTTCAATGAGTTAGTAGTTATCCAATGATAGTGAAGTACATGCATGGCCTCTTCTACTACTGCTTTTCAATTTAACACTCAACAACATTGTCACATAATGAGGAAAATGTAACAATGAATTATGGAAATGTCATCCAATCATGAGCTTAATGAGAGATTTAGAAAAACATGCACCTTGTGCATTCACATGTATATTGAACAACTATGTGGAAGAAAATTTACATGATTGTCGCATAACATCTCACTTCATCTTTTGCTTCGAATGTACTATCTCATTCTTTCAATTAGTGAATTTAGCTAAGGAATTTTTCTTTAAGGGATAGGGTTAGTCCTAACCATACTATTCAATTAATTAAGGAAGGTCTTGATCAACATATCCCCTATATTTGACCATTAGGACACTTAAAGCCACTTTTTTTAGAACGTAACACAACTAAAAGAACATTCGCCCTACATGAGTTGAACATTAAATCATTAGATCCTTGTAACATTCATGTCACCAACATTATCCTAATCCAATCACTGAATTTCCCTTGACCATAATCGTTTATTTCTCATCATGAAAATGTGCAAACTCATCATTATTATGTGCATGAAAAAAACTTTGTTGCAAGATCACATGGTCTAGGGCAACACCTATAAAGAAATAAACCTCATGTTTCTTCCACATAAAGGAACATCTTGGGAGAATGATTTGAATGTATAACAACGTAGTTGTAGAAGTCACAAATATATGTTATAGCTCTTTTGAGGTTGCATCATGTCTCTCCCGTGTTAGATCCAATCGATCTCATGAATGTGTTTTCATCTCCTATGAGGTTGTCTCGTGTCTTTACCTTGTTGGCTCGAACTGATTCCATGAAGGTGTTTTCCTCTCCCAAAGATTATTGAAAAGCAGAAAGGTGTTTACCTCTTATATAGGTCATGGAATGTAATGAGTGAATCAATATTCTTTGATCATTCCTATGAACAAATGAGTGAAGTACTTTTAGAGATTTCAAAATATTCATAACTTTTGGACTACGTTAACATTCATTTTTACTTTAGATGCATTAAGCATGAGTAGGGATGAAAAGAAATAGGATGTAAAATAATGATTAAATTTTAAATCGAAAGTAAAATGGTTATATATATATATATATATATATATATATATATATATATTATAAAAAATAATGTTTTATAATTTATTTATTTGATTTATTTTTAATATTATATATTGATCTATTTTATCTCAAATGGGGTGGCAGCAAAGCGGGAAGGATGCATTAATGGTGATAGGATAGAACGTGACGGGTAGGTAGCATCTGCAGGTTTGATGGAGGCAGCATCGGTGTTGGCCTCCGGGAAGCATTAAACCCCCCCACTCCCAAGAGAAGGAATGTACAACACTATCAGGCGCATTTATTGCATGTTTATGGTGGGTGGAGAGTTGAAAATGATTGGTTGTTAAGCCACCTATAAACGGCGGGAGAGTTTCATTCGAGCCTTCATCCCCAACATGTGGAGGTCTACAACATGTTTCTAGGCATGTTGGTGGTGGTGGAAGCTGAAGGATGTTGCATGAAAAACACAGAGCCCTGAGCCGTCGAGGACGTGCTTGTCGCACGCAGACCCAAGAGACAAGCAGTGCATGCATTGCTCGACACTTGACCTCGATGATTGATACTATGTTGGGCATAAGGAGAAACATTCGAGATTTGGAGGAGGATGCACAAGTTAGATTGCAAGAACTCGGTCATTGGGTGCAAGTTATGATTGAGTGGTGTGCTGATATCGTTGAGCTCTTTCATCTCCCCTCTCTACTTCTCATAGTATTCATGGAGCCTAAGATGGAAAACGTTGCACAAGACATAGAGGTAGAGAACAAGCCTACTCACACAATGACGAATATCCTTGCAACCAGCCAATCCGAGGTCAAGGAGGAAGCTAAGCAACTGACGGAGGATGATTTGGAAAAGGAGGAGAAGCCCATAGACGCCCTTACTAGCACCAGCAAATGTCAGGCCCCGACCCCCAGTATGGATAGTGATGAGCCCCCGTGGAACAGGTGACGTCTGGACCCCATCTCTTCAAAGTAGCTATCGACGAAGACAATTTTTCTGCATGCAAACGGTTCAACTTGGTTTACCACCCTGGGTTTTCTTAATGTTTTATGTTTGTAGTGTTTTGCTAGCTTCAGTCTGGACAACTTGGAACTTCACTTGTCTGTTTGTATGGGGCCAATAGTGGCAGCTAGGAAGTTTTTTGAGGATTGTTATCAATTTTCTCTTGAAGGTCTTTTGACTCTATGCCTGTGTTCTTTTATCTTGCCAAGAGGCTCATTTTTTGTTGTATGTATTTGTAAATGAGATATAACATAAGTTCTAATTTATGTATGTATGTATGTATGTTTGTATATATGTATGTGTGTGTGTCATATATATGTTATATTAATGCCAAGTATATAAGTTTTATAAATGATTTAAATTATAAAAATTATCTATAATTTATCAATGAATAATAACTTCTCAAAAATTATGGCGAGCTAGGAGTGCTCCACTTTAATTTTTTGAGCATAGGAATAATATTTAACAATAAATCAAATAATTGTTGTTTTGTCTTTTCTCTTAAGATCTTAGTGGACGTTAAAGACCTTCATTATCATCAATATTTAATTTTTATAATAGTTAATTAAAATTGAGAATTCCACTATCTCTTTTATCGATGTGCTTTTAGCTGGGTTGGATTCATTATTGGAATGGAGACATTTCCAGGAGATCATTTTTGTATTTTGTAAAGCCTCTGGAATGTGTGTAAGCATGAAAAAATCTTGCATGTTTGGTAATCTTATTGGAGAGGATCGGGTTCTGGAAGTACAATCTTTGTTGCCATATAAGTTCTGTAGTATCAATGATGGTTTTACCTATCTCAGATTCCATCTTAAGCCTAATGGATACTTAATAAAAGACTGGGATTGGATGCTTAAAAAGTTTGAGAACAGGATTTCCAATTGGACGTATCATCTGCTATCAATTGGAGGTAAACTTACCTTGGTTAAGCCAGTTTTGATGGGTACCCTGATGTATTGGTTCTCGTTATTGCCTATTCCCTGTTCTGTGATTAATTCTCTGAGAAGGCTTATGTTTAACTTCTTATGGACAGGTGGTCTCAACAAGAACATCCTTGTGATGATTGGTTGGGAGAAAATTTCTTTACCTTTGGATGCTGGAGGTTGGGGTGTAAAATATTTGACTGTGTTTAGTGAGGCTTTGAGATTGAAGAGTTTGTGGCGTGTTATTTTTGGCAATACACTCTGGTCGAAACTCATTCATCAGAAGTATATTAAGATTGAGGTCTCGCATTGGCTAAGGACTCCAGCTAAGAAAGTGAGAGGAGTCTCACCAATATGGAATGGATTCATGAAAGTATATAAATGGTTGGCTTTTGAATTATGTTGGAAAGTAGGCTGTGGGGAGGAAGTTGCTATTGGAGTTGATCCCATAGTGGGGTTGAAAGATTCATATAGCTTATCTTCTAATTTGTTAAATAAACTCAAATTAGTTGGTTTCTATACATTGAGTTCTATTGCAAATGTTTGTAACATAGGCTATTGGAGATCGGATGTTGATCTTCAGTTATCTCCAGATATTGTTGTGGAATGGCAACACTATATACAAAATCTAAATGCTGCTGGTATCCGTCTTAATTCAGTTGCAGATAAGGTGGTGTGGGGAGGGAATGAAGCCTCTAGTATTGTTACAGCTAGCGCGGCCTACAGTTGCATGATTAAAAGGAGGTGTATCTTTCCTAGACAATGGTGGTATGGTAAAATTTGGTAGTGGCATTTTCCACTTAAACTGAAATGCTTCTTTTGGTTTGTTCTACAGGAAAGGTTGAAGACTTGGGATAATCTCATTTTAATGGGGTGGATTGGTCCTAGTCGGTGCATACTGTGTAGAAGTAATTTGGAAACTACTTTGCATCTATTTATGGAGTGTTCCTTTACTTTGGAACTTTGGGAGAAAATTTATCAAAATTTGGACATAAAGGCTAGATGGGGCGGCCAAAATATTGCTACCTCTCTGCAACAGTGGAGGCTGGATTGTAAAGCACATAAGACCCTTCCTATTTTCATATGCTGGGTGGTTTAGGGAATAAGAAATAAGGCTATTTTTGAGGATACCAGACCATATCTGGAAAATTCAACCAAAACTGTTATCAGTCATTATCTGAATTTCCAAAAGGAGGAGAAACCCAGGATTCATAAAACCCTTGGGCATTTTGATTTTGTGGTTACAAATCCGATTCTTTTTTTCGATGGTGTTGCCAATATGGGGGTGTGTGGTGTAGGTGGTGTAATCTTCCTCAATCAGGAGCACTATTTCACACTTAAGATGAAATGTGGACGAGGTACAAACATGAAAGCTGAACTTTTGGCTTTATGGAGCGTTGCAAAAGTGGCTAATAGTTTTGGGTTGGTGAATGTTAATATATTTGGTGACTCTCGAGTGACCATAAAGTGGGCTAAGGGGGAGTATGAACTTAATGTATTAAATTTGGCTGCTTGGTGTGAAAGAACAAAGGCGGAACTACATAAGATGGGGGTGGTCACCTTGGAACATATATTTAGAGAACATGATGGGCAGGCTGATCTACTATCTAAATAGGCTTTGGATGGTGAAGATGAATACATATTTTGGGAAGAAATATTTGAGAATCGGCTAATAGACTCTGGCAGCTGTTACTTTTTTGGCTGATCTTGTTGATTATGTCAAAGATATTTATATGTCTGTTTTATGACGTTCACTGTATCTATTTTTGAGTTTTTTGTATATGCCAAGGACATTCTATGTCTGTTTTTGGCCTTCTTTGTATAATTTTGAGCTTTCTGAAATACTCTCAGTTGTGGGAGGTGGATATTTGGACAGTAGAAATACTGAAATTATGTACTATTTGATTCAAGATTGAATATCAATAGTATGCTTCTTTTTTTCTTTTTTTTTTTTTTTTTTTTGGAACATGGTAAATAATGAGAAAACACAATTGTAATCATTTTAATAGCAGAGGATACCTCCATAAAACATATTTCAAAAAGTGAATAATTTATTATGTCCCATCGGTTTTGGGATGGTGAGCGCCGAGGGTTTGGAGGTTTGTGAAGGGCGGTGGGCGGCACCCTGCAGACGGATGCAGGACGTCAGCAGGTTCGTACAGACGCTCGCCAACCCCGATGGGTTTCTACCTTGGTAAAACCGTTTTGGTTTTTACTCCAGCGGATTTTTTTCTGGCCCTCTTTCACAGCGAAGGTTACTGTTCCGTTTTGTGTTCCGTTGGGGGTTACTATGGATGATGTAGACTACAGCAGTGATGACCTACGGCACCATGATATCTGGCGTTCGCCACCTGGCGCTTTCCGGCATCAGGAGGAGCTTGGCGGTATAGGGTTTGGTGGTTTTACTGGTAACCGGCCTCCTGATGGACCTCTGTCACCCCCGGTGAATGACTGCCAAACCTTTCCTTCCTGCTCGCCGTTCTGGGAGGGGTCAAATGCACGCCTATCTCCTGCGACTCACGCCGTGAATATCTGGGGCGTCAGGGGTTTCTGCACCTCTCCATCTCCGGAGCCGTTGTGTGCAGATATAGGCGACCTGCCTGAATTTATTACCTCCGCGGATAGCGATAATCATCTCTCTACTGGACTGGACCGACAAGCTGAGGTGGAGGGTTTTGAGGCGCGGCAGACTGAACCACCGTTACAACCCTGTGGGTTTGTCGCTGCAAACTTGGACTTCGTTGAACAAAGAGGGTTTTCTAGTCCTTCTGAGGACTCTGATCAGCGTGTTCGTGGCCGTGCTGCAGCGGGTACTGCTGGGGTAGCAACTAAGGAACCCACCGTGAAAAGTCGTAGAAAGTGGATTAAGAACTCTGGGAAGGCACCTAACTACGCGTTGGGGGAGGACATTGGCATGCACCAGATTGTTGGGATGGTTAAGTCGGTTTTGGTCGGCAGGGTTTATGGAAAATCTGTTAGTCTCAAGACTGTGATCTCGTGGGCCACGGGGGCATGGCTGGGACATTGTGGTTATGTGCCCCGTATCGTTGGGCTCTCAGGTGGGTGGTATGCTTTTCATTTCTCCTCGGATGCTCATGCACACTGGGCTTTAAGTCTCAATTGGTCTATCTTTAAAGTCCCTCTTCTGTTAAAGCCGTGGAACCCCCTCTTCGATGCCAGTCGGGAAAGATTGGATGTTATCCCCCTCTGGGTTCGTCTCCCAGGACTCCCCCTTCACTACTGGTCCGAGGAACACTTCCGAAGGATTGGGAACAACTTGGGAACCTATCTTGATGCGGACTTCTCTTTTGTGGCATCGGCTATGCAGAAAGTTGCTCGCATCCTGGTGAGCATTAATGTAAGAGATGGACTTTTTGACACTATGGACCTGACTTGGGGGCCCTATACCTTCGTTCAGACACTAAACTACGAGAATGTGCCTTTCAGGTGTAGGCGGTGCCATGAATATGGCCACCCGACCGTCGAGTGTTCTGTACCTGTTCGGGTGCGGTTTGGAAATACCCACAAGCGCAGGGTGGTGGCCAAGGAGGTTGGAATGGATTCAGCGGAGGAATCTGACGGACAGCAGGGTTTTGTCACTCCTACTTTGGAAACACCGTTGGCTAGTCAGCCGGATGGTGAAGTTCCCACAGGCGGCGAGGTGGTTGCAGAAAACGATGATGCGGATGGCTCGGTCCCTGTTGCTGGTAACACGGTTGTTGCTGAAGAACCACACATTCCACTTAATCGAGACTCGGCACGGGAGGGTTCATTGGTACCGTTTCTTCGCTCACCAGACTTGGCTGCAGGTGCTCCTTCTGTTACTCTTTTCAACCCTTCCTTCTGTCTTATTTTTAACAACTTTTCATTTCCTGGTCAGGATTGGGTAGATGGTTTTAAAAATTTGCACATTTCCCCTCAATTGCTGTCCTCCATCACACCCCCTCATGACACTGTAGCTCCTATCCTCGAAGTGGAGCATCCACTTCTTGAATGCCCTCCGGATTCTAGCCTTTCTGCCATCTCCGAGCCGGTATTATCCTCTCCCGAACCTTCCTCTCCCCCTGGCTCCTCTAAATCTGGATATTGGCTGCGATCCCTGACCAGTCCTCCTGCGGGGGGGGTTAGGGAAGGTAAATCCTAAGCCTCGCATACCTCGAGGAAGAAAATATTTCCTTTCCCATGCCAAGACCCGAGCTTGCTCGGACCTAAAGAATGGTAAACAACCGTCTATCGAAAGGGCACTTAGAGCGGTGGATGCCCATTCGGATGGGTGGAAATGAAGGTCATGTCCTACAACTGCCGAGGTCTTGCTAGTCCCTCCAAAAGACCAGTACTTCGTAGGATGCTGCAACTGGAACATCCTGATATTTTGTTACTTCAAGAAACTATGTGCTCTGGGATTGATGCTGTCAACCGTCTGAAGGTTTGGTTCCCTGGATGGGGATTTGAAGGTTTGGACGCCAGGGGACGCTCTGGTGGTCTGGCAATTGGATGGAATGTAGCTAAGGTGTGTGTTTCCTCCCTTTGGGGGATGCACTCTGTGTTAGGCATGACCTGTAAATCCTTGGATTTTGATGAACACTTCACTATTGTAAACATTTATGGCCCTTACTGTGAACGCGAACCTTTTTGGAATGCTCTGTTGAATAAAGACCTGCTTAAAGGTAATACTACTATTCTTGGTGGGGATCTTAACTTTTCACTGGCGCATGCTGAGATTTGGGGACCACATGCTCAAGTGGATCCTCTCACAAACTTTTTTATCCGTGAGCTCTCTGATGGAAACTGGATTGATGTAGAGTCGGTTTCACTGAAACCCTCCTGGCGTAATATGAGGGCTGGTTTGGATAGAGTGGCCAAAAGGCTGGATCGTTTTCTTATCTCAGAACATTTTGCGGAGACTTTTTTCTATGTGAGGCAATGGATTGGAGCCGGGGGTTGCTCTGATCATGATCCGATTTTTCTTGAACTGAAGGCTGGGCCTAACAAGCCGCCCGCTCCCATTAAATTCAACAAGGTGTGGCTGGAGGATCCCACCTTCTTTGATTTGATCCAGCTGCACTGGATTCCTTACCACCAGGGATCAAATCTTACTGCTGCCTTTCATTTTGCGGAGAACATCAAACATCTCAAGGAACCTATCAAATCTTGGGCAGCAGCTAAGCGGAAAAGGGAGGACAAAGAGCTTAAAGACATTGAAGAAGCTATTTCCATCATTTCGGGGGAACCTGGAGAAGGGTTTGCCTCACTGGCTACTAAGGAACAACTTGTATCTCCGATGGACAAGCGAAATAGGATACTCTTACACAATGAAGAGGCTTGGAGGCTTAAGAGCAGGGCCATTTGGCTGGAGAGCGGTGACGAAAACTCAAAGTTTTTTCATGCATATGCTAAGGGTCGAAGATCAGTCAATACTATCTGGAGCCTGAAAGATGCGGAAGGAAATTCCCAGGCCACCTTCGAAGGACTGGCTGGGATTGGGGTAAATCACTTTCAGGAACTATTCAAAGCAAATAGCAGGGTAAACATTGAAGAGGTGCTCAGAGTTGCTCAGCTATTTCCCCGTTTTGCTGAGGAGGAGGACAACAGGAGGCTTATGGACATCATTACTATGGATGAACTGAAGAAGGTTCTTAGCAGCTTTCAGAAGGACAAAAGTCCGGGGCCGGATGGATGGACGATTGAATTCTTTATAGCCCTCCTTGACATTATCGGCGAAGACTTATTACTGCTGATTGAAGACTCCAGGAGGGAAGGCAGAATCCCGGCCAGTATTAACTCTACTTTCATTGCTCTTATTCCCAAAGGGGACTCTCCTTCCACGCTCAATGATTTTCGACCCATCTCACTGTGCAACTGTGTGTATAAAATTGTAACAAAGGTGATCGCTAGCCGACTAAAACCTTTACTATCCACACACATCTCTGAGGAGCAGTTCGGGTTCCTCGAAGGACGCCAGATACACGAAGCCATTGGATTAGCGCAGGAGGGTCTACACAGTATCAAATCCAGTAAGCAGAAAGGTGCAGTCCTCAAAATTGATCTTTCTAAAGCTTTCGATAAGGTCAGTTGGTTGTATATCCGTCTAATGCTTACACATTTGGGATTTGAGATCGGTTTCATACGATGGATCATGAGCTGCTTAACCACTGTCTCTTTTTCAATTCTTATGAATGGAGCAGCGACTCCTTTCTTCCACTCTGGGCGTGGTCTACGTCAGGGTTGCCCCCTATCCCCCCTGTTATTTTTATTGGTAGCTGAAAGCCTGAGTAGGGCCATTAAGGAAGCTAAGCGAACTGGAGATATAGCAGGAATCCTTGTTGCTCCGGGTACCGCACTCACTCATCTACTCTTCGTGGACGATATACTGATTTTCTGCTCGGGCTCTAGAAGGGAGGCAGTTAAATACAAGGAAATACTGGACCTCTTCTCCATTGCTATGGGTATGGAGATCAACATTGCTAAATCAACTATTACGACCTCTCTTCTGGATGAGGAGGAACTGCACACTCTCACTAATCTGTTCCCCTTTCAGCTCCTTAACCTCTCTGAGGGGCTTCGTTACCTGGGATTTCATTTAAAGCCTAACAACTATCTCAAACACGACTGGGTTTGGCTATTGGAGAAGTTGGAAAAGAGACTCAAGAGCTGGAGCTTCAGGTGGCTCTCACGTGCTGGCAGATTGATCTTGGTGAAATCGGTCCTGGAAGCCATTCCGGTTTACTGGATGTCCCTGGCATGGATACCTAAGGGGACGCTGGAAGCTGCACGCAAAATATGTTTTCGCTTCTTGTGGAATGGTAAGGAAGATGCACATGTTACGCCTTGGGTGAAATGGGAACGTATTGCCACCCCCAAAGCTTTAGGAGGCTGGGGTTTAAAAAACATTTTCTACTTCTCTCAGGATCTGGCTGCCAAATGTGGTTGGAGGCTAATCACATCTGGAGGGTACTGGGCACGTATTATGACTCTCAAATATATTGCACCGGACTCTGTGGAGGACTGGATTCGGTCTCCGATCAAGATTCATAAAGGAGGGTCTGTCATATGGAAAGCACTTGTCTCCTCCTTTCACGTAATTGAACAGCACCTTGTTTGGGATGTAGGTAACGGTCGTAGGTTGAGGGTTGGCAGAGACCCTTGGGTCGGCTGCGAAGCACAGCATATCCTATCCGACGGTCTGACCCAGGAATTACAACATCGGCATATTACTGTCCTACATCACTTGGCGGATGGGGAAAATCTCTGGATGGGAAGACCCGTATGGAGGCGAGCTGATACTTTTGGACTTGAACCGGAATGGGAAGATGAACTTAGAACATACCTGCGAGCTCTCAGCAGGGACCAAATATTTCTCAATGACGAGGATGACACCTTGGTCAGGGATGGGGATCCTTCTGGCTCTTACACTCCGAAGTATGGGTATCAATGGATCTGCGCAAATTTATGGAACAGGGAACTGGTATGGTGGTGGAAAACTATTTGGAGACTGCAGAGCCCTCTAAAAGCGCGCCTTTTCTTGTGGTGCATCCTAGCAAATCGCATTCCGACCTGGGATTTCCTGCAAAAACGAAATCTACAGGGACCTAGCAGGTGCTACCTGTGTTCACATGATGAGGAAACTGTCTTACACCTTTTTCTCCACTGTAGCTTCATTAAGGAGGTCTGGCAAGTTGTGTCTCGGATACTAAAAGTAAATTTCAGATGGGATGGGCACTCTCTGGTCGAAGCATGGCGAAATTGGATTGAGAACTCTGTGTATGCCTCTTTCAAAGGTCTCCCCTCTATTGTCATCTGGGGCACCTGGTTATCCCGTAACAACTGCCTTTTCTCGGACAAAGTTGGTTTACCAGCTTTGGTGGCCACTAACAGTTGTGGTATCCATCTTGCACTTCATCGGTGCAAATTGGCCTCCACTCCTAGGAACTTACAACCCTTGAACCTTGATACTACACTGCCTTAGGGTTTCTTCGACGGGGCCTGCCAAAACAACATTTGTGGAGGAGGGGCGCTACTGTTTTTATCTCCCACACACTATTATGTGATGTCTTTTGGTTTTGGGAGAGGTACCAACAATTGGGCTGAGATCCTCAGCCTCAAGCTCTTACTCGCCTTTGCATTGGAAAAAAGGATCCAAATTTTAACTGTTTATGGGGATTCTATGAATGTGATAAACTGGGTCATTGGACTGTATCAGTGCAACAACCGGAAAATTGCTGGGGTTTTGGAACACATTCAGCATGTCACTCACTCCTTTGATACTTTTACATGCAGGCATACTTTCCGGGAAAATAACACAGAGGCGGACAAAGCCTCGAAGGAAGGCTTAACACTTGCTCCCGGGCTCTGGAAATTAACAGAATTTTTGGATGGGGCCAGCAGAGATCTTTATCACAGGCCGTTCATTGACTGATTTATGCATGGCTGCTATGTTTTTTTTTTAGAGTTCCTTTTTTGTTACTATTATCACTGTTGTACATAGAACATCATTGTACCTAAAAGATCCACACAGTTTGTAACTTTTATGAAATTTTTATTGCCATATTACCGTTTATTTTCAAATATGATGTAATGGATGTTATTGCTCACGTGGTGAGAACATCACAATTTTGCTCAGACATAGTATCACTGGTTCTCAAAGACCACATCCACTCGTAATGAGTGTAGACTTTATATGTAATTTCGTACTCTTAAGGATGAAATGAAATTACGCTTTTTTTTCGAGGAAAAAAAAAAATAGTATGCTTTTTTTCGCGAGAAAAATATATATATATATATATATATATAATACAACTTAATATATTCTATATATTTTATGTGATTTAATTTTTAAATATAATTTTATTATATTTTTAAACCATACATTATTTGTAGTAGTACATAATTTCTAAATATACTTATATTATCTATTAAAGGAGAATACATAAGGAAGACACATGGACTCATAAGTGAGTTTACAGGTTTATTATACAACCAAAAAAATATGAAGGGAAGTTTTGGGGGAGATCATAAAAGATGTATGATCTTATTTAAAGGTTGTAAAGACTATATAATAGAGAGATTATTACGATAATACAAATATAAATAAGTGTGGATATATGTATGGTTATATAAATTATTGATAATTAAATTAATTTAAACATAGATAAAGTGTGTATATATTCATAGAGTAAAGTAGAGATAAATTATTTTTAAATAATAATTAAATTAATTTATACAATGAAATTAGGATATGATGTAAGAAAACTATGATTTAAGAAAAGGAAATTATAACATTATATAAAACAACTAGAATTTGGGTATCAATGAAATTAGGATATGATGTAAGAAAACTATGATTTGAGAAAAGGAAATTATAACATTATGTAAAACAACTAGAATTTGGGTATTTTGGAGATTTAATGAATATTGAACGAGGATATGCATTCTAATATTTAGCAATGGAGTTTGAGTAAAAACATTGGAATTTAATAAAAATATTTGTATTAATGTAATTTATGTGAATTAAAAATAAGATTTGAAAATCTCATCTCAAATGTTCAAATTTATCACTCATTGAAAACTTGTGTAAAGACTACCTATAAATATCAGGATTAACTAACGCAATAAAGAGACTTTAGCATATTGTTCAATGTGGATCCCATGTGCTACCAAAAAACCTGAGTGGAAGATATGGGTATGTACATGCGGGGGTCCATCTATACCATGGAATATCATAAAAGAATGAGTGGAGTAGAGTTAAAATTTGAAAGAATAGTGGTTTGAGGAAATTATATCTTTGAGTGGATGTGTTTGGAGAGAATGAAAATAAGGAATACTATTTGTGTTTGATCTTTTGCTTAAAGATAAAGTTCACAAATCTATAATCTATAAATAATAATAGGTATAAGTAGTTGATAAATAATAATAAGTGTTTGGAAAGGATGAAAATCTTATTTGTGTCGGATCTTTTGCTTAAAGATAAAGTTCTCATATCTATAATCTATAAATAATAATAGGTATGAGTAGTTGATAAATAATAATAGATACATAAAATTAGTGAATAAAAGAGATGGAGCAAATAGATATGGTTAGTTGATAAATAATAATAAGTACATGATTAGTAAATAAAAGAGATGAAGCTTTGCTTAAACGTATTAAAACTAAAGTTAGAAATAATGTTTCTTAAGAGAAGTGAAAATTATGTTACTTTTAGACTCAACTACTAGTGTCACCTTCATGAGTGATGAAATTCATTGTTCACCTTACATGTTAAACACAATAATTATAATGATAAAAAAATCATTACCTTTAAATTTACATTTATACAAATTTATACATTTTCAATTACAAATTTATTATTTTTCAATTCTATAATTCTTTATATATTATCAATATGGTTTAAATCATCCACATTGTTAAAATCATTATAGTTATTCCTTCATATAGATCTAACTTACAACATTTTGCATGCATATATTAATCGTATACCATGAGTATTTCTTTGCATCATTTAAAAATAAAAATAAAATATAAATTTATATCAAGGTACTAAATATATTGAAAAATAAATGTTATTTTATTTGAGTTTTATGAAAAAAAACACTAAATATTTTATTAACGAAAAACTCAAAATCATATAATGAAAAAAACTAAAAATATAGGTGATGTTTTATATTCTTTACACATAGAATGTACAATCTTGTATTTTCTCTTAAGTCTACAGCCTCATATACATCTAAATCTATAAATTGAATTATTGTAATTACAATTTTGAAAATTATACCAAAATATTAAACTTTTCTCTAGATAACCAACAACAATCTCATGTCATCCATGGCATGGATGGATAAAAAATGAGAGGATATGGATTTGATGATTGCAATTTAAATACTCACAATTGAGTTGTGTCACATCATTCTCTTCATGTTAAGTGTATAGCTTGAATGCAATTTCATTTTTATTGAATCTTCACCTCAATTGTGGGCTCAAATTCACAACAAGAAGGAAAGGAAAATGAAAATGAAAAGTGTAAGAAACCCATGAATTTTATCGATTCTTTTTGCAAATATTTGTAGACAGAGAGAAAAAAAAATCCAATGCAATGCCCTAGATAGCATTAATCAGAGGTCATCCTTGGAGTTAAGTGGGTCCAATTGCTGAAGAAAAATGTTCGCTTAAAGCCCTTTGCTCTCAATTAGACAAGATATTAATTCTTTGACTTACTAATACAAAACTACATTTTTGGTGTACTTCAATTCCTCAGTCAAGGAAAAGTTCTAGTGTATGGAATAAGTTTCCTAATGTTTGCATCTTCCTCAACATTTCTATATTACATAGACTTGGCCTCACTTTTCAGTGCTTTTGAATTCATGGTCAACGATAACCAATGCATCCCTTGTCTTCTTCTTATAGAGTCTACCACTCTTCTTAACCTCCTAAGATGGCCCCACGGGGGCTTCACTAGAAGGCAATATAATATCACGTTCATTCATATCGGGGTATTAAATAATCATGAAAACCTAAAATTATATTGCTTATATATAAAGGGGGAAAGGGTTTTTTATTTAATGTAACAATACAAAAATACTTTGGGGTCTTTTTTATATGGGCGGGATGACAAATATCCGCCAAATGGAGATGGCAAGATCACGACCAGATGAGAAATCGAGTTGAGGAAAGGCTCGGGCTTACCATTACGCAGGGAAATCGCGTCTTGAGGCATGCTTGAGGACAAGGGTTTCGTGGTGAAGAGGGTTTCCATTTGATCATAGTCGAGAGACAGTGGTCATTGACAACCAATTGTTACCAATAGCCTTGGGATGCTCTAAGCCTCCAAGGCTTGTTATAGGCCCTTGATAGGCCTTGGGGGCTTGAATACCCAACCACTCGTGCCTATTATAGGCCTTGGAAGGTTTAGTTAGCCTCCTAGAGCTTGTTACAGGCCCTGGGGGCTTGGATACCTAGCCCACAACAGGCTTAGTTAGCGATTGGGGAACTGCAACATGCAATCTAAATGTTGTACTATGTTCATTGGCTCTAGTGACATACAAGAAGTGATCTCCTATCTCTTCATTAAACCATTAGATGTTGCAAATCATAATGATATGTGGTTGAGTAATTACATTGTGGGTGAAGTAATGTGCATCCACAATATACATTGAAACAAGCAAGGTGCATTGTAGAATGTATGTGGGGTCATAAGAGGGGTATCATATCAATATACTGGGTAGAAATATAAAGGGGTATGAAAAATGTTAATGAAAAAATTGATACATACAATATCTAGTGAAAAAATGGGTTTTTTAAAATTGGGAAGGCATATTGGGAGGAAGGCATTTTGGAAGGTATTTTCCAATATTTAGTGAAATTAGGGGTATTGTTTCATATTCCACGAACGAACGTGCTATGATAGCGGTTTATTGAGTGAAGCCCCCGTGGATGGCCCCAATTTTCTATATTCTCTGTAGATAAACATAACATTGGTTATAAAAAAGGTAATTCCCCTATCCATCAACATTCTAAGTGAATACATGTCACCAAATCTTCCACACTATTTTAGTTTACCCACTCTCATCGCATCAAACTTCTCTTTAAAAATTTCATAAATCATCAACATATCAAATAATAATGATTGTGAAAAAAAGTGTGATATAATAGTAAAAATTGTCTCCACTTATTGTTGTTCAATATCTTTATCACATTCCCTCATGTCCCACCCCTTCAAAGAAATTTGATCCCTATAAGTTAATAGAAGATCAAACCATTGCAATGATATTGATATGAATTCTCCCAAGCTTCACTTGATAGGCATGATTTGGAACCTCAAATATCATGAATAAATTATTTATAATTTCAAAAGATAATTATTAAAAATCTTTACAATTTTACCGATATACTTGTTTATTTAAGTAGAAAGAACAATAATTTAAAGTCTCCTTTAAAGGACGTCGTTCATTGAAGTGAAACACACGACACCATATTATAAGCCATGCCTTCTATCACATCGGTTACCAACGGACTTGCCATTCTTAAAGATTTTCCACATAATCTTGCTCCTAGTCCAGTCAAAAGGATACCTGAGTTACCAATGGACAAATCATATAGTTGGGCTTATTTTGATGGTGCTTCGCAGGGACAATCAACTATGGGAAGTGTAGGAGGATATATATATATATATATATCCAAGCATCATTATATTAGTTTTTCTGCAGGATTGGAATGCAGCTCAAACAATAGGGTAGAACTATTGGCGATTGAGGTCATTATGATCTGGCTATATCCAAAGGATTAGACAACATTCAAAATTTTGGAGACTCCAAATTAGTGTTGGACTGGTTATTCAAAAGAAGGCCCCCAAGGAACTATATATTATAGCCTATTTTTTAGGAAGTTATACTATTGGAAAACCGGATCAGGAGGATCTCTATCAAACTTATATACAAAGAAAAGAATGTGGAGGCAGTTAGACTATCCAAAGAAAGACTCAAGATTGGAGATGGATTTTGGCATAGATGGGAACTGGTTGGCGACTTGATTATGGAACTTGCATTGAGGCCACATCTGGGCTGAATGGTTTTATCTCCGCTTTTCCGAACATCATGATATTCTAAATGGAGTAAAGCTCCTCTACATACTTGGAATATTTTTCTTTGAATTATTAGATAGATAGATATATTGTTAGCATATTCAGAATATCGAATTATATGTATGATCTATAACTTTTGAAAATTAATTAACCTATGCAAAAAAAGTCATGCAAACTAAAATTTGATAGAATTATTGTACATCACGCATTTAAGTCTTACACACATCATTAGCAATAAAATTGGTCAAATATCATCTACCTTGTAACGTTTCGAAGGATATATATGAAACCATATACAAACCAATTGATTACGCATAAAAACTCTTATGTATCAATCGAAGTTTAAAAGGATTATCAAATGGACTTTATCAAGTGAGCACTACTAATACCTAGAGATCACTTCACTTGTTTCCCAACAAGGAAATGCAAAGGCAATAGGTGAAATTGGGCATATCCCCCACTCTACTCTAATGAAAATGCTGGAATCCACGTCATCATGGATCTGGATTCATGTTTCAGTCTGGTCCTTCAAACTACCTTGTTTCAAAATGCTATAATCTAAATTATAGTGGTTTGAAATTCTTATTAGTGAACCTCGCATGTTTAATCCGATCTTTATGAAATAGAAATCTCATTTTATGACAAGAAGATTTAAATTTTTTAAAAGCATGCAAGTTATGAATGTTTATATTAATGTTCACTCAATTCATTCACACATGAGATTTTTTTGGTCTCTCCATCGAATTACACTTTCCAAAGGTTTTTACTTGTGCTATAGTTGCATTACAGTTGCATTATTTATATGGGCAGAGGCCATAAAAATAATGCAATGAACATGTATCCACTAACAAAGAAGGTGGAAACACGGGTGTAAGTTAAAGTCTAGATAATTTGTATCTATTATCGAATGAATTTTTTTTATTAAAATCGGTTAAAATTGGCTAAAATTTGTTGAAACATTCAAAAAAATAAATAAAGAAAAAACATTGTTGTTGATAAAAGTTAAAAGGAAAAACATTGGAAACCTAACTAAAATAGTGTTAAAGTGCTCAATTGTGTTTGTATGCTTCCTTGAAAGATGCACCATTTCCAATCGTCCAACATTGGTGACAATGCACCATAATGGGTCGACGGTCCTTCCAAACAAGTTCGCCCAAGTGCAGACGTACAGGTGAGTAAATTGATGACATAGCACTTCCATTCGTTTAATGAGACGAAACATATCAGTACGAATCTTGTATATATGGTTTCAAGAACTATATGGATAAGTGCATATATGGATTATTCGATATGGGGACAATTGTGGGTAGATAACATTCCCATGAGTGAATGGATAACAGTTTTAGGACTACAATCCACTGTGTGCAAGAAAGACTATTGCTCCACTGAGAATTTTACAAGCCTATCTAGCATATCAATGGCATTCAGTATCAAGGATTAGCTTGTAGGCAACCCTGCGTCCATGGTGGTTTTGATAGCTTGTTTGTCCTTATTTGAATCCTAGTGGATAAAGTTGATGTCCCTTCAGCTGCAAAACAATGAATATCATGGACAATACCTTCGAAAGTGGGGATGTCATAGTTTCTCCAACTAGTATTTTATGATTCTTTCAAAGAAATCATTCGGTGGATATAGGTACAATTAGTTTTATATTACTCTTATGTTTTTTTGTAATTTGTGAAGAGGTAAAGATAGACAAATTCTATAATATCCTATCAAATAATATCCATAAAATTTCATTATTTTTTTTTACTTTTTATTAATTGGAATATATATCTCTTTATTTGGAATTATAAGTTAGAGTTTACATTGTAAATTTTTTACTTAATATTTTATTATTTTATTAAAGTGTCACATGCCAACTCCATGTTGGGCACAAAATCACACTTCTCCTTCATATTGGGTTGTAGAAGGCGCCTCTCAATGCAATTATGATTCTAGATTATGTGGTTTTTTCCCTATTAATATTAACAAGTTTGATCCAATTTTCCTTACCACTAACTCATTTTGATGATGGACCACATTCGATTGCTATAAAACATGGAGAATTAAAAACCTATGTGACGGATCTAAAAGTACACTCTCATCATAATGAAGATTAATTCATGTTGAGGCAAAAAAATCAATATATCTTTGAACATAAAAGCATTGGAAATGTTAAATATTTCTATAAACAATATGATGCACTTCATACTAAAAGCCATGTTCCTAAGAAAACAAAAGAAATCATGGGAAAGATTTCATTCTACTGCAATTTAGAGATCCAACATCAAACAACAAATGGATTTAGTATTGGAACCATGAAGCCGATCAACTAGTTTACTATTACACCTATTTGGGGTCACTCTTCTTCACATTTGTCGAGCATCCACTTCATGTAATGATCAATGTATGCACACATGTCATTACAATCCACTCCCCAAACTATAAACCAACAATTTGTCAATGTCTCTCACAAACACAAACACATTTCATTAGTTTCCCGTCTTTGCCTCTAGTGCCACAACACAATTAGCTTAAGAAAAGACATAGAGATATCGGCAAGTGTGCTTAGGCATCCATGTAGATGTGGATAGGTGGTCAAATTCTACACTATGAACCTTTTGATTTCAAGCGCATGAATCAAAATTTGTTTGGGTAATTGATTTCAACTGAAAATACCATCTTAGTCTCCAAATCATTGATCTTCTATGGCACTGCCATGCAGGTTGCATTCTAAATGGGACAGTGTGCTATACAAATCATGGAGAGTTTCATTGAATAATGAAAAACAATCTGGTAGAGCATAGTATTTTCTATGGCTCAAGTCAAGCTAGATCGACATGCTCCGAGGTCAGGTATTGCCTTCCCAAATGCTTCAATGTTCAAATTGATGATGATGTTCAAATCTCTATCAGTCATGCTCGTTAGGACAATCCAGGAAAGTTTGAATCATTGGACACCCAAATTTCAAATAGAATGTTGTTGCAAGCATCTTGTACTACCATGGATGTGGTTTTGATGGTGATTGCTCTCATCCAAAGATGAGTGATGGAGGGCAAAGTACAATTTGTTGAATGCTCTATGATTGACATTATTGATGTTGCTCGCCATATCCACATTACATCAAACCATGAAGACATATAGGATAAGCCAAACCCAACTATCAATATTTTGTGATGGATGAACAAGATCAAGTCCAAGGTATATGTTCTAAAACATCTTAAGCATCACATCAAAGACATACAATTATATGAGAGATCACCTTACGATGTAAATATAGTTGTGTTCATTTGTTTGGTTTTGGAATATGTTTAAAAATATATCTTTTTTAACTTGATGTAAAGAAGAAAATTAATATTGTTAATATATATATATATATATATATATATATGGGTTTTATAGTGAAATAGGGTATTGGACAGTTCCTAAAACATTGTGGGTAGAAAGACTTTGCCTATCTTTGGGGTATCATAAGAGGGTTGAATATTGAAAACACTTTATCTTTGAATGTCTTGTGTACACCCACAATATCAACCTTCCTAACTTTTTAACTAGTCAAAATTATAGTGATCTAGGAATGATTTTTTTTTAAACTTTTCAAGCAAAGAAATAAAATTATAAAGCAAACTAAGTAAGTCCTTACCTTTCTTAAAAACCAATAAATTAAAAAGTGTCTCGACGAATGTTAGTAACCATCATCATCATCATCACAAATATATCTAGAAAAATCTCAAAATATTTGTGAAAACAACATAACAACATCAATGAGTTCATTCTTATTAAAACATAAAATAAAATTTATTTGACAGTAAAAGTTGTACAACTTAAATAGGCCTAACATACAACTTTAGTGAACTTAGTTAAGAATATGCATTTTCTCCTAAAATAATACAAGTTCAAATTTAAAAGGAAATATAGTATATACACCGTCTTAACTTTAATAGTTAAATTTTTGTAAAAAAGTTCTCATCCCACAAACAAAAAAGACCTTATACACAGATTTGACATCTAACAAAACTATAACTTTACAAATTAAATTAATTATTTACTACAATAATATTAAATTATAAAATAACAACGAATTACCTTTGAACATGTTAGCGTTAAGAATCTCCTTGCAACACATACTTACAATACAAATTGTGGTTCTTTATAGCCTTAAGAATAAGAATCCCATTACAACACATACAATACAAATTATTTTAATATCGAATACCAGATTATAATAATCACACATTAATTTAATCAAATACATATGACTTTGTTTAATGTATCTTAAACTATTAGTGATACCAAACCAAAAAGAGAATAAATGTATAAGTGAATAGGTCCAAATTAGTGCATCTCAAATGGCTCTAACTATATTAAAAAGTGAATAAGGTTTAAGTAAACAGTCCAAATCATTTGAAGTGAATGGATCTAAATCATTACATATCGAATGACTAGAGGTACATTATAAGGTTTAAGCAAATGTCCAAATCACTTGAAATGACATGTTCCTGCACCCACTCTAAGTAATTCCAAATAGTAAGACAAACCTAAATGTCCAAATCACTTGAAATGACATGTTCCTGCATCACTCTAAGTAATTCCAAATAGTAAGACAAACCTAAATCATAACAAAAGGGCACATCGCTCATATATGTGATTTTTAGAAGCACTATATTTCAAATGACTTGACATTATACCCACTGTGTAAATTCTACATAGTAAGACATGTACCTAAATCATAATGGAAGGGTGCATAACTCATAGGTGTGGTTTTTAGAGGCACTATCCCATAAAATGATCATGTCCAAATAATGTCATATCTCATAATTGTTTGAAACTTCTTTCTGGGTGTTGTAAGGAATTCTTCATAAAACTGAGGAACAAAATACGTTGGTATTAATGTACATAATAGACATTTCATAATTGGTGTATTTTTAAAATTATATAATAGACATTTCATAATGGGTGTGTTTTTAAAATTATATATTTTATTAATAAATTCTTTTGTAGTTACATTTATTTGACCCTTCAACTTTCTTTATCTTTTTATGAAAAAACACAACAAAGATGTCATGCATGGCATGACCTAATATAGCGGTATACATCCGTCAACGTTCCAAAAGAGTGAAAGGCTATGTTTAAGTTCTATTGATTCTTTATTGGTATGATATCACTACAATATCTTTTTCACATAAAATAATACTATAGTTCTATTAATAGGATACCAATTATACATATATCGATCATATATTAGAGTCCACATACACCGCAAGAGTTTCAATATGCTTGGACTTTGAGAAGAAAAGAAGGGTCGTTAGAGCGAAGAGTTCGCTACGTGTGTTAGAACCTGGGCCGCAGCCCATCCATCCTCGAATAAAATGGACTCCTGAGATATTACCAGAATCCTGAGATGCCCCATGGAACATCCCATAAGGCTAGCTGCTAAATTGGGCAGGTTGAATAGCTCTCGGACATGGTTGATTAACAACTTATTTTTATTAATTTTAATTAACTTTTGAACATCCTCAAATTATTTTTATTAATTTTTGTAATTAAATTCCGAAATAATGGGACTGGAGGTAATAAAATAGAAAGGTGGCTAAAGCAATGTGTTAAATTTGGGAAAAGAACAAAAGAAGGAAAGGTGTAAGAAGTTGTTAAAAGCAGGAAATTAGAAATAGCCAGGAAAAGCTAAGGAGGGCGCAGTTTCTAAAAGGGAGTTTAGTTTACAAAGCAAGAAACTCTAACAAAGAAGGAAACGTATTGAGAAAAAGGGGGGCACAGTTTTTAAAGGAAAGGAAATATTGTAAGGCAAAAGCAAGGCAAGTATATCCACTCAGGGGTGGCCCATGTGGAAGGGTTCTCACAGGTCACCAAGCTATTCAACTTGCTCAGCGGATCACCCTAAATTCTATAAAAGAATGATTCCAACTCCAATTCACATTTTTTGACCACTTTTTAATTGAATGTGAGAACTTTAGCTTCTCTTATTGAGTGATGTACCTCAACCTTGCTTTGGGTGATGCTCCCCTTAGCCATTTTTGTTCTAGTCTCTCCTCCACTCTCTCTTGCAGGTATTGAAGACTAATTTACAGCCATTGAAGATTGATATGCAGCCATTAAATACTGATCTCAATTTGGGGTCAAATTGCTTCAGAAGAGTTTAAAATTTTTGAAGAAGGAACCACTCCTGCAACAACCTTCTACCTTCTTCTCTTATCTCTAATTCTCTGTTGGACATAAATCAATGATGATTTGAATTCTGCCATGATGGAGAAGGATTACAAACCTGTTCATTGAATTTATTGAAATCCCCCTTATGCTTCTCAAGACCTACCATCTTTATGTATTGCAAACTCCACCCATAGGAGCTTTCCTTGATGTAATTGGTACATGTTTCATGCCGGAGGTTGCTTGGACCCTTAGGGTAATTTTGGTGCTGCTTAAATCTCTGTAAGATGATGGTTATTTCTTGATAATCCATCCTTTATATTATCCATAGATATGCATTTAAAAATTATGCAATTAATTAAGCCATTTTCATACCTATGCTCATTAGACTACAAATTTTGACTAGTTTTTCCATAACTTGCATAAAATGAATTATATGAATCCAAATGAAGTCCCATAAGTTTATGTAGTTCAATAAAAACCCCAAGAACCTCATCCAACCTATCTATCATAGTTTTGGGAGGGTATTATAATGTTTGAGGCAGTTTGAATCTTGACTAGTTGAGCAGTCCAACTAGCTAGTTTCAATGTTTTTCCACTAAAATGTATTATATGAACTCAAATCCAATTATTCAAATTTTTGTGGTTTATTAGGACGTAAATGAACCATATCCCAGCTCCAGACCCAAATTAGAGAATTCCATGTAGTTCTTGGGAAAGGAAATGGAAAATCCAGCCTACTATTCCAAACTGCAGTAAAAGCTCCCAAATTCTAAATCATTTTATCATCTACTATTCTTACTGCCCCAAGACCATCATGAGACCAAATCTATGTACAGTCACACTTACCTACACTCTGATCTAGTTTGTATATGCGGATGTACCCAGAAGCACTGCGGTAGACTTCGGAGGTGTCGATGCTCGAAACATAAATGGTCTTCATGCTTTGTACAAAGGATCCACAAACCTTTTTCCTATGCCTAAATTGATGCTTCACTCTTTCACATATAAAAACCAGAACCTAAAGTCTTCCTTATCATCCTTGGGTTGGGAGTCAGTATCCAGAGTTATCACCTTGCAGATTATAATAATTGTTAAAATTTACTAGTGAAAATTATGCTTAAAATTTGTGTTATGAGTTGATATTCTTGGCTGGTATCTTACGGTGATATCAGAGCACTTTCCTCCACCCATGTCGAAAGAAAGAAGCTCAATGTTGAAGAATATTGTAGAACAAATCTTCAAAAGTGCAGTATGAGGCTCCTACCAGTGATTGATGAATATTTTGAGCCATATGAAGAAGAGGAAATGTCCTCTGTTGGAGATTGTTATTTGCAGAGGTGCGAAGAAGGTTACCTTGCTGACCATATGTTTGAAGAGGACATAGGATTTGATCTACCTATGTCTAAACGGGATGGAAAATTTTCATGGGGAAAGAAGATGAAGGGATCATTCCAATATCTCATGGAATATATTGACTTGAAGAAAGAGATAAGGAAGGTTATGTCTTTCCAATACTATTGCTCTTTGAATATGAAGAGACTGTGTAAGGAACCCTACTGCAAAGAAAATGAAGTAAGGATTGCACATATGGTTGACAGTGTGTGCACATAAGTGGGGTTAGTAGTACAGAAGGGAGCCAAAGTTGAGGCACAAGTGAATGATTGTTGTGCTAGCCAGTGCAAGGAGGAAATGGATCACTCTCTCTCTCCAAGCAAGAAAGAGGGAAATACCAAGAATAAGCATGATAAAAGTTCTAATTTTAGCAGCAACCATGTTTACTTGCAACCACATGATCCAGTAGAGGGTAAGCATATGCCACTTGCATATGAGGGTTGCAGAATGAAGAGCATCTATGAGAAGAGAAAGTCACTACAAAGTGACTACAATGGAGAAGAAAAATTCCATGAGGAAGAGTATAAGTTAGAAGAATCCAAGGAGACAATTCTCACTGATGAGGTTTGTACATCAAATGAGCATGATGGTGCCACCACCTGTGCTAATTATGATCACCTAGAGGTTGCTGACAATCTAGACTTGGATAGAGGAGGAACCACTCCTGGTTGCTCAATTTCTTGTGAAGCATCTACTAATGGATGCTTGATTTATGATAGAGTATCTAATCACGGGCACTCTCACATGTATGTTGGTGACATGGAGGTCCTCATTGATGAAGATGTTGTGAGTACAAGTTCCTTGGAGAAAGAAGAAGGCCTTGCAACAGCAGAAGTTGAAACAAAGAAATTGGTGGAAGGACAAACCACCATAATTCCATCACACGAGGAGGAGAACATAACACATGGTAATTTCTTCAATTATGATTTTTATGTGCCTCTGTGTCAATTTGACGTGGCAGCCACTTCCAGTGAGAAGATTGGCTTGGTTGAGACCTCAAGTGTTGGGGTTCATGAATTGGAGAAGGCTAAAATTTTGAGAGAAATTTTTTCTGGTGCACCAGAGAAGAATGAGCACCCAAGTTGCAGCCTAAGTTATGTTGTTAATGATCTAAAAGATGAATATTTTGTAGCATCAAGAGATGGATCATCTTTCAAAACTTCGATGGAACTTCATGAAGTTGATCCTAGAAAGATAGAAGAAGAGGAGGTTCATCTGCCAGAACCTCATTTCCTTGAAGGGACACTAAAAATAAATGAATGCAAGATCAAAGAGGCCATTAAAATCCTCAATGACACCCATGCCTTAATTAAAAAACTATGTTGGAAGTTGGGGGAGCAATCTTCCATGAGGGACCTGGAGGATTTTTAGAAATCCATGACAAGCATTAAGGGAAATTTCCTATACTTGCTTTCTGACAGAGACAATCTTCTTGAGCTTGTGGAGTTGTTTCATGGTGCATCCTTGAAGAGGATATTTTCAAGCTCACAAAAGAGTTGATGACCACCCAAGATTCCTTGCAGAACACTCAATGTCCACTCCAAGAATCTAAGATGGAGATAGTACAACTTCATGAAAAGTTGCAAAGATCACACCTTCCCTCCTACACACCCTTCAACCATCTTCACCTGGTTGATTGCATTCTTGATCATATGGAGGAACCTCATGAGATGGCAAATCATGAGGATCATTCTATTTTGCATGTGCTTGAGGAGTGTGCAGAGCAATTTAATGAAAACCAAGCACTTGATCTTTCCCAGAGTGAACCTGAGTTGTTCCTTGAAGAGAGTCACTCTTCCAAGGAGGATTCGGATGAGATCACCTCATTTGGACCAGGCAGTAATGAATAAGATGTAGCCATAAGTTTGATGAATGAGATTTGCAGAGATATGAGGTTGGTTCACAGTTCTTTCCCCCAGATCCTAGATTCAGCCACATCAAGTGGGGATGAACATTGGGTGAAGAAATTTTTTGGTTGATGCCACATGTGGAGCAGGAGGTTCCCAAAATTGTCCATAATGACTGGGTAAATGCACCCTTTGCATCCCAACAACATCCGAGGAAGCCACTTGCATTCCTTGATGGCTCTTTCTTTCACTTGCACCAATTGAATGAACCCAATGGCAGAGAGTTGATCCATTGGAGTTATGCACTAGTACCATGCCTAGGAGATCATGAGATTTCTATAGATGAGGAAGACTCATGGATGGAGAAGATACCTGAATGCATTTCACCGAGAACCAACAACCATCATGATGATCTCAATCCATTGGGATCAAGCAGTAGAAAATTATATCCCCACATGGATAGATGCATTTCACAGTTTGAGATTCTAGGAGGTAAAAATCATTTTTGTAAATTTATTGATGCTCCTAACACTGACATGTTTTGTGATCAGCAACAGAGGCACATATTGTTGCCAATTGATGCCATTCATCCACATATGGATTGGGTGGAATATTACATGTCAGACATGGAATCTCTCTGCAAAAGTATTTATGATCATGATCAGGGGAAGGTAGCTTTAAGCAAGCAAGTTTCCAAGAGAAGTTAATGAAAAAATTATCTTGCAGAAGGTGGCCTATGTGGAGGAAATCCACATACTTGAAAAGGCACATGTTTGACATTACTGCTTACATGAATGGAGGTTTTTATGGCACACATTACACTTCAAGTGAGCAGCATGAGCATCTATGGCTGCTATATGATGCTCTCAGTATTCTTGGATGGACATGGATCACCACCTATTCCTTGGAAGGATTTGATATGATTTAGCCCCAGATTGAGGAGTTCCATGCTGGGTGGGGAATTATCACAAATGTCCAGTTTAAAATTGGAAGTTACCAACTTTCAATGTGGTGGTGTGATCTTGACATCCTGCTTGATGATAGATCATCCCAATTGATTTTGATGTTTGGGAGGATGCTGTTGAGACTTTGGGACCCTGGCATTCCTTGGAGTGACAACTTTCCAAAGGTGGCAGAAAAATTTGGGTCCTTACAGAGGAAGCAATGGGATCCAGGCATTCTACTTAGTTATCCTAACTGGGCTGAAAATTATGTTAAAGAAGAGTTAGTCATTTTGAGAATGCCTATAATAAGAGTGGAGCAGCATAAACATGATGAACCCTTGGTATTTCAACTTGGAATGGAGGATTCCAATTCTAGACAGTCATCAACATATTTTGAGGAGTGAATTCACTGGTTGTCTTCATAGTTTGTTGGAGTTGGTTTCTGTTGGTTGTGGAGCCTGATCTTCCAAATTCAGAGATGTTATTCAGTCATGTTTCTACCCCAGGCTTACTGTACACTCGTTCCCATTGACTTGGGGTTCGGGGTTGTTTTCGCCAACAGTTTACGGGCCCATGGTTTTGGGTAACCCGTGGTATTTTCCCATTGTATTTCCTCTATAAAAGAAAGACATTGTAACACGGCTAAGGTTTATGTATTAGGTATTATGCACTATAAAGATCTCTGAGATCGAAAAGAGAGACTGTGAGAAAGTGAAGAGGAAGTGCAGCGGATGTGCTGCAGGTTGTATCCCTTCATTTGATGGATGGTATAATAATAAGGACTAGCAATTTCAGTGTGGACATAGCCCATCTTGGGTGAACCACGATATATTGGTGTCTCTCTTGTAATGTGTTTCTGTGATTATATTTTCATTTATGTTTATTGTTATTGCTCTACGATCCTGTTTTTCTAACAGTTTCTTGCTTGAGGACAAGCAATTTTGGTAGGGAGGACTGTCATGTCCCCAATTTTGGCTAATTCAGTGACCATGGGTAAAAGGGGAAAAAATAACCCCTAGGTAAATAAGTTTACTTCATCATGTATGCATAGGATTAAATTTAGCCTAAGTCAAGTGGAGGAATTATTTTTATTATTTTTAATTAATTTTTGTAATTAAATTCCTAAATAGTGGGGCAAGTGGTCCAAGAGGGCGCCCTCATGAGGATAAGGTTTCCAAAATGGAACTAGAGGCAAGAAAATAGAAAGGTGGCTAAAACAATCTGTCAAATTTGGGAAAAGAACAAAAGTAGGAAAGGTGTAAGAAGTTGTTAAAAGCAGGAAATTAGAAATAGCCAGGAAGAGCTAAGGAGGGCACAGTTTCTAAAAGGGAGTTCAATTTACAAAGCAGGAAACATCTTGAGACAAAGGGAGGCGTGGTTTCTAAAGGAAAGGAAAGCTTGTAAGGCAAAAGCAAGGCAAGTATATCCACTCAAGGGTGGCCCATGTGGAAGGGTTCTCACAGGTCACCAAGCTATTCAACTTGCTCAGTAGGTCACCCTAAATTCTATAAAAGAATGATTTCAACTCCAATTCACATCTTTTGACCATTTTGTAATTGAATGTGAGAGATTTAGCTTCTCTTGTTGAGTGATGTGCCTTAACCTTGCTTTGGGTGATGCTCCCCTTATCCATTTTTGTTCTAGTCTCTCCTCCACTCTCTCTTGCAGGTATTGAAGACTAATTTGCAGCCATTGAAGACTGATATGCAGCTATTAAATACTGATCTCAGTTTGGGGTCGAATTGATTCAGAATATTTTAATAGTTTTGAAGAAGGAACTACTCCTGCAACAACCTTCTACCTTCTTCTCTTCTCTCTAATTATCCGTTGGACATAAATCAATGATGATTCAAATTATGCCATGATGGAGAAGGATTACAGACCTTTTCATTGAATTTATTTCAGTCCCCCTCATGCTTCTCAAGACCTGCCATATTTATTTATTGCAGACTCCACCCAAACAATCTTTCCTTGATGTAATTGGTACATGTTTCATGCTGGAGGTTGCTAGGACCCTTAGGGTCATTTTGGTGCTACTTAAATCTCCGTAAGATGATGGTTATTTCCTGATAATCCATCCTTTTATATTATTCATAGATCTGCATTTAAAACTTTTGCAATTAATTAAGTCATTTTCATACCTATGCTCATTAGACTACAAATTATGACTAGTTTTTCCATAAATTGCATAAAATGAATTATATGAATCCAAATGAAGTGCTGTAAGTTTATGTAGTTCAATAAAAGCCCCAAGAACCTCATCCAACCTATAGATAATATTTTTTGTAGGGTATTATAATTTTTGAGGCAGTTTGAATCTTTACTAGTTGAGCAGTCCAACTAGCTAGTTTTAATGTTTTGCCTATAAAATGTATTATATGAACTCAAATCCAATTCCGCAAATCGTTTGTTTTATTAGGACATAAATGAACCATATTCCAGCTCCAGACCCAAATTAGAGAAGTCCATATAGTTCTTGGGAAAGGAAATGGAAAATCCATCCTACTATTCCAAACTGCAATAAAAGCTCCCAAATTCTAAATCATTTTATCATCTGCTATTTCTTGCTACCCCAAGACCATCACGAGACCAAATATATGTACAATAACACTTACATGCACCATGATCTAGTTTGTATATGCGGATGTACCCAGAAGCATTGCGGTAGACTTCGGAGGTGTCGATGCTCGAAACATAAATGGTCTTCGTGCTTTGTACAAAGGATCCACAAACCTTTTTCCTCTGCCTACCTTGCTACAGCACACTTTCCCATATAAAAACCAGAACCTAAAGTCTTTCCTATCATCCTTGGGTTGGGAGTCAGTATCCAGAGTTATCACCTTGCAGATTATAATAATTGTTAAAATTTACTAGTGAAAATTATGCTTAAAATTTGTGTTCTGAGTTGAGATTCTAGCCTATTCTTGGCTGGTATCTTACACATTACTTGTTTTGGATCTTCTAGGTGTGGATGTAAAGCCAACAAATGGGTAAAGTTTCAATGAAACCTTGACTACCACCACTTCCTCCTACTGTATAACAGCTATAACGACGTTTTCAAAGAATTATAAACAGTCAAAAGTACATTTTTGAGATCAATCCGACCATCCTTCATGACGTGTGATCAAAATTTGTAACCTTAAAAAACGGGGAAAATACTTAGTGACGGGCATTTTTCCTATCAAATTTGAACCCTAATGAGATGACTAATGCGCTCTATGATGCAATGACTAATGTGAAGATTGATCATAGGGTAAATAATACAATCCATAGAGTGATCATTAATGTCATGAAAAGTAGAAACACTCATATGATGAAGGAAATAAAAATGTCTCTAAACAAAATTATTTTAACATTTTAAATTTGCGAGTCATTGATTACATTAAGTTAAAGCTCATTCATGCCCACAAATAAAAATGGATATACATTTATACATAATATGCAAGCCACAAATAAAAATGACCATACATTTAGACATAACATGCAATCCAACTAAAATAGAGTGAGACACATCAAACCACCATTTACTACAACCGGATGGATCTTGAGATTGGCTCATGAACATCGAGTCTCTAGAGCATATACAACATATAAAATGAGGTGACTCTATGTCACACTCCATGATATCTAAACTGATAAGGTAGATCAAATGTTTTTAATGATGTGAAGTTTCTATGCCAAAGTTTCTTAAAATATTGTATTTAAGTTTTAAAAAGTTTCCATACATTATCAAGTTTATGGGTTGAATAATCAATCATGATCAAACATGGAAAACCAATTACAATTAACCATGATCAATCATGTAGGTCATGGTTGCTACATGGACGAACCAATCTTGCTCTCAATTTATATTTCTAATTATTTGCACATGTTTTGGAATTTATAAGTTACATCGTAAACCACCATAATCAAACATGATTAATCAAGTTCAATTAACCATGGCTAACGACATTGTTAAACTAATCGTGTTCTCAATTTAAGCTTTGAATTTGTTTCATGTCTTTTGAAGTTTACAAGTTACATCATCAACCACAGTTAAAAACATTCAACAGTGAAATAAAAGATTGGTTTTGGGATTTAATGTTTTTGATTTAAGGTTTAATGAACTTTTAAGTTTAAAGGGTGTTCCCATTTCACATTTTATAACATGATTTTTGTTTTTTACTTGTAACTTATAAAAGGACTCTTTGAAAAAAATTCAAGGTTCTATTTTAGAGTTTGATGTATGTAGTTAAAGTTGGTTTGGGTTTGTTATTTTTATAAAATTTAGTTTGATTTGGTATTTTTCTAAATTCCAACAACATTTTTATGTGATAGTCTTTTTCTAAATTTATAAAAACTTTAAAAAATATTATATTAAAGTTTAGTTGCTCAGTTCATTTCTATGTGATAGTTTTTTTCTAAATTTATAAAAGCTTTAAAACATTGTATGAAAGTTTAGTTGTTGAGTTCATTATTTCATTTTATCATTTGGTTTTGGTTTTTGGATTTTCTTTTTCTTTTTTCTTTTTTTATTTATTTAAATTTTGATAACATTTATACTTGTCAAATTAACATTTTTAAAGTGTAATAAAATTATAAAAATTAATTAAAAATGTAAATAAAATTAAAAAAAAATATTTATTTAAAAACAATGGTGAAAGTTATTGGTGGTTGATGGTTATGTAAAGTAGCAACATGACTGTTACAAGTTTTCTACAGGAAATAAATTTGACTAAAAAATTCAAACTCCAAATTTTTTTAAGGACTCTTAAGATTCTCCCAAACTTTAATCCAAAAAAACCTCAAGGTAGATTTTTTGTTTGTTTGCTAGAATCTCTCTCACGTGTGGGAGAGGCCTTTGGTCTAAGAAACCATGACCCAGGGACATCTAAGCCATCAAAATCACCCAAATATCGCACCCATCATGGGCCACACCACCCCTCAACTAGTTGGATTTTGAGTGTCTCCTCCCAACTAGCTCACCCCTAAGGTGAATTGAACCTAGGTCACCCTTGTGATGAGACCCACACCTTAACCGAATGAGCTAGCGAGAATTGACCTCAAGGTAGAATTTTTGTTTTACTAAAATAATTTAAATTAGTTTCTTTTCGACCATCACAATGTTAATTTTCAATAAAAAATGTTTCTAACGGCAAGTTAAGAAATTTATTTGTATTGAAAATAATTAATCACTAAAATTTTCACTCCAAAGGTCTTTATATGGACGTTATGACAAAAAGTGTAACTCATATTCATAGATTCCCCTATGCTTGATAATATTCTCATTTAAGACGTCATAGTTTATGCAAATGCTCCATATCTCATATGTTTTTATGTGAGTAGTGTTGGACTTCCATAGCAAAAAAATAGTTCAAGAATAAGCCATGGTAGTGCTAAGATTTGCCTTCATATTTTGTCATTGTAACCCCCTTTTAGTGCATTAAGCGTCTTCCTCTACACTGGATTCAAGAATAAGTGCGTTTGCACCATAGTCCTATGTTGGTCCTAGAAGTGAATTATCAAAAGTATGAACTTTAGGAATGGTTGATGAATTTCTACAACTACTTTGCAAAGTTGTGAGAGAGATTTTTGGCTTTGTAATGACATTTGGTACTTAGTATTGATAATCCCAAATGTCAAGAAGCATACTTTGTGGCTGCATTTCATAAACATTATCGTGCTTTCATATAAATATTCCACTAATTAATGAAAGAGATGACCATTTAACCTACTTATTATTATATTCTTGTAAGTTAGGGACAATGCATGCTTAATGAGTGAACATATATCCAATGATAGTGAAGTACATACAATATATTCTACTTCTCTTCTTCATTTTAACACTTGACAACATTGTCACATACAAGGTACTTATGTCATGAGGAAAATGTAACAATGAATTATGGAAATGCCATTCAATCACAAGCTTATTGAGAGTCCAATATGCGCATGCACCTTGTGCGTTCACATGCATATTGAATAATTATGTGAAATAAAGCTTTAATGATGGTTGTAGAACTAACACTCTGACTTCATCTTTCTAGCATATTCCTTGAATTAGTGAACTTAGCTTAAGTTTTTTGCATTGAGGGCAAGGTTGGCCCTAACTATGTTATTCAATTCAACAAGTAAGGTCTTGATCAACATTTTCACTATATTTGACCATTAGAACACTTAAAGCACATTAGTCCTATTTGAGTTCGACATTAGATCAATATATCCCTATAACATTCATGTCACCAATATTATCTCACACTTTATGATCCGATCACTAAATTTCCCCTAAAGTATGATTGTTTATTTCTTGTCATGAAATTATGCAAACTCACATAATCGTCATTATTATGTGCATAAAAAATACTTTGTACGATTGTTTATTTCTTGTCATGAAATTATGCAAACTCGTCATTATTATGTGCATGAAAAATACTTTGTGACAAGATCACATGGTCCTACGAGACAACACCTATAAAGCAAAGCATCCTCATGGTTCCTCTTCATTAAGGAACATATTGGGTGATTACTTTGAGATGTATAATCTTCAAATAAAAGAATATCTTTCGAAGATTGCTTTGAGATGTATAACAACTAGTTGTTGAAGTCGTAAATATGTTGTAGCAAATATTGTTGAAAATGTTTTTACTTATTATATAGGTTATGAATCAATTTTCTTTGATCATTCCTATAGAGATTTCAAAAGATTCATAACTTTTTTATTTGGAGTAGGTTAGCATTTGATTTTTTACTTTAAATGTATTAAGAAAAGCTTTCTTAAAGATAAAAATAATTTTATAATAGGTTATATTATATATAAGTTTTATTTATTTTATTTTTTATACTTTTAAATATAAATAATAATGTTATATAATATTGATATCTTTATTTTTGGGTTTTTTATAATTATATTAAAATTAAGTAAATAAGTGTTATATATTGAATTATAATTATAAAATTTATTTATATTCATTAATTAAAAATAAAAAATCATTATCTTATTAACAAAACGTCTTATACAACAATTTAATATTTATACAAAATTAACACGGTGGCACACTGACAAATCTTAGTATACTCGACATACTTTATTAAATTTTAATTATATATAAAAGATACATTCTTTTTGATACCACATTATATCATTTCTAATATAATATAGTTCTATTATGTATAGAAGGATACATCAAGGAAAACTTTGTAAAAGATCACAAAAGATATATGGACTTACCAATGAGTTTATAGTTTTGTTACATATGACTACATTGAAAAGACATATCACGGAAAGTTATGGGAAAGATCACAAAAGATGCATGATCTCATCAATAGAATATATTTGATATAATCTATTTTGATAAGACAAATATAAATGGTAGTGTTGATATATGTATGGTAAATCCAAATATAAATTAGATAATCAATTATTATATAATAAAAGTATATATGTATACAATATTTTTATATAGTAATTAATTAATTTATATTTAGTTATATTTATAAATATTTATATTTTAAAATTTGGAGTAGATTAGTATTTATGCTTTTCTAAAATTATATGAAGATGAAACAAGTGTACTATGATAGTTATTTTAAATTTAAAAATTTTAAATAAATATTTATAAAAAAACAATATCTAAAATAAATAGTAGCTGATTTATGGATAACACTTAGCTCATACATGAGAATTTGGGAAAGGTAACTTATGCATGAGAAGGAGCAATTAGTAGCTCATGCATGGGAAGGAGCAGTTAGTGACCGACAACAACCCGTTTAATTAAAATATATAACTTTATTTCAAATAATTTGCGATTTATTTTTACATAATAATAAAGTGGTGGCTGGGTTCAAATAAATTGGAATGAAATGACCTTGGAATCCATTATCCAAGGTTCAAAATTCATTAAACCCACCCTAAGTAAATTCTAGAGAATAAGACATAGGTCACATGTCAAGCAACGGACAGATTCTGACATGTTGGGACCAATTCCACGTGGCGCTTTGTATAAAGGAATACCATTCAATGTAACCTCCATCGCTTCGTTATCGGGAATCCAGAAACTGGATGAATGAGCTGGTGACCACTTGGCACGTTATGCGACTTAATGACATAATTAAATTCAAGTAAAAGGGCGGGCAGATAATGGACGGGAATCTTTGAAAGATGGCATAAACCGACAGCATCTTTTGCTTTACCTAATTTAAATAAAGGGTATGCCTTCCGATCGGGGTGCCACCTCGTCCCAAAGCTTAGAATTCCAAGGCGGGTCCCATCCACGCTCGTGGCCGCAATCAATGGATTTTTCATTACCAGCAGTATGCGCTGAAATCTTCGAAATTTCACCGCGAAATTTCGTCAACATAACGGACGGAAAGTTGAGCCGTTAGGGCGGGAGACGCAGGGAATGCTATAAATTCACACGCTCAGCTCCCCTATGTTTGCCCGGCTGGCAACCTAACGATCTCCGTTTGTTGTAATGGAGCCGAAGAGCCAATCTAGCCGCCGAGCGCTGCATCCGCCCTTCGGCTTCCTCAGATCGCTCTCCCCCACGCGCCACTTCCATTCTTCATCGGCTTCTTCTTCTTCGTCTTCTGCCGTTAACTTTGCCGTCCCCAAGTCGTTGTCCCCCACGCGTACCAATCATTCTGTTTCATCTTCCGTTAGTTTAGCTCTCGGCAGATCTGTTTCCCCGAACACGAAGTTGCAGGTTCGATCCGCAGGCTCACCTCCGAAAGGCGGCGTCCAAGGCAAGGCCATCCCTTCCCCTTCCGGTTCGGCAAAGACGAGGAAGACATGTATGTGTTCTCCTACAACACATCCAGGTTCGTTCCGTTGCAGTCTTCATAGAAAAAACAATACTTCTTGTTCTTCTTCTTCTGCGCATTCTCAGTTAAATGCAAGAAGATCTGCCATGGCAAATTCCCTGGTAAGGATTGGCAGCGTCGAAGGAGAATGGGTGAAAAGAGCCCTCACAGCTCTTATACGCCCTTCCAGCCACCACATGCGAAGAAGAACGTCTTTCCAGCCACGGCCAAGCAGGCTCCGCCATATGTCCAGGGCTGAAGACTTCTCCTGATCAAAGCCAGACTGGTCCGATCCAATATATTATTACTAGTATATAGCTTCAACGCCATGTATATAATCCAATCCATTCCACACCTTTGAGAAATATCGAGAGCCAGCCTAAGTTTGTAACGTAATCATGTATATGTATATAAGATTCACAGGTATTTCTTTGAATCTGTGATTCCAGGGTCTTAATGCTTGGGATTACTGCACCTATCTGTTTCAGTAATGATCTAACAAACAGACATCTTTAATTTTAAGATTGATGTTTTAAAGATAACACCGTCCCTTTCAAATCTTTGAGAAACCCCAGTTCCGTGATAAAACCCTAACGCAGATACGATTTGTAATGCAATGAATTAGCAACATCTCTGTAAAATATATGTTTCTTTCGAATAACCGACAGTACTGGAGTTGAATGTTAGTGAAGCCATCGGCATGCTATCCATCTGATATTAGGTTACCTGCCGAGCCAAGGGGCCAGCCTGCTAGGGCCACTATTTTTGTCTTCTCATTTACCGATTGCAATAATATTGTCCGCAACCACCAGATTCGAGTACTTTCAATTTAAGTTTCGTATGCTGGATTCTCCTGCGTAAAGGTATTTGTCCGGAGTCTCTGCACCGCCAGGTGTGTATAAAACCCTAGTCGACCATTAATGTCAGTACCATTTTGTTAAGACACAGGAACAGACTGAAAACGGTCTGTCTTGATAGTCCTGTGGCCCGCCAAGTATGTCATGTACACTAATTATAGTTATACCCGTTACTGTTATGGCATTATATAGACGTTTTCCGTTGTTTCCTCGTTTTATTTGACGGGGCGTTAAAAATTTGATCGGTAACATGCCCGCAGCCCACCGGCAAATTCAAACACTGAGTGGGAGAACGATTTGAATTTTGAATCGGGCAGAAATTACTGACCATTTTCTTCTGAAACTCGCCTGTTCAAATCATTTTGTTCTAATTAAAGTTCAGTATTTTGTGTCGAAGTTTACTTTACATATTACTTTTACATTTCTATAATGGTAAGTAATAATTTTTTTATTAACAAGATTTTTTTAATTTAAAAATGGAAAAATAATTTTTATATTTACATAAACTTTTAAATAAATTTATTTACCATCAAAAAGTTAATAATGTACACCTTACCTTCTTCCTCTCTTTGAAACTTACTGTAGCAAAACTTAAATTAAAATATACAACAAAGCAAAAATAAAATTAGAATCTATATTAAAATCTAATATTTAGGTATATAGAGTCTTTGATTAAGAATTGATGACCAACTTCATCTTTTCAATTTTTCCAAAGAGTCATATACAACAAAGCAAAAATAAAATTAGAATCTATATTAAAATCTAATATTTAGGTATATAGAGTCTTTGATTAAGAATTGATGACCAACTTCATCTTTTCAATTTTTCCAAAGAGTCATAAAAGCAGAAAGAGTTACTTTCTTTCTCAATTTTTCCCAAAAGTAATAAAAGTAAAAAGAAAAAATGAAAGCATAATTATACCTATATTTTCACAGCATAAATAAAATAAAAATCCACAAACAATATGTAAACTAAAAAGTTTATGATCGGGATAGAAGCCTAACCAAACCAATTTATGAAACTTGTACTGAAAAGATGGAAGCCCAACCAAACCACTATATTTAAAAAATAAATAAAACAGAAATCCACAAACAATATCACAAACTAAAAAATTCTTGACCTGGACAGAAACCTAACCAAACCCACTTATGAAACTTGTAAAACTTGTAATGCAAAAGACGGGAGCCCAACCAAACCAACTTATGAAACTTGTAATAAGGAGATGAAAAGACGGGAGCCCAACCAAACCAACTTATGAAACTTGTAATAAGGAGATGAAAAGACGGGAGCCCAACCAAACCAACTTATGAAACTTGTAATAAGGAGATGGTGTAATTAATAAAAGCTTAAATGAATGAACTTTAAATATTATAAGGTTTAGGTATGTGTAAGTGGAGGGACCAAACATGGGCTATGCTAAATATTATTAGATTTAAGTATTTGTGCAAGTAGAGGGAGGGACCAAATTGTTTGTAAGCCCTATGATATCATTGGGAGCGAGCACTTTGTTGCAAAAAGTTGTACATACTTTTATTTTAAATTTTATAAAATTAAATTGATTATATATTAAAAATTTAATTGAAAAATTAATAATTACAAAATAATATTAATAATTATTTAATATTTTTATTTTGATTTAATTATATTTAAAAATTAATATAACTGTCAGCCCTTTCATGGGTAACATGTTAAAATGATTGTAATTTCTTTAAAAATATAATATTTAATAAAAAAATTAAATACATCTTTAAAAATAATTATATTTAAGAAAAGAATAATTTATTAAATATATTTTATATTTTAAAATAGATAATAACAAGTATTATAAAATTAATAAAATTTATTTAATAAATTCATTTTTATTAATTAATAAAATTTGATAATAAAATAAAAAGATAATTATATATAACATGTTTTTCTTTTTCTAAGATTTTAAGTTCAACTCATAAAATATAAATTATTATTACTATAAATAAAAATTTAATCCTTTTTCACTGTTTTTTCTATAACCATTAAAAAAAATTATAAAACAAATCAAGAGTGAATAACATGTTAGATTAGAATATTTATGAAAAAAACAAAATGCAATTTATCTATTGTAAATATCATTATAAATGACAGAAAGATGCTAATCAACTTAGAAGCTAATAACATTCTAATGAAATGTCCACAAATGTAATAATAACAAAACAGGATTAATTTAATTCCTGATTTTTATGTAGGTAAAATCAATGTTAAGAGGAGAGTGTGTTGGCGAAGAAGAAGGTCTCGACGTTTCAAACCCTAAATGCGGGTGAAGAAGAAGGTCTCGACGTTTCAAACCCTAAATGCGGGTCCATCTTCAGGAGAGTCGCTCTCGTGAAGATGGACCGGCATTTAGGGTTTGAAATGTGACCTTCTTCTTCACCAAGGCAGTCTCCTCTTAACAAAGATTAATTTAGTCTAAATAAACTCCCGATTAATTTTCACAAAACCTTCCATTATCTTTTACTTTAGCTTTTTAAGATATTATCCACCGGAACATTGAGGGTGGTGTGGCCTTCATTGGTTTCAATCATTTTATGTGTTTGTAAGCCAATTTTTTATTAAACATTCTTTTAGTTATCTAGATCGGTTCATAATGAATCAAGAATAATGGCTAGTCATTGATGGAAGTTTTTTTTTTTTTTTTTCAGCAATAAAAAAAAAACAGCACTTTTGTTATTCATTATATGAATAAAAAAGTACATTGTCCAGATCGGTCATCCATGAAATTGATGAATCCAACATAAGCATATAAGATAAAAGGAAACCACAACAGTAAATCTAACCTGACAGTCTTCTCAGGAAGACGATATACAGATATAAAAAAACAGGAGGCCCCAGATGGACATAATCATACAAGGATGAAAACAACCATCTACATCAAAAAGATGTCGAGAGAACCATTGTTGATCAGAGTAGAATCTTCAAATTCTTCCCACCATAAAATGCCTTCATCCTCTGTAAGAGCTGCTTAGGATAATTGATCAACTTCCAAATTTTGTTCCCTGCATATATGGGAAATATCAGCAGAGGCAAACGATGATAGGAGTGTTTTTGTTCGACAACACCTATTGTGGAGAGCAATCACCTAGATTTTAAATTGTTCCTTTGGCCATTTAAAGACAACCATAGAGTCCCCGTAGATTTTTAAGGAGTCAATCCCAAAAATACAAGTCACCTTGCATAAGCACCACAATGCCAACAACTCAACTTTTGTATTTGTGCCAAGTCCATAGTTCAATTTAATGTTAAAAAAGTGTTATGAGTTTAGTTTAAGAATCACTCCAGCTGCACAAATACCTCCTTGGGAAACACCATTAAAGAAACATGTTGCAACATGTACCAAAGAGATATTCACCAAATGATGGGCTTTAGAGCAGATAGCCTTAATAGCATGATATTCTTTATAAAGGCATAAAACCCACCTGCCCGTTTCATCCAAAATCAGTTTCTTATCTTCAAATATGAGGGCGTTTCTGGCCTTCCATATATCCCAAGAAATGAAGGCAGGTAAAATACTATGTTCAGAAACACTCTTGTACCAGTGATAGTAGTTATGTTCAAAAGAGAGAGAGCCAAACAAAAATATGTTCAACGGAGTCCACATCAATCATACATAGTGCACACCTATTAGGTCTGATCCATCCTCTATGAATAAGGTTATCTCACGTCTTCAAACAATTTTCGAATGAAACCCATAAAAAAACATTTTATTTTCATTGACATATGCCAATGCCACAATTTTTAGAACCATCATCTAGGAATAGTGACAATATGTTCCTATGCTATCACAGTATATGCTACATATTATTTATGGTATACTTGACCTCAATTTTGAAATGTAGATGTCTAATATGTTTTCTTTCATTTATGCTTTTAATCCGAGTACTTGAAAATTCTTTATGTACTCATTAAATACTCTATTCGTTGTAATAAGAACATTAGTTGAATATTGTATGTCTCATCTAAGTTGTGGTTGACACATTTAGTTAGGGATTTAAAATTTTCATTGTAATTGGTTTAATCTATTTGGTTGTCTATGTACTCATTGCATTTCAAGGAATGTTGAAATGCACATAATAAGTTATTTGCATTTTCATTTTGTATATGTTTTTATTTCAAAAGTGAGTCTATTTTACCAAGTCATGTGTAGATGTCAACAACATCAACAAAATTGTATTATGATATTTTTATTTATAAGCTTTATATCATCTTTGAACTTTTTGTCTTTTATTCTTTATAACTTTATCTTCACCCTTTTAACCTATAATGTAAATCATATTCAACATGAAGAAATGGTCATTAAAGAGAGGTTTGGATTCACTATTATAAAGTGAAAAATTATGACCTTTCATCATGAACATTCTCTTCACCTAATTCAACATTTCTTCCCAACCATGACTTATGTATTTTCTAACTATGCCTTATGTATTTTCTTGCTCAATGGTTCTTCCCCAATCATTTGATGTCACCTTTAACTAAGTATGGCTTTTTTATGGATATGTGGTCTAAAAATTAGATAGGAGACTTATTAAAGGGCTTGGCATACCGATATTAGGTCTCTTGGCCTAAGTCATGATTTAGGGTGTAAAATTAGTGGCTTAATCTAATGCACTCTAAATTTCTTCTAGGATATGGTTTGGGAAACCGTAACTTTTTAGGCTTTATATAGTAGATAGCTTCAACGCCATGTATATAATCCATTCCATTCCACACCTTTGAGAAATATAGAGAGCCAGCCTTAGTTTGTAATTATATATATATATATATATATATATTCACACACATCTTTGATGTTTAAGATTGATGTTTTAAAGATAACCCTGTCCCTTTCAAATATTTGAGAAACCCCAGTTCCGTGATAAAACCCTAACGCTGATACGATTTATAATGCAATGAATTAGCAATGTCTCTGTAAAATATATGTTTCTTTCGAATAACCAACAGTAGTGGGGTTGAATGTTAGTGAAGCCATAGGCATGCTATCCATCTGATATTAGGTTACCAGCCGAGCCAATGGGGTAGGGCCGCTATTTTTGTCTGCTCATTACCGATTGCAATAACATTGTCCGCAACTACCAGATTCCAGTACTTTCTATTTATGTTTCGGGTACTGGAATTCTCCTGCCTAAAGCTGTTTGTCCGGAGTCTCCACACCGCCGGCGCCACGTGTGTATAAAAACCCTAGTCGACCATTAAGTGTCAGTACCATTTTGTTAAGACACAGGAACAGACTGAAAACGGTCTGTCTTAACAAGTATGTGATGTACAGTAATTATATAGTTATGTCTGGCTTCTTGCAACTACCCGTCGCGGTTATGGCATTATTATATAGACGTTTTCCGTTATTTCCTCGTTTTATTTGACGGGGCGTTAAAAATCTAACATAGAGTCTTTGTTATTTTTAATTAACATAGTATTTTCAATTAACATAGAGTCTTTGGTTAATAATTGATAATCAATTTTATCTTTTCAACTTTATTTCTCTGAAGAGTAATAAAGTTAGAAATAAAATTATTCTATTAATCAATATATATTTACATTTAAATTTTCAAAACACAAATAAAACAAAAATCCACAAACAATACCTGACCTTGACTGGAGCCTTACCAAACCAACTTATATAGACAAGATAGAGTGTAATTATGCCATAAGCGTTCACCAACGAGAAGCGTGACCTTCCACCTCGGAAAGATTCCTCGTCTATGGGATCCAATGGAATCCTGTCGCGTGTTTTATCGCTTTCGTGCACGCCGACAGATTTATGACTGTTACAGCTTCTCCGCGTGTACATTTTTTCGCTGCAATCCTCTATGCCCAAAACTTGACAGCGGACTGTCTAATTGGACTGTTACGAATTTTATTTTTACGCCGGTTTTCAATGGCAGCTATTCTTTCCACTTCTACTAATCAACCCCAGCTGAAAAAATATGGACGAATCGACGGTGATCCCACCCTCCGTTTTCACGACTGGATCTTAAGGAAAGTCGTTCATGCGCTCCCAGAGCTTCTCAGAATCATTATCTTCATCACCTCACGACACAATTCCCGAAAATGCTTCATTACCACGATGTGATTTTGTAAATTCTCGGCCTACCAGATAAGTTATAATAAACGAAAGCTCCAACAAGCGAGTTTGTGCAAATCAAAAGCTGCAAAAGCTGCTAGATTTTTCGTCCAAGCATCGCGCAAGTTCTTGGTCGTCGACGAATAACATTCAGTGGACATCAGTCAAGGCCGACGGGCTACCTTCCCAAAAATACTTGTGATGGAGTTTTCGTAGGGTTGTTGGTCCACGGAATTTTCTCTATTGCAAATGGACGATCTCCTAGACCAACGTCGACAAGTTCCGATAGGTTTCGATAAGTCTCGACAGGCGAGTTTGTGCCGACAGGTTTCGATGTTGATAGGATTTTACATTGGTGTTTTGATATTGTGTAGGGGGTTATGTTGTTGTTATCACTTCATTTTCATTTTCATAGGTGTCGATAGTGGGTTGGTTGTGCGAGTACGGATAGCTTGCCCTGTTTTTCCTTTTTTTTTTAAATGTGATGGCTTGGTCGATTTTGCAAGAGGAAGCCATCTCGACTTGGCCATTGTTAGCACAAATTTGACCTCATTTTCCAGTTTGTCTACTTGCCCTTTTGGGCTATCTCAGGGTCATCATCTTTGAACATTTACTTTTTTCCTGTTGCTATTGGCTTATGTCAAAGCAAACATGATTCCTGGTTTGGAATGGAATTAGTATTTCAGATTTTGACTCCAGTAGTTGAGAACAATCTTGTATCCATTATTTGGGTTGAAGTTGTTCAACAAGCTGCATTGCACTTCTTGCTATATTGTAGAAATGCATACCTGAGAAGCGAAAGCTACCATACAGAGTAGCAATGCCAAAAAGACTCCAGGAAGTATCTGAAGCCAAAAAGGTCATGCATTGTCAGAGGGCTTTTATTTTTTATTTTTATTACCTTGCAGTAGAGGAGGGTCTGTGAAACAAATAATAGGTCTATTACTCCGAAAGTACGCTTGCTTGGCAACGTTCAGTAAAATGTTTTGGGTGTATAGATCTCAATTGGTGGCGTTGAATTCTATTCAATTCTCCTATTTAGTATTATTTGGACTTCAAAGTATGGTTTCCCAAAAATTGGGGAAGAGTGGGACTGATATATATATTCCCTTTAATAACCTATGGTAGCCAGATTTTGTTTAATGTATCATAGTGTGAGCATATTTCATGTCGCAACAGTCTGCATATGTCATAATTGAAAATATTTCATTCTTTACATGTAAATACCTCTGACAAGTTACTTGACATGCTTCTCCGTAGGCATTTTTCTGAAGGAAGGTACTGCTTTTAAGTTCCAAGTTGTTATATTTGATGATCCAATTGCTGCCTCGTTTATCTACTATTCACGAGTTTGAAAAACCATTTCTTTGGCTCAAGAATCTGTTAGAGGTATGCCTTAAAAGCATAAGCTTGTATTCAGATTACTGGGTGGAAAAAGCTTAGGTTTTATGCTGACATTGGAACCTCGGCCATTGGAGACATAGTCTGTCGAGGTTCGACCGGAAGTTGAACAAAATGGTCAATGGTATTCCATCGACCATTTTGTTCAACTTCCTGTCGAACCTCGACAGACTATGTCGGAGCTATAATCGATTCTCTGCTCAAAATTTTCGTTTCTATGTTACTTACCACCGAATTATAATCTTAGGTTTAAAAAATGACAACTAAAATTTCAATTACCTTGAGTTGTCGCTGTAATGACGTAATTAGAAGACCCGCGAATAGATCTGGAGTATTTTGCTGTGCATTAGTAACATTAAGGGGCAATAAATAGTTATTGATGTAATCGTTGTCTCCTATTACAATGATGTAAAACACTTCATTAAGGAGATTTTCCGTTGCCAATGCACCGATTTTCTTTGTAAGAGCTTGTTTTGTAGCCTAGAAGTTGTCAATTTGATTGTCCAAAGATATTTTCTCAATCTGCAACAAGATCATGGAGATGATATTTAATCAAGCTGCGAGATTTTTTGCCGATGGGTCGCGCAAGTTCTTGGTCGTCGAAGAACAACATTCAGTGGAAATCAGTCGAGGCCGACGGGGTACCTTCCCAAAAATAATTGTGACGGAGTTTTCGTAGGGTTGCTGGTTGACGGAATTTTCTCTATTGCAAATGGACGATCTCATAGACTGACATTGACAAGTTCCGACAGGTTTCGACAAGTCTCGACAGGCGAGTTTGTGCCGACAGGTTTCGTTGTTGACAGGATTTTGCATTGGTGTTTTGATATTGCGTAGGGGGTTCTGCTGTTATTATCACTTCATTTTCATTTTCATAGGTGTCGATAATGGGTTGGTTGTGCGAGTACGGGTAGCTTTCCCTATTTTTCCTTTTTTTTAAATGTGATGGCTTGGTCGATTTTGCAAGATGAAGCCATCTCGACTTGGCCATTGTTAGCAGAAATTTGACCTCGTTTTCCAGTTTGTCTACTTGCCCTAAGTTGACACCAGTCATCATATGGGTCCATTGTTGGTTTGATTTTTTTCGACAAAACATGGTTTGGATTTGGCTGTCATGAAGTAGATGGATGTTGGTATTCAGTGGAGGTGTGTTAGTGTCACCAACACTTGCAATGCAGTGTTGACCCTGAGCAATCCGTGCAAAGTTGAGTCTGAGGAATCGAGCTGAAATCAATTTAAGCATACTTTACTATGTGTCTTAGAGTTTCCATTTTGATATGGGATTTGTCGATTTATAGAACACCTTCATCGTTTGTGCATGCAAGTCCTATTTTTTTATTGCCTAGCAAAAAAAATTCAAAGCTTTCAGGAAAGAACATAAATTTCAGTGTATCTTCATTTCAACTATGTATTAACATTTTAATCTTGTCGTGTTTCATGCATTTCAATTTGCTATTTAATTAGTTTATAGTTGCATGGCATATTGGAAACTCTACAAATATGTGGTTGTGCCATTGCCAATACACATGGCCCATTTATTTTATAGGCATTCGACTTTAAGAAGAACACATTCATCTACCACACATGATCTCTCAAGCATGTGCTTTTCCTTTGCATGGGGGAATTAGATATATTGTCAGGATTTGTGTATTGGGTATGAGTGTTAAGGTCCTCGACATGGTTGGGAGACAAAAACATGGGCCCAATGACCTAAAGTTGAGGAATCCCAAAGTTCAAAGTTCAATATGGTGTGGTGAACTTGCAATACAGAGATTGATTATTGACCAGGCCTGACTGAATTCCAAAGTCTCTTCTGGCCCTAAAAACTATGACTCAAAAATAGGCATTGGAAGGCTCGATCAGAAAGTTTGAATTTGGTAGAGGTGATGACGGAATAAAATTGAGTCCAATTGGTTGTGTTATATGGTTGCAACTCTGATTGTAGATTCCTTAGATTGGTAGGGATCTGAGAATAGCCAATGGTGGAGATTAATTGTGCAGTCTTTTGAATTGGATTTATGGTTGAGATTTTGGAAAAAACCAGATTACAATCCGTTGGTATATAGCAAGAATATTTCCCATAGTTTGTTAATCGTCCAAAAAATTGCTCGATGAAGATCTGTTGATGTCGAATTGAGCATAACGCATTGATATATATATATATGCACTCAATGGGCTCATAATCGCCAACAAAAGAAGACCGTCGACCGAGCAAAGCATTCGAATACCATGAAGGTAGGCACTAAATGGTCTGCTACCCCGGAATAGTGGGCTTCCGATTGGTCGGACCACTCCCTTTTTGTCTTCGACAAATTTTGTTGCTGTCGATTATCGATCTGAACGACTATCCCTGTCCCTGGGAGCCTTCGATAGGTTAACAGTGTCGAAAGGTCACAATCTACGACAGCTTCATCCTCGACAAGTTCGCGATGACAGGGTCATCAAGACATGTCGGGGATCTCAACAGGCTCGTCCTCGATCAGACAACAATTTCAACCGGTTCGTTTTCGACGAAATTCACAACCTTCACAGATTCCGCGGTTGAACGACATTCAATTTTTGAACCCATTCGTTGACATCTTCCAGACATGACCCTCCATTCTTTCTCCGTTGAAATGGGATGCACCCAACAGGACCAATTCCATTGAACACAATTTTACATGCTCTAATTTGGTGGATTGTCTGCTCAAAATTTTCATTTCCATGTTACTTACCACCAAATTATAATCTTAGGTTTAAAAAATGACAACTAAAATTGCAATTACCTTGAGTTATCGTTGTAATGACGTAATTAGAAGACCCGCGAATAGATCTGGAGTATTCCGCTGCGCATTAGTAACATTAAGGGGTAATAAATAGTTATTGATGTAATCATTGTCTCCTATTACAATGATGTAAAATGCTTCATTAAGGAGATTTTCCATTTCCAATGCACCGATTTTCTTTGTAAAAGCTTGTTTTGTAGCCTGGAAGTTGTCAATTTCATTGTCCAAAGATATTTTCTCAATCTGCAACAAGATCATGGAGATGATAATTGAAATATATAAATAGATGAGCGTTCAAAATCATCAAAAACCATAACAAAAATGCATAAGGAATAGGGTATGAATTACAAAAAGGAATCTTGTTTCCTTGAGTATGCTTGAGCCTCCAGAAGCATAATTGAACCCTTTAAAATCATCATTTTTGGATGATGAAGAAAGGTAGGCTGGTGGGGAATGTAAACCCATTCTGTCCACTGCAAAGTACAGTGAAGTCCACAGTCAGTTAATAAAAATTCCAAGCAGGTTTACACAACAATAATAATTGTCACTGAATTGAAGTATGAGGGGATGGTAGATGGAAAGATGTTTATAAGAACTGATGATATCACTGATGGTGCGCCCATTGGTAAATCATCTTTTGCTAGACAGTATTTGAGGTGATTTTTATTTCCCACATCTATCAACAAGTCTCCAAACTGGAACATCACTGCCTTCACTGCCATGTGACTGATTACCAACCGGCTGCCATGTGACTGATTACCAACCACGACAGAATGAGATTTAATGTAAGATTGCATGTCCGTGGATTAATTAGACAATGCGAGTATCCCATTATTCTTATGCCTTTCTACAAAACGGCACAATTAGGTCATCTCATTCCAAAGTTGAAAACCTATGGCAACTTCAAGCACATTATACTAGTCTCCCCTGCAATTTTCTATGGTAGTTGGACCAACCTTATTTCTCAATTCAGCCAATTACAGTTTGTTTATTGAGGTAGAAAATTGGATCTAAGAAGATTGAAGACTGTTAACAATATGCATCAATATGCATCCAGAACGTTATTGACAAATTGACTATTAAACCTAAATAGTTATATATAAAGAAAACTAGACTGTTAACAATATGCATCCAGAATGTTATTGACAAACTGACTATTAAACCTAAATAGTTAGATATAAAGAAAACTACTGTTTACGAAAAAGTGGTAAAGTTGCACACTTAAACATACCATAACCATACATTCAAATAAGCTCCCAGCATTTAAGAAAATAGGAGATCTTTCACGAGCAATTTTGTGATGTTGTCTGCTATAACGACCAATGTAGTCGACTATAACATATAACAATATTTGATGTGGTAGTCGTCTGGATGATAGAAAATGTCTCCATAGTTTGTCGAGGTTCGACAGGGAGTGAAAAAAATGGTCGATGGAAATACCATATGAGTTAGCAGTCTTTGGATCTCACCAGCAACAACCTCGTCATGCGGAAATTCCAATGGTTCCAATGTCCTATCAGAGCTTCTGTTTAGTATAACTGATCTGGCATGCCGAGAATTTACAGAATCACCCTATGCTAATGAGGCATTTTCACACTATTTGCAGGTAACGTTAGTTCAGGAAATTTATGTTTCAATCTCGACAGGTTCCAATTCGACAAGTTTGAACTCGACCAACCCCGACAGGTTCCGGTTTGACAAGTCTCGACAGGTTCCAATTCGATAAGTTTCAACTCGACCAACCCCAACAGGTTCTGGTTCGAAAAGTCTCGAGTTCGGCAAACATACAACACTTCGACAGATTTGACAACCTCCATCGAAGTTGGTTGAGTTGAAACTTGTCGAACCGGAATCTGTCCAAGTTTGTTGAGGCAAGACTTGAGATCGATCTTGTCGAAGATCGATGGTGGCAAAAGCATATCTTGGAAGGTCATGCTTTTGATATGTTTTGATGTTTCCAAATTTGATGATTTCCAACTGTTCTAGTCGACAACTCGTGTTCGTGTTCCAAGATTGTTACAACTTTTATCTTTTCCTATCGGCGTTCACTTTTTCCCTCAAGGGGCAAATGCTAGTTAATAAAAACTAAAATGATTAAACTTGAAAATTTTTGTTCAAACTTGGATTATATAAAATATTATAAGCTTGAGGTATTTGTGTAAATAGAGGAGGGACCAAACTTGCGTTAAGGTAAATATTATTAGATTTAGGTGTTTGTGTAACTAGAGGGAGGGACCAAATTGTTTATAATCCCTATGATATCATTGGTAGCGGGCACTTGGTTGCAAATAGTTGTACGTACTTTCTTTAAAGTTTTATAAAATTAAAGTTAATATATATATATATGAAAATTAATTATTATAAAATAAAATATATAATAATTAAATGTGTTTAATATTTTTATTATGTTCGTGATATAATTGTTTCATTTTCCATATATGAGTTTAGTTACATAAAATTCAAAAAATCAAATTTAAGTTTACAAGGTGAAACTTTGGTTGAATGACCAAATTTTAGCCTCAAAGTTTGGAGCGGGGAAACAAGGTGATATTTGTCCACCCCTCCCTATACAATGTGCATTGAAGGTTAAGTACTGATTATCACAGTTTGTACAATTGATTTGGTTATTGCCAGAGCATATTCTTTGTTGATAAAGTCACTGCCTTGCACTTTTTCGTGGACCACCATTCAATAAATGCAAACAATGGTTGGCAGAAAACCTGCAAAGACAAATACAAGACAATACGATATGTCAACATTTGTGACTAGTCTGCACTCTAGCATAATAAACACTAGCATCGACATGATCATATCCCTGATAGGGTTAACATGTATAAAAACTCGGTTATACACATAGAAGTATCAAACTCTTGAGGTAGCAATTTCAATCTTAATAGCTTAAAACATGGAAATTGTTATTGAGATTGCTACCTTGAACAATTTGATATTTTGGCTCTGAGATAAGATGTATTTATGGAAGAAAATTGAATCTAAACATAGCACTAATGGTTATACTTAATTGATATGCACCAACCAAGTGGATGACAATAGTAGTGTTCACAACGTCAATCAACCAAAAGGGATTGTAAAAGCCAAATCCTGTCAAGAGGTTTCCTGGTGCATTGTCTCCAAACATTGTGTAGCCTATACAACCACATAGCATGTAGAACACCATTGTGGTTGTCACGCCCACTAGTCTTGCTTTCTTCATTGTCTTGTTCTCTGCCAGAGGCACTTTTATTGTGTCCTGCGGGCATTTTTAGTTGACTTAGTGTCATCACATTTGTCACCATGAAGCCACTAATCTATAAGCTAATTAGGTATCAAGGGATTTGGTAATATTGTATATAGTACTTGAATTTATATGAGAATCAATGACTAAGAGTAAGCGAATGCAATGTTTCCAAGAGCTTGGAATGTATTCCATATTTTCTCAGCTTTAATGTTTCCAAGAGCTTGTGTATTCCATATACCAATGCTGGTTCCCGTGAGGCTCCCTCTAAAGCGTCCCACCTCTAAAGCACATTGACATTGAGACATATTACAAACAGCTTAGAAAGCTAGGAACTAGGAAAACATCATCGAGCGAAGGTAACTAACATACCTACTACTTTGGCGATACTAAGGCCAAGTCCAATGGTAGAATAGGTGAATGACATAACCACATCAACTACATAGAGCCACGATATTTGGTCGAATTCTGGTATTTGAGAGAGTAGGATCTCTACTACGCCGAAGATGATCATGTATGGATTGTTGGTGGTGTGGCATGGGTCATCACTTCCACGAGTGATGAAGCAATTTGACCTCTCAATGGCCTTAGGTTAACAATATAATTTAATCCATACTTATATAATTGGTATTACTAATGTTTGTCAGTGATAAGTGATGATACCACATATTAATCCACCCTAATCGTATTTAACTCACATCATAATGATGGATGCAGCTATTGTATAGTTAATTGCAGATTCGAATAGATTTGCGTACTGGGTGAAACCGCATATACACACTTGGAAGCTATATGAGAAAACGTATGGAAACAAATCAAAATTCTAAGTTTCTAATGACACATATTGAAGACCAAGTTTCAAACATTTATTTACAGGAGGGAGCCATACTTAGATTGGCTTTCACATCATGAATACAGGTATAATTTTTCTTTCCAGTGACTGGATCCGAAGACCTGAAGCAGTCGACAATCACGCACGGCGTATAGTATGTGACAAAGGAGAAAACAAGCATGGCTACTGGTCCAACAATCCATCCTAGTTGAGCTATTTCCCATGGTAATGAGAGCACTCTAGACCCTATGACTGTTGTGATAATATGTGCACTTGCTGTCTACAATGTGCCTGCAAATGCAACAGAACAACTTAAACATTAGCAGTTGCATTAGAAATGTACGATATATACTGCAAAATGCTGCTAGGACCCAACCAATGTAGAACAACTAAAGCTTTCTCTTCACATGGAAAACTATGGCATGCAATTGCAAATTCCTTGTGCTCAGTGAAGCATACAACAACAACCTAAGTCACAAACAACATTTGCAGTTCAATATTCCTAAAAAAAAGTTTTTAGTACGACACCTTGGCATTTTATGTGGCCATCGTCGTCAAAGCTTTTGATATTTGAAACCTTTCCATTAGAAACCTCTGCCATATTGCCTTGTAAATCTACTTGCAAGTAGAAACAAGGAGCCCAGTCCATCAATTCTACGTTGTTGCCAACGTTTCTCTGTGTTGTTGTGGACTGTCACGTTGGTGTTGGAGATTCTCTAAGGTTGCAGGAGCATTTTATTTTTAGCTGTTGTTGCATGAATGCCAAGTCTACTCACTCAACAATGCGTTATTTTCCTTGCCTCGGGTGTCATCCTGTGCTTATGAGATGGCACTCCTCCAAAACTTCGCTTTCCAGCTCTTGCATTTGCAAACTCTATTTTCATGCTCTATCACAGACATTGCCGCATGCGCCTCTTGTTTTGATTTAAATATATTTCAAAATCAATATAATTGTATCTTTTTTATTACACCGATAGATGTTTATATCTTAGAATTTGGGGTGGACTATCATCTATGCTTTTCCTAGATTGAAGGAGGATGGGCTAAGTGTACTGTCTAGATTGATTTTATGGTCATCATTCAAAATTTAAAATAAACAATTAAAAAAAAGAAATATAAAAAATAACTAGTAGTTGATGTATGAATAACTTGTAGCTCATGCATGGATTGATGCATGAATAACTCATAGCTCATGAATGGGTAATAGGTAGTGACATATAACCCATTTAACTAAAGATGGTAACACATATCTTAGGCATAGACAACAAGTGATTATAACTAAGCATGAAAAACAAACAACATATAACTTGTTCATGACACTTAACTTGTGACCTATCAGTGTTCACCAGCTACAATTAAGTGGTTGTGCTAGTGGATAACATGTGCACTTCCTAAAATGGTTACAATTAATTGTACTTTCTTTAAAAATATAATATTTAATAAAAAAATTAAATACATTATTTAAAATAATTATATTTAGAAAAATAATAATTTATTTAATATATCTAGTATTTTAAAAAAATTAATAATAATCATCATAAAAATAATTTAACTAGTTAATTAATTTGATTTTTATTTTAAATTTTTATCACAATTAATAAAATTTGATAATTATACGGATAGGTGTTTTTATTTTAGAATTTGGGGTGGACTAGCACCTATGCTTTTTCTAGATTGCACGAGTATGCGACAAGTGTACTATCCAAATTGATTCTATGACAGTCGTTCCAAATTCAAAATAACAACTAGCACATCCACTTAATTTATCGTTGGTGAATACCGATAGGCCACAAGTTAAGTGCCATCATAAGTTATCTGTTACGAGTTATCCATGTATTCATGCATCAACCATCAATTATTATATATATATATATATATATTATCTTTCACATTCTTCTAGTTATCTGCCATGAAGGGTTGGTTATCCATTCATCAACTACCACTTATTTTTTTAATTCTTTTATTTATAATTGTTTATTTTGAATTTTGAACGATTGCCATAGAATCAATCTGAATAGTACACTTGTCTCATCCTCGTACAATCCTATAAAAGCATAGGCCGTAGTCCAACCCAAATTCTAAAATAAAAATGCTTATCAACGTAATTAAAAAAAAACGTGTAGTTGATGCATGGATAACTCTTAGCTGATGCATAGATAATGCACAATTAACTAGAAAAATGCGAGAACAAGTATGACACAATTTATTCGTGCTACTTAACTTGTAGCGTATCGGCGTTGACCAACCACACTTAACTTGTAGCGTATCGGTGTTCACCAACCACACATTAAATAGTTATGATAGTAATAATAAAAAGATAATTTTCTAAAACATAACATATGTTTCTTTTAAATGAATCTAATTATCACTCTTTTTATAAAATTATAAATTCAAACTAATGGTGAAGTATAAATTATTATTATTATATAAATAAAGATTTGTTCTTTTCTCAAAGTATTTTTTGTAATTAGCCTAGCTCGAAATGCAATGGTAACATGGTGACGGTTTGGTTCTCTTGATTCTTTAAGGAAGAGCACGGCGTCGAGTTGTGGTGAAATATATATATATATATATATATATTATTGAATAATTTTTACAAAGCATATGTATTATTGAATGTTAAATTAGAAAATTTGAGAAAAATAAAAATAAAAATAAATATTTAATGTAAGAGTTTAAAAAAATAAAAAATGGTAGTTAATTTAGAAATTAATACTCATTCAATGTAACTATGGACAAATATAATAACAAAATAAGATTAATTTAGTCTAAATAAATTTCCAATTAATTTTCACAAAACTTTCCATTATCTTTTACTATAGTTTTTTAAGATATTATTTAACTTATAAGGGTGGTGTGCTCTTCATTGGTTTCAATCATTTTATGTGTTTGTAAACCAATTTTATGATGATGATGATGGTTAACGTCCACTGAGATCAACTTTGGTCTATTGAACTTTAAGAAATTACTTGATTTGTTGTAACAATTTATTTCTATGCTCAAAAAGCTTAGAGAGAAGTGTATTGAGGTCACTATAGTTTTGACTAGTTGGAAGATTAGAGAGGTTAGAATTGTGATAAAGATTTTGCAACTACAATCTAATGTGGATGTACGTAGGGCAATTTAAGAGGAAGTGACTTTCATCCTCAATGCTCTTAGACTCGTAGAGATGGCAAATCCTTTCCTCCCACGACGATTTAGGAATTGTTCAACACCGTGTTTCACTTCGAAGCTCATGAAAGTTCATTCTTATTTTGGCTATGTTAGTTTCTTCTTTGAGCTAGTTAGAATACAGAGATATTTTTAGTCTTTTAGATTAGGGTTAATAACCTCCTTGTAATATCTTAATTTCCTTTTACCCTCTAAATCCTCGTGACCCCACATTTTCTCTTTAAACTTAGTTGTATTAACTATTATTTTAACTAATGAATCAAAAATAATTGTTGATCATTGATGGAAGAGTATTAATGAGTTTTTTTTTATATTTATTTTCTTATAATTTTAATTTATTAAATTTTGAAGGATGATAATTTTTTAGGATTTACATTGTAAAGGTGTAAATTTTATATAATTTTTTAAAGTAAATATTTTTTATTAATTATTTTTAATTATTTTATATAATTAATTTAAAATTGATATTATTGAATAATTTATTTAGGCCATACACCTATTAGAATGTATGAACTTTGTGTGATAGTAATAATAATGTGGTAAAACTTTTTATTATTCTTTAGTTCTTTCATCTAGGATTAATTACAAATAAATAAAGTGAGTTAAGTTAAAATGAGCATAGATCCATTTTAAACTCAGATTTATTAAGCAAAGATATATATTCAATTTTTTAAAGTGTAATTTTTTTACACATCTAGAAAAAAATTGGTCTCTCCATGCTTGAAAGATTGGTGTTTAAGATTGATTTAAGCTTTTTATTTTTTATTTTTTTTGTAATTTTATGAGTCAACGTGTAATTTTTTTAATAACTTTTTATTTGGTTTTAAATTTTTATTTTATGAGCCTATGTTTTATTTTTTTATTTCATGAGACCACAATTTTTTTTAATTATATATTTTTTTTGATATCATAATGTTAATAACATGACAACATTATAAAAATTATAAAATAATTATTGTAAATAATAATAAGATTAAATGATATGTTTTTTTTTAAACAGAAACAGGTGAAAGGGTTATATTAACAAAGGCTGTGCATAGCCATTCAGTACAGAATCAAAATCCAGCTCTCTGCATCTAAAGAGGGAAAATTGCAGAGGCTTATAGTGTTTGTCCCCTGGAGTTCTACACTTTCAGATTTCCTAAAAACTCTAAATTTACTGGTGGGGTAAACCCTCACAAACTGATTACATATTTTAAGGCAAAAAAACATTCAAAATAAAACAGCTGAGAGAACCTGCAAACAAAAGACTGCCATTATCCATAGTTCTGCTGGTAAACTGAAGCCTCCTCTGCCATTTCCAGATTTACTGTTGGGGCCTCCTGAACGCAGCTGCATTGTGTTTTGTATACAAAAGCAGAGATGTCTGTTTTAACACTGTCAACCTTCCCCATTAATTCAATGATGTTCCTATCAATATCCTCCATGCGTGATTCCAAGCAGGATAGCCTAGAATGAATGTATTTATCTTCCAGAACAAGTTCATCGATTTTGTTTTCTGTATTACAAACTACTGCATAAGTTCTTGACAGGTAAACCTTAATGTCGGAGGTGAGTCGACTCAGTGTGACTATCGCCTGCCTGACGCCGTCCATTTCACAACCAACCGGGAGAGAGTCGCCTTCTAGCAGCACTGTGGGTTCCTGAGAGAGGCAAAGATTTCGCAGAGCCTGGCCGAGAGGTGGGAATGAAGGGCCATCCATATTGAAAGTAATAACTCCTACTATTGCCTGGGTTGATAAATGCACAAGCGTGGGAACTGTACTCACCACGAGGAGAGCACGTGGAGTGACGTGAGGTTTCCGAGCCATGCTATGGTGGTGGAGAGGGTGAGGACTATAGCCAAATTCACCACCAAGATCTGGGCTATTAAGCCTTAGGTTTTTCCAAAGTGGAAAATGCCAAGACCACATTTCCATTAAGGTAAAAAATGGTATGTTAAAGCTTTGTTTAGGGTCGCTTGCCCCATTTCTAACTTGACTCCATCATTGGCCAATGTGTCAGCAATACCATTGTGGTCCCTTAGCACATGATAGTAGAGTGTGTCCTTTGGGAGAGAAAGACGCTTAATTCTTTTCTGAATTCTCTGATTTTTGTCGTTCTTGAGGGGATTGCCATTGCTCATAGCTTGAATAACATGCCTGGAGTCCCCAAAAATCTGAAGACGATTCATGTTAAGGGTGGCCGCTAATTCTAGAGAGTAGTACAAGGCAAGCCATTCTGCTTGGTTGTTGGTGCTGATGCCGAGTCCCCAAGAGAAGTCTACTAATTTATTTCCTCCAGGGTCAAAAATTACCCCCCCCGCACCTGCCGCCCCCGGGTTCCCCTTTGAAGCCCCATCAAAGAAGATTGTGAATCTTGCTTGTTCCTTCCACCATTTTCCAAAGGTTTCTTTGTCTTTTCTTATTTCCCACTCATGACAAACTTGAGGGGTTTTGGACTGAAGTGAACTCACCGTAATGAACCTTTGGCTCCATTGAAATTCATTCCAACTTAAGACTTCCTTGGCGCAAAGTACCACTCCCTTGGAATTCAGTGACTCGGAGATGAGGGTTATTGCTTTGTTTGCTAAGCTCACCTCTGATCTTTTTTTGTCTTCGAATATCCTTCTATTTCTTTCCAGCCATATTTGCCAGCATGTAGTCATGGGGACAAGCTTCCAGATTCTTGAGAAAGTGGGTTTATTTTTTGGACCTCCCTGGACTCTGTAATTCCATTCCTCCAACATCTGTTTCATCTGTCTAGGGAAGGAAAAGGAAAATGTCAAAGGATCGAGGACCGCATTCCAAACCTGTCCAGCAAAGGTGCATTCCAGAAAAAGGTGTTGTGCATTCTCCTCTGCATTTTGGCACAGTGGACATCTAGAGGGGCCTTCAATACCACGTTGCTTGAGATTGTCGGTTGTCAGTTGCTTGTTGTGGGAAAGAATCCAGAAAAAGTAGTTTATCTTTGGAATGCTGTCTCTATTCCAAACCTTCTTCCACTTTGTTTGAGAGGGGTTGTTGTTCCTGGTGAGCATTACATAACCATCTTTGACTGAGTAATTTCCAGTTTTTCCCCAGCCTCTGGTGTCCTTGGATCTGATGCTTAAGGGGGATTTCCCGTTCAAGAGTTGTGTGAAGATTTTGTAGCTTTCAAGTAGATGAACTGGAGGGTTCATATTTTTCCAGTCTTTCCATTTCCCTGTGGGTGTCCAGGTGGCCATATCTGCCAGCTTCATTACTCCTGCATCTTGAAGCCAGATTTTGACATTCTGGAATTTCCTGAATCTCACCTATAGGCTGCTCTCCATTTATGCTGTCAGTCCATAGATTAATTTTGTTTCCATTCCCTGGAACCCAATACATATTGTCTTTAATTATGTCTGCTGAGGCGAGCATAAGTTTCCAAATGGCAGCACCTGTGTTCTTCTTCATATTGTTTAGACATCTCTGTCTTGACCCTCTGGTATATTTTTTCTTAATTGCCTCCTTCCACCACTCTATTTGGCCTGATACCAATCTCCAAACAATTTTGGCTCCAAGTGCTTTGCTCATCGTCGCTGGATCCCGAATGCCCAAGCCTCCTCTTTTTCTGTTCTCCTTGACGGTATTCCAGTTGACTAGGTGGAACTTTTTGCCTTGAGATCTCCCTCCCTGCCAGAGGAATTTTCTGATTTCCAGACATATATCATTCATAACTGTCTTGGGGGCCAGAAGAATGGCTCCAGTGTATATGGGAAGAGAAGAAATGACTGCTTTAATCAAGGTCACTCTACTAGCTAAATTGAGCCAGCGTGATCCCCAGGAGTTGATCTTATTCTTGATTTTTTCCAGTATCGGCTGCCAGGAGGCTGAGGCGGTCTTTTTTATGAGTGATAGGGATACCTAAGTACTTGAAAGAAGTCAAGTCAAGGCAGGGTTTGAAGTCTAAGATGAGGGCTATATTTCTAAGAAGGAGGTTTCCACAATTCCAACTGTAAATATTGCATTTTTGGCTATTTGTTTTCCCCCCGGAGGCATGAAGGAAGAGGTCAAGGGTTGACTTAAATCTGTAAGCAATGATGGACGAGGCACTTCCCAAAAAAATGGTGTCATCAGCAAACTGCGCGTGATTGATGGGAGGGACGTTTTTGGATATTACTATGCCTGGGAGGGAACCATTCAGTTGCTGATTATTTAGTTTTCTACTCAGGGAATCCGCCATGATGACAAAAAGGCTAGGGGAGAGGGGACAACCTTGCCTTAGCCCCCTAGTCAGGCGGAAGAAGGGAGAAGGTCTGCTGTTAACAAGTGGGGCGATCCAAGGGGAACCAATACAAGCTTTGATCCATCCTATGAAGTCTTTCCCAAACCCAAATTTTGCCATTACTGTGAAGAGAAATTCATGCCTTACTCTATCAAAAGCATTTGCCATATCCAATTTTATACCCATACCTGAGTCTTTTCTTTGAATACTCGAGTGTATTGCCTCTTGAACAAAAAGGATATTGTCATAGATTTGTCGTTCCGCCATGAATCCGCCTTGATTTGGAGATATGATTCTGGGTAGAAGCCTTATAATTCTGTTGGCTATGATTTTGGTAAGAATTTTATAGGAGGAGTTGCAGAGTGAGATGGGGCGGAATCTTCCTATGGAAAGGGGATGTTTCTCCTTGGGTATGAGAGCTATGAATGAGGAGTTGGTGGCCCCTCCAATTCTTGCTCTTCCCCTAGTCCAGTTGAGCATTCTGACCAGGTCTTTTTTGAGCCAAAACCAGAATTTCCTATAGAATTGAATGGGGAGTCCGTCCGGGCCTGGTGCCTTTTCTGGATGTAATGACCAAACTTCTTTTTTCACTTCGTCTTCTGTGATCTGGTCCATTAATCTCTTATTGTCAGAATCTGAGATAAGCGCAGGGATTTCCATGTTCATTTGATCTAAGTCCTCTTTAGAGACTTCCTCATTTTCATTATATAACCTTTCGAAATAAGCTTTAGCTTCTTGGAGAATGTTGTCCTGTCCTTCTATCTTTTGGCCATCCTCTCTTGTGAGACTCAGGATATTGTTTTTCCTGTGCCTCTCCTTGCATTGAGCATGAAAGAATTTGGTGTTCCTATCTCCTGCCTTTAACCAGAGACATCTTGATCTAAGCCTCCATTCTTCTTCTTCTTTTCTGGCTATGTTCTGAATTGCCTCATCAAGGTTCTTTTCTTCTCTAAACATTTCCACTGTGACTGTATTCTGCTCCATTTTAATTTGGTGTCGTTCCATTTCCTTTTGCAACTTATCAAGTTCTTCTCTAGGTTTTAGACTATTTTGCTTTGCACATGTTTTCAGCGCTCTTTTGATTAACTTTATTTTGGTCTCCCATATGTAGCCAGGGGATCCAGGAATGAATTGCTTCCAGATTGAGACAACTTCATCTATGCAATTTTGATTTTCTAACCAAGTCGGATTGAGCCTGAAGGGAAGGGGGCCGAGGTTGCCTGGGGAGGAGAAGAAAAGGGAGATGGGCCTGTGGTCAGAGGTGGCTGAGGCTAATATTTTGGATTCAGGGATTTTGGGGTTGAGAAGGAAGGATGAGCTGATTAGGAAGCGGTCCAAGCGAGCAGCAATGTGATTTGGGCCAATCCTTTTGTTGTTCCAAGTGTAGACACCATGCTTGGGCTTAATGTCTATTAAATTCCAATCCGAAAGCAGATCTTCCATCCTTTCTCCAAATGGATCTCTGATTTTTGATCCACCTTTCCTCTCCAACGCTGAGATGGTGACATTGAAATCACCTGCTAGAACACAAGGGGTATTTGCTAGGATGGGACATAGGTCTATTAGATGGTTCCAAAACTGTTCCTTTTGGCCATACATGGTCAGCCCATAAATATTTCCTATCCAAAACCTATCATTACTTGAAATATCTTCTAACTCAGTAAAGATCCAGTGTCGATTTGTCTCAACTGAATGGAATTTATACTTACCTTCATCCCATAGGGATATGAGTCCTCCAGATGCTCCTGTTGCATTGACTGCAATTCCTTTTCCTTTGGGCCATACTTTCTTCATGATGCTGATGCAGTCTTCCTTTTGCATTTTAGTCTCCTGGATTGTGAGGATTGAGATGTTCTCCATTTTTTTATTCTATTGATTGCTTCTGCTTTTTGCTTCCCGCCTAATCCTCTACAATTCCAAGAGACTATTTTCATTATTTTTTGATTTGAAGAGGACCTTCTTTGTCCTTTCTTTCTTCCTGGATCTATTTTCCACTAGATATTATTCTGACATGCTGGTCCAAACTGGTTTGCTTGCCCGCCGCCCTTTCTCTGGCTGCTTCTTGTTCTCTGATAGTTTTGTTTAGTCTTCTTCCTCTTTTGGCTATGGGTTCTTGTTCGTCTTCTTTGCTCTCCGAGGTTTCTTCTTGAAATAATTTTGCTTTGGCTCTTGTTACTGATCCTCCTGAGATTAATGAGGGCTCTATTCCTTCCACTGCATGCTGAGGGGAGGGTGGGTTTTGGTTCTTATCCTCAATATCGTTTTGATCCTGATCTCCTTGATGTTCTTCGGGTTGCTTTTCTTGCTCCTGTTCTTCTTCATTTTCCTTAGGACTCAGGACCTGAAATTTATTGGGGTGCTCTTTGGTTTTTGGTGGGGGTTTGTTCACTGCGCTTGCATTATTCTTGTTCCCCTTTTTCTTTGAGACTTTGTTCCATTCTCCTCCTTGAGTCTCTTCTACTTCTGGGATTTTTCTTTTGGGGCATAGCCTTGCAAAATGCCCATATTCGTGACAGACCTTGCATTTAAAGGGAATCTGTTCATAGTCCACTGTTTTCCTATGACTCCATCCTTCCATAGCTAAGTCTATAGCTTCTGGGAGGACCTTTTCTAGGTCAACTTCAACACATATTCTTGCACAAGAGAACATAGGGGGTTTTGGCTCTGATTTGTCTATGTATTTCCCCAACGAGTTGCCTATGGCTCGTAAATCTTCATCATTCCAATAGTGGAGGGGGAGATGCGGCAGTTTTACCCAGACGAGAACTGCCCTTGGAATGTCTTTTTCTGGGTCAAAGGAAAGATCCCATTTATTAAGGTACATTCCCCTTGGCCCCATGAAATATGGCCCATTCCTGAAGATTAAGTCTCGATCCTCCTTTTTCTCAAAGTAAAAGACAAAAAACCCCTTCCCATAGAAGATTTGCTGCACCTCACCTTGAATTAGAGGTTGCCAATTTTTGCTGAGCCAGGATTCAATAGATCGAGGGGAGGGACAAATTCCCGTGAAGTGTTCTACCAATTCTTTTTCTGCTAGCGCAATGGCTTTGCATTTCGAGGCGGTTGAGGTGAGCTTCACTTCTGGAACCTCTGCTCTTTTGACAAACTTGGATTCGGGTTGGGCTGAGACTTTCGATGAGGCAGGCAGAGAAGCTACCAGTTCCTTGAATAAGTCGGCAATGAGAGGACGACCAACCTCCGGGCCGTTGCGACCAGGATCTGGCGGTGGCTCCATTCGAGCAGGCGAAACTGCAAACCCTAGCAGCGTACTCTAGTTGCATTGATTTCAACAATGCATTGTTTTTGTTTTTTAAAAGATTAAATGATATGTTAGGTAGAAAAGAAAAGAAGAAAAAATAAATATATATAGAGATATCGAGAATGAGATTTTTAAATAAGAATATGGGAGTTACATAAGGGAAGGGGGATTATGAGCTAAGAGGGGAGAAAATAAAATTTAACATTAATTTTGGGTGGAAGGTGGACAACTATACAAGATAACACATGAAGGCAGGGGGGAAAGGGGAAGCCCAGGGTTGGTAGGTACAGGTGGAGTCTATTTGGACTCAGATGGAAACAAAATGAAATATTACGCTTGGGGTATCGGAACAAGGACCAACAATGACGCAGAGTGGTTAGCACTAATAAAAGGATTGGAGTTAGCCATGAGCAATGGTCTTGAAGAACTAGTGGTGCTTGGGGACTCAATGTTAATCATTCGAGAAGCAAGAAATTTCATCAAGAATTGAAAGAGTCTTGTTACGAAGTTTCATTGTCTCTTCAAGTGTATAGTCACCGATTACAAAGTCATCAAACTCCTTCACTTGTTGCGATCCAACAATTCAATGGCGGATGGTATGGAAAATATTGGGGCTGGCCTTGACTATGGAACAATCATCTACAGTCAAAATGTGCATGGGATGGACCCACTCCCCTGGGTTCCTTAGCCTCGCCCATCATGACGATCAAAATTCAATTGAGTCCTAGACATGGGATGGACCCACTCCCCTGGAATTGGCTTGACTTCACACCCTCAAATCTTTGCATTGTCCATTTGAATTATGTCAAAACCGACTTTGGAAACCTTAGGTTGATACATGCCTCGAATTGGGAGATGCCGGCGTCACATGGCCAACATGCAGAGATTTAATGGCTGGGGATATCGAGAATTTTATGGTATAAACGATGACAGTGGCCCTTCGAACCTCCAAACTGTATTCTTGTTCATTCTGAAGCTGAGGAGCAACAATATTTTGCAATGGCGAGATAGGACGAGTACCCCTATGATGGATCCCTCCTTGGATCAATGTTTGGGTTGTGGGCATTCACGCACTGGGAAAATCGAGAGTATGAAGTTTGGAGTCGGTCCTGCTCTAGGTGGTCAGGGGAGTCTCGGCTCTGAGCACTCAGTGAAGAAAGAAGGTGGTTTCTCCTGCCATGCGCAGGAAGTTAACAATTCGAAGGAGCTCAAGAATGTCATGTGGGAAATGGAGGCTCAAATTCGCATGATCTAGGGTGAAAACTACGAACTCAAGAAGGAAATGACACACATGTACTCCTTGGTGTAGGTGACCAACTCTGAGCTGAGAAATAGAACCACGAAATTGATGAGAAGGTGGAAAGTTTAGCTGAGGTTATGGAAAAAGGGTGCCCTTGTTCTGCAATAATAGACGCCAAAATTACCTTTATCCACTGCCGCGCAAGAATTGTCGAAGATAAAATTGATAGTATGAGGGCCAATCTCAGGAAGCTCAGGCAGGATTTTCTCAACGAAACTGATGGTCTAGCTGGTGGGAACGTTGGGATGCAGGCCTGAAGCGTCCAGGCTCAAATTTTGGGTACCTTTAGATATGACAGAACCATGCTATAGTAGCTTTTTTGACTTGGAAGTTGTGGCTGAATCTCATGAAGACTCCAGGTTCTTTGTTCTACAAAAATCTATGTAGTAATGCTCCCAGTTAATATGACGCAAGGTCACCCGACAAGGGTTCTTGATTAACAATTACACATAACACACGTGTTCACATAAACAAGATGTAAACAGGATGCCAAAAGCTGGCTTCTATTGCTTCAAATCAATCGGTTACAATGCAAAATGCAAGGAATGTAAAACAACTATTTATGTCGGTCGCAACCTATTACAATACATAAGTAACTGTGTGCCCTCTCAGTGTGTCGATATTCACCCTCTCTTGGTTTGTTGTGGAACTCTAAGCTATGGCTTGATCTTCTCTGCGCTCGGTAGATGTGTGACTGTCTTATCCAATCTACAAATCCACTTCTGAACTCTGCTCTCGATCATCTGTTGATCGATCTCCACTCAACTGCATTCCTATGTGCCTGCACATAAGACTTCTACCTTGTTGCTCTCCGCTGCGCATCCCGAGGTCTACTCCAACTCACGAAACAGTCTTCCTCTGTCCGTTGATCTCCCTGATCCTGCAGACCTTCAATTGTCAGCGCCACTACCGTGCTGCACAACCTCCACCTATGGTGACATCTATCATGATCCCAACCACCTGCAATAACTACTAATAACTTCCTTAGCAACCCCATACGGCTACCAAGTACTCTACTTGATTTCCTGCGCGTCCGCTTGACACTACTACAATAGCCAGTCCTATCATTGCCTCGACCATACTGTCTTCCGTCAGCCTTCGACATACTCGTCGGATTCCTTTCGCATCTAAGGCTTTGCCAATGCACCCGTTCCTCCTCGCTTGGCTCATTCCAAAACCTGTCGGAGTCGCGATTCAACAACATGTCGATCCTCGACGCCTCCTCTACAACGCTATTGTCTGTCGACCTGAACCCTGTCGATGTACCTCGTCAGCTTTCGCTCGACTTATTGACTTCGACAGCAAATCTACTCTTCCGCACCAGTGGTCGTCGACCTTCTTCATGTCGATCATCTTCGACTGCTCTGCCTAGGCCATCTTCGACTGCTCTGCCTAGGCCCCGATGCTCCTGCATCAGACTCCCTAGGTGAAAAAGAACTCGACTACTCCGTCAGTCTCCTAAAATCTTCTTCGAAAATCCATGTCGCCTCCCACAACTCATCATCTTTCCATCGCACTAAGTATTCTTTCCTTCGCGAACTGCGTGTATGCTCGACTTTGCGTTCCTCTATTACTTCTGTGATTTCCTCTTTGTGTCGGTCTGGAATCTGCACCATCCATTCGATGTTCGACACTTCTGCGCTTCTGATTCTTGACCCTTCTTCAAACTTGTACAGATCTGAGACATTGAACGTTGGTTAAATGCTCAAGTCCTTTGGTAGCTCCAACACATAAGCATAGTCCGAAATCTTCTTCAGAATATTACATGGTCCAATCTTCTTCAGCTTCAGCTTGTTATATGTTCCTGTCGGAAATATCTCCTTCCGCAAATGTGCATAGACTAAGTCTCCTTCGCTGAATGACTGTAGCCTCTTCGTCCTATTGGCTCTCAACTTGTATGTTGTGTTACTCTTTTCTATGCGCTTTCGCGCATCTTCATGCACTTCTTTCATATGCTCTGTGAATTATTTTGCATCCATGCTTTTCCTGATTTCTATCAGTAACTCGACTAAATATGCCACTCCATGTGGGCTTCTTCGTTGAACCATCTAGAATGGGCTCAAACTTGTCGACCAATTCACAGAATTGTTGTATGCGAACTCTGCTTGCGTCAACACGTTCTCCCACTGCTTGGGTCTGTTGGTCGTCAAACACCTTAGAAGGTTTCCCAAACTTCTGTTTACCACCTCGGTCTGTCCATCTCTCTGTGGATGGTATGCCAAGCTAAATTGCAACCTTGTGTCCAGTTTCTTCCATAGGGTTCTCTAGAAATGCCCCATAAACTTGGTATATCTGTCTGATGTTATACTCTTCGGCAACCCATGCAATTTGACTATCTCCTTAAAGAATAGTATAGCAATGCCTGTGGCGTCACTTGTTTTCCAACACAGAATAAAGTGTTCCATCTTCGAAAATCTATCGACTACAACAAAGATTGAGTCGCTTCCTTGCTGCGTCTTCGACAATCTTAACACAAAATCCATGCTCAGGTGCTCCCATGGGGTATTTGGTATTGGTAATGGTGTATACAACCCTGTGTTCTGACTTATTCCTTTTTCCAACTGGCAAACTCGACACTGTCGTACCCACTTTCCAACATCTGTCATCATTCCTGGCCAATAATACTTTTCGTCGACTAATGCCAAAATGATCGGTTAGTCCGCCGCTATGCAATTCTCGGATCAGGTTCTCTCTTACGGATCCTCTGGGAATACACAACTATTGTCCCTTGAATATGTATCCCTCTTGGATAAAATAATCAAAGTATGGAGTTTTTTCGATGCTCCATGGTTCACGACAAGCCTCCCATGCTTTCACAAAATCCTCGTCGGTTGCATACTCCGCCTTCACCAACTCTATTCCCGTTTCCTGAACTATCGTCGTGTTCAGCAATCAACTCTTCGACTCAACGCGTCGAAAACCTTGTTCGACTTGCCCGACTTATGTCGCAACATGAAGGTATATCCCTGCAGAAACTCAACCCATTTCATGTGCCGCTGATTCAACTTCGACTGAGTACTCAAATACCTCAGTGCTTGGTGATCTGTGTACAACAAAAATTCCTTGGGCAACAAATAATGCCTCCACTTTTTCAATGCTTGGACAATAGCATAAAATTCCTGGTCATAGACTGAATATTTCCGCTTCGCATCATCCAACTTCTCACTGAAGAATGCAATTGGTCGGCCCTCCTCGCTCAACATTGCTCCAATTGCTATTCCACTCACGTCGCAATTGACTTGGAAAACTTTGTCGAAATCTGGGAGTGCTAACACTGGGCTCTCAGTGACCTTTTCCTTCAACTTATCGAAAGCTCGCTGGTTAGCTTTTGTCCACTTGAACTCCCCTTTTCGCATGCACTCTATCAAAGGTGCAAATATTCGACTGAATCCCCCGATGAACTTCCTGTAAAAACTGGCAAGTCCATGGAAACTTCTTACTCCAGTCGCACTTGTCGGTTCCGGCCAATCCAATATTGCCTTCACCTTTTCTGGGTCCATCACTAACCCTTTACCTGAGATTACAAATCCTAAGTACACCAGTTCTTCCTTCATGAAGAAGCACTTTTGCAGGTTTACCATCAACTTCTCTCCCTACAACTTCTGCAATACTTGTCGAATGTTCCCCAAGTGTTCTGTCTTGGTTCGACTAAAAATCAGGATGTCATCTAGGTACACTACGATGAACTTACCCAATAATGGCTTCAGTACCTCATTCATCAACCACATGAATGTACTGGGTGCATCAGTCAATCCGAATGGCATGACTAACCATTCATACAACCCTTCCTTTGTCTTGAATGTTGTCTTCCATTCATCTCCTTCTCTAACCTGAATTTGGCGATAACCGTTCTTCAGGTCAATCTTCGCGAAGTACTTTGATCCACTCAAGCAATCCATCAAGTCATCCATCCTCGGCAATGGAAACTGGTACTTGATCGTGATCTTGTTGATGGCTCTGGAGTCTATACACATCCTCCATTCTCCACCGTTCTTTGACACTAATACCGCTGGTACCACGCACGGACTCAAACTTTCTCTGATCAATCCCCTGTCCAACAAATCTTGGACCTATCGATTGAGCTCTTAACCTTATGTTGGACTCATTATATGGGGTGACTGTTTTGGCAAATTTGATCCTGGAATCAAGTTGATTTGATGCGATATGATTCTCGTCGGTGGAAATCCTGTCGGTGTCCTGTTGACTACTATGCTTCAAAACTCATCGAGCATCTTTTTGACTTTGACCGGAATTCGATCCATTGTCGACCTTTTGACACATGTCCCTTTCAGAATGATCGCGAAACATCCCGACTGCTTTTCCTCCTCCACAAGGAATTCCTTGCCTGAACACATCAACACTTGCTTCTCCCAAAATTTGCTCTCGCCCTGCTTACAGTCGGCTTGCTCCTTCTGTTGTGGCTTCAAAGTCCTTCGCACGCCATTCTTCCACACTGTGACTGTGTTGGCTCGAACATCATAGATCATCTTCCGATCATATTTCCATGTTCTCCCTAACAACAGATGACATGCATCCATTGGGATTACGTCGCACAATACACTGTCTTCAAGCTTCCAGACCTTGAAGTTAATCAGGCACTATCTGGTCACCTTCACATGGTGTCCTTTTTACAACCACGAGATCTTGTAAGGGTGTGGGTGTTCTCGATATTTCAACCCCGCTTTGTCGATGACCTCTGTCGACACAAGAGTCTCCGTACTGCCACCATCAACTATGGTCTTCAATTTTCTTGCGTCTTCTCTATTGTCGATGTCCCTTCCACATGTCGGTTATCTTCGACGGATTCTCTCCTGTATCCATTACTTTGGCCTTTCGCGGAAACAGTCTTCGCACCCAGACCAGTCATCTTGCCTCTAGTCGATGTGGATTTCCTCGACAGTTTCTCTTATTCCTTCAGAGCTAATTGGTAGGCTTCACCGACTGCTTTGAATCTTGACATGCTCAACTCATCTTATATGGTGTATTTCAAGCCATTTACATAGCTTGTGACAGCTTCTTCTCCTTCGTTGGTCTGCCCCGACCTTATCGACAATCTATAGAACTCTTCTGTGTATTCCTTCACGGTCATCTCTTTTTGTCGAAAGTTCTGTAATTTTCGGAATGAGGAATACACATAGTCATTTGAAAATAACTTCCCTTTCATTTTGATGACCATCCTGTCCCAAGACTTGATTTTCTCCTTACCTTTCTTGACTCTATCAGCCTGCACATTGTCCCACCACAATGAGGCATGACCCTTCAATCTCAGACATGCAGTCTTAACCCATTTAGGATCCTCGATCTGCTCTATGTCGAAGTATTTGTCCATTTCCCTGAACCAGTCCGTCAAGTCTTCTGGGTCCATAATTCCTGAGTAAGTACGTACATCTATCTTTGTCTGACCTCTCATATCCGTCAGAAGCTTGATGAGTTTGTCTTCTGATTCTTCTCCTGCTGCTTCCCATGCTTCCACCTCTTCGTTGTGGTCTAACACATCAGGAACGCATCCATGCCTTTGGATTTCCTTGATCGTTGCGACTTCATTAGTCAAGCTTCGCATTGTTTGCACACATTCGTTGAATATCTCACGATCAACTGTGACTGCTACGCCACATGCTCTTTGTCCAACTCCTCAGACATTAATGCTTATGTGAGCCATTTTCAACCTCAGCTGAAACTCCCATGCAACCGGACTTCCACAAGTTGTCCACAACTCTACCCAATGGCAGCTGGAGCTATAAACACATTCAACACTGGTTTCACTCCCAGTGGTGACAACAACTGACGCTCTCCTGCTCACAGGATGCTTCAACTCGAAAGGACTCACTTCTGGGCTCTGATACCACTTGACGCAAGGCCACCTGACAAGGATTCTTGCTTAACAATTACACACAACGCATGCGTTCACATAAACAAGATGTAAACAAGATGCTAGAAGCTGGCTTCTATTACTTCAAATCAATCGGTTACAATGCAAAATGCAAGGAATGTGAAACAACTAATTATGTCGGCCTTAGCCTATTACAATACGTAAGTAACTATGTGCTCTCTCAGTGTGTTGATCTTCACCCTCGCCTAGTTCGCTGCAGAACTCTGAGCTATGGCTCGATCTTCTCTGTGCTCGGTAGATGTGTGACTGTCCTATCCAATCTACAAATCCACTTATGAACTTTGCTGTCGATCATTTGTTGATCGATCTCCACTCAACTACATTCCTCTGTGCCTGCGCACAAGTCTTCTACCCTGTTGCTTTCTGTTGCGCATCCTGAGGTCTACTCCAACTCCCAAAACACTCTTCCTCTGTCCGCCGATCTCCCTGAGCCTATAGACCTACAATTGTCAGTGTTGCTGCCGTGCTGCACAACCTCCACCTGTGGTGACATCTGTCATGATCCCAACCATCTACAATAACTGCTAATAACTTCCTTAGCAACCCCGGACGGCTACCAAGTACTCTGCTTGATTTCCTGCGCATCCGCTTGACATTGTCGGTCCTATCACTGCCTCGACCATACTTTTGTTTGTCAGCCTTCGACATAACCGTCGGCTTCCTTTCACATCTAAGGCTTCGCCAGTGCACCCCTTCCTCCTCACTTGGCTCATACCCAAACTTGTCGGAGTCGCGATTCGAAAACATGTCGATCCTCGACGCCTCTGCTACAACACTGTCGACTTGAACCCTGTTGACTCTCAACTTCTTTTCTCCTGTCGACAGCTTTCGCTCGACTTATTGCCTTCGACAACCAATCTGCTCTTCTGCACCAGTGGTTGTCGGCACTCCCTCTAGTCGACCTTCTTCATGTCGATCATCTTCAACTACTCTGCCTAGGCCCCGATGCTCCTGCATCATAATAGGTCAGTTTGATATGAGTTAATTCTCAACAATATAGGGGTTTTATGTTGTAAGGCCTAGAATAGATAAATTTGGAATGATGGTTGTTAAACTCTATTTGAACAGCTCCATTTTGGAACTTTGTAACCTGCAATTTTCTCACTTTTATATATAAAAGCTTCATCTGTTTCTGTTAAAAAAAAGGGGGGAAGGGGGAAGAGTAATGGAAGGTTGATGCAATAATCTTGGTTTTGGTGAAAACAAATGAAGTGCTTGGAGTTATGGGAATGTTTAGAGATTATTGTAGATTTATTAAGTTGGGTATGATTGGTGTCAACAATAGCTTCTTTAAGTTGGGTTTGGATAGATCTACCAATTTGTCCAATGTATAATTTCCCATACGATATTTGGTAGACCCCATGCAAGGAAAGGGATTGGATTTGTCTTTCACAAACCCCTGGTGAGGAAAAGGATTGGATTTATCTTTCATAAACGCCTTGTGTGGAAAGAGATTGGATTTGTCTTTAACACTTTAAAACCTTGTGAGGTTTAACAAATGTTTTGATATTTTTTACTTAATAACATGGAGATACAATTAATAATCTTGTATATGTAAAATAGAGAAATTGAAGCTTGAGGTTGAGACAGGTATCCTTAGATTTTGGATAGAGAACAATAATAAAGGCTTTTGAGTTTAGCTAAGAATTAGCCAGTGGCCATGAGAACATTGATTAGGGCTAAGGAATCCCTTCCTTTATCTAACCTTTTTACTTGAGCCAAAATAACCTATTTTTCGTTTTATTTATATTCTTATTTAATAACCTCTCATTGAGTGAGTATATATATATACATATATAATTAATTTCTGCCTAACTTATTATTTAATTTTATTATTATCTAAAATAATTATTTTAGATATTTTTATTAATTTATTTTAACTCACTTTATTTATTTTTTATAATTACTCCTAATCATATTTCAACGATTCAAATTTTTAACTTTATTATCAATCTCTTAACCTTATTTTTTTAACTTTATAATCAATCTCTTAACCTTATTTTTTTTCTTATATCTTTTGGCTATAATTGATCCTTATTCTTTTTTTACATCTTATAGCTATAATTGATGATCCTTTAATGATGAGTGAAACTTCTCCACTTGTTGGAACTTTTCTAAAACTTTGACACGATGCAATCTAAAGAGAGTGCATGTACAAATATTAATTATTGGTTTAGCTATCTAGTTTTTTTTAATGAATCAAGAATAAATTTATTCTTCTGTATAAATTTTATACCAATTTTTAAAATAATTAATTTTTATTAATTATAAATATTAATTATTGGTTTAGCTATCTAGTTTTTTAATGAATCAAGAATAAATTTATTCTTCGGTATAAATTTTATACCAATTTTTAAAATAATTAATTTTTACTAATTATTTACTTATTCTTCGGTATAAATTTTATACCAATTTTTAAAATAATTAATTTTTATTAATTAATTATTTAATTAATTTTAAGTTGATATTTTTGAACCATTTATTTAGGAAATGAACCTATTAGGATGGATGAAGCTTGTGTGATAACAAGGTGGTAAAGCTTCTTACTCATGTATATAATTTATTTAAAAAAATTAGTGATAAGTGTGTAATTGATTGGGGTGGGTGTACCAATCTTAAATTGCTTTGGATATCTACATGTATTTCTATTTAAATTGATTTTTTAATTATGGAATTTCTATGCTATCATCATGTCTATCTTCATGTAGATTTTAATATATGGAAAAATGCATGTATGCATTCAAAAACATGTGTGTATTTAATTTTTTTTCTATTCATTTTCTATTATTTTTTTTTTTCTTTCTCTTTTTCAATTTTTTTTCTTCTTCTTTTCTCTAATTTATGTATATGTTTTCTTGTTGATTTTATCTAGATTTTACAAGGACATGAACAAGAAAAGTGGTATCACTCGCATTCAACTTTTTTGATATGTATATGTTTTCTTGTTGATTTTATCTAGATTTTACAAGGACATGAACAAGAAAAGTGGTATCACTCGCATTCAATCTTTTTGATAGAAGACTTCTCATTTCAAGGTCAATTTTATTTCGAATTTCATTTCTATATTTGTTAAATCATACTACTTTAATTAGTTTGTAAAATTATTTTGTTATGGTTTAAGTGCACCATTTATTCTGCTAGGATGAGGCATAACCTTAACTTGAACCCAAATCGTAAACCCCATCCACCCCAATAAGACCCATACAAGAAAAATAATAATATTTAGATAAAATTATAAATGTAATTCATAAGCTTAAGAATAATAGAGTCATCTTGTCTTCCCTTCACCACTTTGATCCACACTAGTGTACACCTAAACACCCCCTACCCCACCAAAAATAACCCACCTTACCTTGGAGACAAGATTCATGCAATTAGTGCTATGATATCCACTTTGAAATTCAATGTGCTTCCTCATATTGTATTTGTTGCAGAATCCAGTCAAGGTCCATCTACGGTGGATGTTAGATTGTGAGGGGTAGAGTCTCGAAGTCATGCCATGAATCTAGACAAGCCATGACAATTGGCTAAGTTGGCCATTATAATCCTAGTTCAGTTATTTCCCATTGATACATTCTCATTGTCAACATATTTTATTATGGGACAACAAAAGTTCCTACGCATAATAGTTTACTAAATGAGATTAATATGAAATATTTTTTATATTTTCATTAATTATGTATAAAATTACATTTTACAAATATTTAGTAAACATAATTCAATAGTAATTGGAACTATCTTTAACTATTTGGCATTTACAACTCCTACGATATTATATACCTACCTATATGGGGTAGGAAACACACTCTCCCATAGTTGGTCTAGTAGTTGTAGCCACATATTCCACTGCGATGCCTTAAACTTAGGTATTCAGATGAGTTTTATATATTTTTCCTTTAGAAAGTTGAACTCAAGTTATAAGTTCGAGATGTATATCATTGTAACCATAAATCATTTACAAATTACATATCTAATTTAATTAGACCATAATCAAGAACAATGTCAACATAGATTTGGAAATGGTAGGTTGGGACCATGTGCTGTACTAGTTGGTTGATCTTAGTAGGTTTCTAACATTTAAATGATGTCTTGTTCTCTATTTGATTATTAATAAGATGAATGATTTTTTATAAATGATATGACTATTTTATTCTAATGAGGGGGTCTCTTCATTTATTATGTTATATCTAATGAGGGGAGTCTCTTCATTTATTATGTTATATCTAAAGCAGTAAAGTAATGGCCTTTCTTAAAAAAGACAAGTGTTTGAACATCCTTGCTATGTATGTTATTTCTATAATACGTGCCCTCAAATTTTAAATGATGTAGGTGTCTCTTATGTTTTCTTTCATTTATGCTCTTGATTTGAGTACTTGAAAATTATTTATGTATTTATTAAATGCTCTATTCTTTGTAATAAGAACATTAGTTGAATAATGTATGTTTCATTTAAGTTGTGGTTGAGATATTTATTTAAGGGTTTAGAAATTTCATTACAGTTAGTTTAATTTATTTGGTTGTCTATGTACTCATTGCATTTAAAGGAATGTTAAAGTGCAAATTGTAAGTTATTTGGGGTTGAGGATGTGAGCCATCACGTTATCGGGGGCTGAGGGTGTGAGATACTGTGTTATTTGAGGGTTGAGGGTGTCAGCTAGTGGTGATGCCTCTTGGCTGACCCGATGGAAGTCTAGGTTATATTCCCTAGGGGGTGCGATAGTTCTTTCTTATGAGGGAGGTTGCTACCCTCTAAGACCTCATGTGACCATGGTGACAGTTCCACTCCTGCTAGGCAGATCGTTCTTGCACCCAACATAAAGACTAGCCCTGGTCTGAGTTTACTATGTTGTTGTGTTGTCAATGGAGCTTGCTGTGCGGTGGGGTGGGTTCTTGGCACAGGGGCTTCACTAGAAGGAAATATAATACCACGTTCATTCATATTGCAGTATTAAATATTCATGAAAACCTAAAAATTATATTGCTTATATATTAAGGGGAAAAGGTTTTTATTTATTTAATGTAGCAATACAAAAATACTTTGGGGTCTTTTTTATATGGGCGGGTTGACAAATATCCACCAAATGGAGATGGCGGGATCACGGTCGGATGATAAATCAGGTTGAGGCAAGGCTCAGGCTTACTAATACGCAGGGAAATTGTGCCTTATGGCATGCTTGAGGCCAAGGGGTTTCATGGTGAAGTGGGTTTCCAGTCGATCATAGTCGAGAGATAGTGGTCATTGACAACCAATTGTTACCAATAGCCTTGGGAGGCTCTAAGCCTCCAGGGCCTATTATAGGCCCTCGATAGGCCTTGGGGACTTGAATACCCAACCAGTTGTTCCTATTACAGTCCTTGGGAGGTTTAGTCAGCGTCCTAGAGCTTGTTACAGGCCGTGGAGGCTTGGATACCTATCCCACAATAGGCTTAGTCAGCAATTGGGGAACTGCAACATGCAATCTAAATGCTGTACTATGTGCATTGGCTCTAGTGACATACAAGAAGTGATCTCCTATCTCTTCATTAGACCATTAGATGTTTAAAATCATAATGATATGTGGTTGAGTAATTGCATTGTGGGTGAAGTAATGTGCATCCACAATATACATTGAAAGAAGAAAGGTGCATTGTAGAATGCATGTGGGGTCATAAGAGGGGTAGCATATCAATATACTAGGTAGAAATATAAAGGGGTATAAAAAATGTTAATGAAAAAATTGATACATACAATATCTAGTGAAAATAGGGTTTTTTTAAAATTGGGAAGGCATATTGGGAGGGGGTTAAAAAAACGATTTTGGAAGGTTTTTTCCAATATTTAGTGAAATTAAAGGTATTGTTTCATTTACCATGAACGAACGTGCTATGATAGCGGTTTATTGAATGAAGCCCCCATTATTCTTGGTTAGAAAAAAAATTAAAAAAATAGTAAATTATTTGCATCTTCATTTTGTATTTGTTTTTATTTCAAAGGTGAGCCCATCTTACCTAGTCATGTATAAATGTCAACATCATTAACAAAATTGTATTATGATATCTTTATTTATAAAATTTATACCAACTTTGAACTTTTGTCTTTTCTTCCCTCTTCATCTTCATCTTTTAATTGATAATGTGAATTATATTCAACATGAAGAAATGGTCATGAGAGAGGTGTTTCGATTAACTATTGTGAAGTGAATAATCATGACCTTTTATCATGAGCATTCTCTTCATTTAATTCAATATCTCTTCTTAACTATGCCTTATGTATTTTTTCATCTTGCCTAATGGTTCATCCCAAACCATTTGAGGTCACCGTTAATTATGTATGGTTTTTTGTATGGAGATGTTGGACTTATAAAAGGGCTTGTCACACCAATACGGGGTCTCTTGTCCCAAGTCATGATTTAGGGTGTAAAATTAGTGGCTTAATCTAATGCATTATAAAGTTCTTCTTCTACGACATGGTTTGGGGAAAATTCTAACTTTTTAGGTTATATACTTTATTTCTATGGAACCAAGTGTTTAATGCGAAGTGGAAGGTAAATTTAGTAAATTCTTCATACAAAAATGTATAGACAATTACACAAAATTCCTGCAATAACGATAAAGTGGATGAAGTGCTTATTTGATTTTTATTATTTCTATTAATTCTTTGGTAATCAAGGATCTTTGCTAGTAATATTATAATGTTTGACAAATTAATTTTAATAGCAAACAACTCATTCCATAAAATTAACATAGGTCACCCATATGATACCATTTGACGCCATTAGCAACTTGCACCAACTCCAAATTAGTAATTTGCAATGAAAACTAATGTTGGCATGGAGGGAATGATATGCTCTAGCTATAGGGAAATCTCCCTCTTGAGCTCACCAACTCTCCTTAGCTACAATACATGAACACTTCATACAATTCTCTCTAGCGTATTCTTTCACCCAAAAATCTGGTATGCATGCAAGCTCTACAAGTATTTTATGTAGCATTAGCATGCCCTACAAGTATTTGAAGAAGGAAAGCACAAACGTATACTCAAAATGCAACCACATAACATGTTACCAATAGGTAGTTTCCAGATAAATAAAGTGCTTCCAACCATTTTCCCTTAATAAATGAATACTTTGAACAATTGTAGTGGGCATCCCACTCTCTAGCAATTATTATTTTGATAATAGTGCTCGATCATTGTTATGATGTTGTTTCAGGTATCTTTGGCCTACTAAAGTGATATGGGTTACATGAATAAGTCTTGAGCACCATGAATGGTTCTTTAGGTTTAATCAATGTTAAGGAAGAAAAACAAATCCATCGGGCCTTAAATAAAGATTTTTAGTGTTAAGTGCCATGAAAAACAACATGCAACCACACCTATTTAAAGGGTCTTTAGCATTCAAGTTGGATATTGACACCATTAGAATATTTTGTGCAACATGGATGGGTTGTGGGACCTTGAGCATCTTAAAATAGTGAAAAAGGTACCTTATAATATTGTTGAATCTTTATGAGCTCAAGAGACTTGAACAAGTCCTCAAACCAACAAAGTATGGATTGGATACTCCTCTACCTACCCTAGATAGGACTTAGGAATCAATTTCCATGGATCACATGTCAAGCATTCCCTCAACCAAGCATGGAAACGATTGTGTATTTTTTGGTGTTGATCAATTCTCTAAGATGGCCATTTTGGCCCACTTTGCAAGAAGAGTATCATAGTAGAGGCCACTCCTAAACTCTTCTTCAAGCATGTTTAGGTTCATTTTGACTACCACAAACCATTATTTCAAACATGGGAAGTTCATTCCTGAGTACTTTCTAATCAAGGATATGGTTAATGATGGACACTACGCTAACAAAATTTACTACCTTCAACCCTCAAAACGATGGGCAGAGAGAGGTAGTTAATAGGATGATTGTGCCTGATTACTTTCTAGGAAATACTATGGTCAATTATGGACACTAAACTAACCAAATTCACTACCTTCAACCCTCAAACCGATGGGAAGATAGATGTAGTCAATAGGATGATTGTACATATTCTAAGAATGTACCACTCCAAGCATCCACATACATGGGATCAAAGCCTTCCCATATTCACCATAGCTACAACGTAGACCTCCACAAATTTATTATCCACAATCCTTTTCATGTGTGATTGCGGTTCTAACCATTGTCCCTAATTAACATATGCTTTTCCCATTGCATCTACACAAGAAGAGTCCTCCCATGCATAGAATAAGGAAAATAGAGCAAGATAATTTGTTGAATGGATTCAACACATCCAACAAACAAGTTCATGATATTTTGTAGAAATTCAATGCCAAGTACAAGCTACATTAGCATGATCCACATTGGGTTACATACAAGTTTTAGGTTGGTAATAAGGTATGGTTTCACTTGTAGAAAGAGTGCCTCACAAGTCCTTATAGGAATATCAAACAACTATGATATAGGCCTTTTTCCATCACCAAGGATATTAGGGAGACTGTTTATGAATTGAGTATTCCACATTTCCTTATCTTGTGCCCTATATTTAATGTGGAGTTGCTTCAATCACATTTTCCACCTTTATAAGACACCTGGAAAGTGGTCGAGCACTTAGACTCTACAAAACTTAATCCGAATTGTATTAAGAACATTATAGCTAATTGGATCATGGACACCAAGATGAAGAAAACTGACCAATATAACATGCAACTAGACCAGATTGTGAAAACAAAGCAACTCCTTCACCAGGACAAGTGACTTAGCAATAATTAGATTCAAAAAAGTTTCAAAGATTTTTGTTTTTGTAGAAATCCATTACAACTAATGCATCACGAGATAGAAGCATTAGCTTTAACCAACCTATTACTTAATGCATTATGATATTACTAGATAGCATGTTACTATTCTTTAATCATGGGTTGGAAGTTGTGTGGATTGAGTTATTATATATTCATATTTTACACATATGTTGAAATTTGTTTAATTTGTTTTAGTTCAAAATATGTTTAAATTGTACTTTCTTCAAATAAGGTTTTAATGCTCTAGTTCCATCATAGACCCAGCTAAAATGTATTCATACCTTTGGACTTTCCATGTTAAAAATTTAAGTCAGAATGAAATGCGCCTTTAAAAATTTAACATTAAAAACCGATGTGCCTTCTATCTTACTCTTTCTTTGTTGTGCAATTTGCTTAGGATAACGTGTGGAAACTTTTTGTAGTTTAATTTTCTGTCCATTTTTGGCGACTCTATTATTCGGCTATATTTTTTAATTTTCGTATCTGCTAGTTATCGTTATTCACTTGGGACCTTTGGCATGTACTTATGCTTTTCGAGGGATGGTTATATCCCGTTTTATTTTTGGTTAGAACTACCATGAGAGTCATGGTATGGACTCGGTACTATTATGGATCTCTATGTAATGCTGGACTTTACTGCTCATGCACTATTTATACTCTTAATATAGTATAGTATTTTTCATTTAAAAAAAAGTGTGAAAATTCAACATTAAAAACCCATGTGCCTTTTGTCTTGCTCTTTCTATTTTGTCCAAATTACATAGGATAAAGTGTGGGTACCTAACACACATGGTAAGGTGTGATGTTGGATGCACATGGTAAAGCATATGGCGCATAGATGTTCATTGTAAAGTGCATGACACTTAATACATACTGTACACACGTAGGGTACAACATGTTTGCTTTATAAAATAAAATGCAGTGCCTACTACAATACGAAATGAGGATAAATTTCAATCTTATCATCATTCCATGTTGTATGCCCCTACATACAAACACTATAACGACAATGTGATGGCACGTCCAGAATTAGGCTATAATGTCAAAGTTATATACTTGAGGAGGTACATCCTACAAGCATATGACATTTTTTTTTTCCATTGGAAAATTTAATTTATTATTAATACTACGAAATAGTAAATAGTTCCAAATACAACAAAGTATTAGTATTACAGGGAAAACAACTCTCAGTATAGTCAAGCGATAGTTACATACTACGGGTGCATGAAACAACCCAAAATAACATAGGCCAATAATGTGCCAGATCATGACCAAAAATACAGCGTCAAGACGCAACAAACCACATAACAGATATGAAGTTCAGAACAACAATAGTTGATAGAGATTCTGCCCAAAAAAGTCTCAGCAAAACACAGAGGGCCAAGACCAAAAGGACATACAAGCATTTACTTAAAACCTGTAGCTCCAAGCATATTGAAGATAAGAGCTATCCTCAATTTACAATAAATGCACTACAATACAAAATTTACTAAAAAAAAATATGTATAAATTTTGATAAAAATTATTTTCAAAACTTTATAAATTATTTTATTTTATTTATAAATGTATTGTAATTATAAGAAATAAAATTTCATTATATATGTATATATAAAATTAATTGAAATATGTTAAATTTTATTAGTTTATTTGGTTAAGATGTGAGTCTCGTGAGTAGGGCGATTGAAGTTCATTTCCCCTAAAAAGTGAGCTAATCAAGAGGAGACACTCAAAATCCAACCAATTGAAGGTTGATATGGGCCACACTCCACAAATAAAACAAATTTCTAAAAAGAAAAAAAATACTAACATATTATTTCATCAATAAAACTACTAATTAATTTAAAAAATCTTGGAAAAATCAAATCACAAACATGATATTTTCATATTAATAAAAGTGGGATATTTAAAGGCACACAATTATAAGAGATAAAAAAACACATTTTCGCGAAATTAATTTGAATTCTTTTATTTTTTAATTTCAATGATCAAAATGATTTAAAATATGTGGATCTAGGGTTTGGTAAAAAAGTGATAGCTTTGTCCATAGCTATTGTGGATGAGGTTGAGTAATGTTTAAATATGAGTGAATTTTTGTGGACATTACATAATGGAGGGGATTTAGGGTTTGGTAAAAGTGATAGCTTTGTAATGAGTGGGGATTTAAGGTTTTTAGAAAACTTATCATTTTTTTAATGTTTTATTGAGTGAATGGATAGACATTAGAGAACAAGATCTAGGGTTTGGTAAAAGTGGTAGTTTGTCTAGTAGTAGTTGTGTTTGAGTGAATTTTTGTGGATATTACACAATGGGATTGGATTTAGGGTTTGGTTAAAGTGATAACTTTGTAACTAGTAGTTGTGGATGAGTAATTTTCAAATAATTTATTTTTTTTTGCAATGTTTTATTAAGTGAGTTGATAAATATTAGAGAACTAGAAGGGATTTAGGGTTTGGTAAGAGTGGTAGCTTTGTTAAAAAAAATAGTGGCTGTGGATGAGGATGGGTAATTTTTAAATAATTTTGAATTGATAAACATTGGAGAACTAGAAGGGATTTAGGGTTTGGTAAGAGTGGTAGCTTTGTAAAAAAAAATAGTAAATAGTAATTGTGAATGAGGATGGGTAATCTTTAAATAATTTCTTTATTTACAATGCCTTAGTAAGTGAATTGGTAGATATTAGAGAAGGGGATGAGATCTAGGTTTGGTAAAAGTGATAGCATTGTCCATAGTAGTTGTGGATGAAGATGCATAATCTTTAAATAATTTAACTCCTTTTGCAATGACTTAGTGAGTGAATTGGTGGACATTAAGAACGAGAGAGGAGTTAGGGTTTGAGAAAAGTGATAGCTTTGTCATTAATAATAGTGGGGTCAATGTTGAGTGATATTGGAGAGCACCCAAGGGTGAGCATTTTGGTTGTGAAATTGTTTTTAATTATCACGGTTAACAATTAAGAACATGTATTTCCTCCTAAAAAAACATAAATTCAAATACAAAATACAAAATATAATTTAATAATTTTTTTTTAAAACACATTTAAATACAAAATACAATTTTTTTTAAAGAATACCAAAAATTAATAATGTACTCAAATAATTTTTTAGATACCAAGAATTAAAATTGTACTCATGATATTTTGCTTCTAGATCTGGGTAGAATGCCAACTTTAGTTAAATCTATATTTTTTATGGAGTATTTTTCTAATATATTCTCTATTCCTTAACATATATCAATAATAATATTGGTATAAAATGAAACATAAATACAACAAGCAACAAACTTGTTATGGCAGACACCTAACTTTTTATGAAGCATTTTCCCAGATAAGATATTCTCCATTCAGTTAAATCAATAAATAATATTGGTATAAAATGACATATAAGTGGGAGGATCTTGTTATGGTAGATTCACAACCATTCACAAATTTACTTTCAATACTTCATTTTTTCAACAATCATATTCATTATTTACAAATATGGAATAAAAGAATTGACAAAAATATTTAGTAATGTGGGACAAAAAGAAATTCCTTTTTAAAACGCTCGTCACTCCCGTTATGTATCTCCAGAGAGTCAAATGTGATGCAAAGAAGAATTAGAGGTAAAAATAAAGCTTCGATATTACAAAGAGATCATTAACCCTAATCTCGAGGATCAAAACTATCTTTCTATCTTAACAAACTCAAAAAATAAAACAAATTTCAACCATCTAAATCTAGCTAACCCACCCCACTTTAAAGAAAAAATAAAAACAAGTTTCTACCATCTAAATCTAACTAACCCCTTCTTCCTTTGATGAATAAAAAAATGCCATAGATAATAAAAACCATCTTAAATTTTATATTTTTTAAATAATATCATATAATAAATTAACAAATTTTCAATACAAAACAAAGACACTATTCGAGCAGAAAAGATTTTCATAACTTCAATATAAAAATATAAAGTAAACCATAAATTAATAAAAAATTAAAAAATAAACAATATATCATTTTTTTATAAATATACATTTCCACTATTTTCTTTTTGCCCATTGTTCACCAAACATATTTTAAAACTTTTTTTCCAATGTGATTCATAAAACATAAAAATGTTTAAATATTCAAAATGCAACTCAAAATCTCAAAATGTATAACCTTATTTAAAATAAAATATATTAATTTGTGTAACCTTCCATAAATAAAAATATATTAATTTATTAATTTGTGTAACCTTCCATAAATAAAATATATTAATTTATACCGTCTAACTTAAAAAATTAATTTCTTTTGCTTTATATCTTAAAATTTATTCCAAAATGGTAAAAGGCTTCCTTATATAACATGTTCATACCATTTTAATATATATTTATGATCATGAGTATGTATATGACCATTAGAAAAGGAAAAGTATAATGAAGAATTGAAACCACATTTTATAATTTTGTATTTAGGAGTAAAACATGTCCGCTCATTACAGACTGCTATACATGATATATTCTGCCCTGACAGCGACTAGATTCGAGTACTTTTTATTAAATTTCGGATAATAGAATTGTCCTCCTTGACGTAGTTTGGTGTCTCCCGAGTCCCCACATTATTACTGCCAGCTATTTGAATAAAAGTCCTGGTCGACCACTAAGTCTGTCTTGTTACAGTTGTGGCACGCCACGTCTCAAATGTATAATAATTATATATATATTTTTTTACCTGATTTACAGTCAGATGAGGGATCTCTTATAGTGTTTTGGGATTTACAGTCAGATGAGAGATCTCTTATAGTTTTTCGGGATTTTGGGACCCCACATCTAGGATATGCCATTATTAGTTTTAAATGTAAAATTCATTTTCCTTTGAAAATAGATTGTGGTTATAGCTGTCATGGTAATGTTTGATTTTAGAGGGTGAGTTTCGGTGCATCAATAATTCAAGAGTCGAAAAAACAAATAGGTAATAATTTTTTTTTTTAATATTAATATGGATGAATATATCATATATTTTTCATAATAAAATGTGGTCAAACCAATTGCATTATAAAAGAACATTATCTATGATATGCACCAGGATGAATCTAACATATTTTCTTTCACCACGTATTATTGAAGAAATTAAAAAATATATTTAGAAAAATAAAAATAATTTTGAAATTTTTAATAATAAATTATTTCTAATAAATTAATGATATTTATTTTAAGTATGAGTGTGGTCTAACAACATTGTGTTGTTGCTAAGGCCTCACAGGTACCATAATCCATTTAGAAATATTTATAAATTACCCTTAATTCCTTGCTGGAGTGGAAGATCAAGATCCACTATATATATATTTTTTTTAACTAATGATATTTCATCATTAGAAAATAGATCATATATCCAAGATATAAAGTGATATTATTATATATCTGTATGGTGCTTCCATTATCTATCTTGGCAGGCTGGAGCCCAGGCATGTGGCTCGTGGAGACCATTTTTGTTTTCATGTTTCCAACAGCTCTGTTGGGAAGCGGGTTTTAATTTATGGGACAGACTGTATCTTTTCGTGGAGAGACTTTCTATGATTCTATCTTCGTAATTATGTTTTGTATTCTGTTATCCGAGACGGGAGAACTCAGTTTGGAAATATTGACTATTCATTATTAACAGTAACAATAACATTTTGTTGGAAAATAATTTGGATGTTATTTTGATAAAAAATAACATTGTTTTGATTTTCTATATTTTGTCTCTTTTGCAACAAATTATGAGACATAGGAATTTGTAGCGAAATGTAGTACGATCATTTTGACAATACTCTTAAGGTTTAGGGGGTATAATTGGTAGGTTGTCAAAGCGGGGCAATTATGTTAAGGGAGGGGCTAGGAGGATTCATGTGTAGATCATCGTAATCATGGCCATTTATCATAATGGTTACAATATGAATAATACATAGTAAATAATATTGACCATGAGACAAATGATACATATCTCACTACAATATTTGAACCTTTTTTGGAGGATGACAATGCAAGGCTACTTCAGTTATCAACCAAGCCTCCCATCAGCGTAAACTAGTGCACTTTACCTAGGGGAATTCAAATTAGGTGCTTGCTGACATAGAACTAGCCAACTACCCAACAACATTGGCAACAATTGATTGAACTAACCCCTTAGGCTAAATTGTTTTGAATTGTCTTGGCCCACCCTCAAGTGAGTGAGATTGTTATTAAATCCAACCCCAATCGACCTTTAAAGAACAAACATGCCATAATCACGATTTGAATGTGAGTGAGAAGGATAACTACTTTTCATCCTAATTATTAAAACTAGATCAAATTGACATATTATTATTAGTTAAGATATTAAATTATATCAAAATAAGACTCAATACTAAATAACATCTTAATCCAGGAGTCTCGCTCGAGCTTTGGACATCCAAATCCTTCAAGAGTATTGGTGAGTCCCTGGGCAATTTTATCACTGCGGATTATAGTTTCAAGGAGTAAGGATATATGTCATTAGACTGCATTCTAGTAGATATTGACTTATGCGAGGGATTATATGCGGAGTTGGTTATTTATGTTGGCTCCTCCTCCTTCACTCAAATGCTCAACTACTCTGGAGTCCCTTTCCGTTGTAATAGGTGTCATGCCATGGACATCTGGCTTGGTATTGTCCTCCGCCTTTCGATTTTTTTGATAGGAGTGTATCTATGAAGAAGTGTGGGGAAAACAAAGTTAAAAGGAAATGCTTTTCATTCGTTCTAGAGCATCACCATTCAAACTCATAGGTGGTTACTCCTCTTTGGGTCTTCCAAACACTCTCTGAAGAGGATATGGAGGAGGCAAATGTAGGGTTGCATGTTACAAAGAAGGTGTCGGAAAAACTGCCAAAAGATTTAGGCCCTCTCATGGATTTTGGCTCGAAGGTGGTGGTGTTTGCATATGACGAGGCTTCCCTAGAGAATCACGAGCCTTCTTTCTTCAAACCAAAGTTGTTTTCATCTCTTGGTTAAGGTATGATAAAGAAGCCTATCTTCTAGATTTAGTCTAGAGATAGTCCTTTTTCTGATTTGTCCTCAAAAGAGTTAGGGTCAAACCCATTTTTGTTTGATCTTTGGATTGGGGTCATGTTTATTTGAATGGGTGTGTAGTTGATAACTATCCTAATTATAAGAGGCATTTTGCATCTTTTTGGTAGATGGTTTCCTTAATTACAGGGGCCCTCGGCATGTTTCTCCTAGATTTTTCTTGTAGCCCTTGTTAGAGTGAGTTTCTGAAATTCTTTTTCTTCTTGATAAGGGGTTGGGTGATGATAGCATTGGGAATAAGGGGAAGCCATCTTTATCCCCTGCCAAGGTTGTCAAATTTTCTCTTCAAAACCTACAACCCCTCTCTATCCATGTATAGTTCACCCGAGGAGGGGACCAATGTATCACAAGAAGGGCGAGACAGTTCTCTACTGAATGTTTTTTTCACCCTTCATCTCCTCAGCTTTCTTCACCCTTTGATGTCTATATTGACTCAATGATCAAGGAGGATATGGTTTCATCGCCTCATGTGGAAGCATTAAATGAAGTTTTACCTATGGTTCCTATTAATCTGGATGCTAGTGCTCATGTTTCTGCTACTGGCTCCCCCTCATTTGGAAGACTATCAGGAGAATAATATTTTTCTCCAGTCGATGGCACTTCTTTTGGTGAATTTGTACCTGTTGATACACCTGACGGATCTCATTTTTTGAAGGCCTAAAGACCTTGCTTCCTTGGCTTGCATTCTATAGTTGGTAGTGGTATATTCCATGAGACTTTAAAACACTCTTCTAGGTTAAGGGGATGTAGGTTCGCATTAGCATCTGCTTGAAACCAAGCCATTTAGGATGTAAGGGTAGGCAAGAAAAATACCCTATAAGGGAATCTTAGAGTGATTTATCCCAGGGTTGTGGTTTCCCCATGTTAGTTCTCTCCTTAAATTGTAGAGCAATGGGGCTGCCCTCAAGGAAATTAGCCTTAAAGTGTTTAGGGGAGACTCATAATCCAAATGTTCTTTTCTTACAAGAGGCGATAGCTACTGGTGATTCTATTTTGACAAACCTAAAATCCCTCCTGCCAGCATGGGATTTCATCTATTTGGACACATAGGGAAGATCAAGAGGGCTAATCACAGGTTGGATCAATATATATATATATATATATATTGTACTAATAACTGGGTAGTGTCCCTTGGTCTTGGATCTACCCTTTTCTTTAGAGAATTTGGACAAGCGTTTACCTTCACCAATATATATGGTCCTTGTCAGAACAAGCCTGCATATTGGGAAAAATTGCTTCAATTAGGATTATTATAATAGGATTAGGTGATCCTAGGAGGCGATTTAAATTTTACATTGGGGGAAGCTGAAATTTGGGGAAAGAATGCTCAGAGAGACTGTTTATCTAATTTTTTCATCAGGAAGTTGGATGAATTTTCCTTGTTCAAAATCTCCCCTTCTACAATTAGACCTACCTAGAGGAACATGCATGTAAATGATGAGAGTATTGTAAAAATATTAGATAATATATTTCTAGTTAACAAAGGCACTCTCCAGGAAGCTGCTAGCATCAACCAATGGGTAGGATCTGAAGGTGAGTTAGACCATTTCCCTATCTTTCTGGAGGTGGTTTTGGTCCAACTAAAGCCTCCTAGTCCCTTTGAGTTTTGCTCTGGTTGGATTTAGGATGACGAATTTATTCAGATGGTCAAGAATATGTGGGTTCCATATGATGAAATTCATAGAGAATCAACATCCATTTAATTTCTTCAAAATTTAAAGTTAACCAAATATGAAACTATCAAATGGGCGACAGAGACAAGGAAGTTACTGCATACTAATTTGAGGAATGCCGAATATGTTCTGAAAGAATTTTATTTTTCTCATCTAGATGGTTACAGGTTTTTGGAACTGAAAAAGGTGATTATGGAATTGGAATCGAAGAAAAGAAAATTTTTAGAAGAGAATGAGGTTTTCTGGTGGCTCAAAAGCAGAGCCTTGTGGTTAAAATATGGTGATGACAATACAAAGTATTTTCATAACTTTTTTAACCACAGGAAGAACAAAAACTCCATCTGGAAGCTTGAGGATGAGAACAACATTAATGTTTCGGGATTTATAAATATGGCGTAGATTGGTGTCAATCACTTCAGTGGTCTTTTTCAGGAAAATTTCAAATCCTCGATTGATCAGATGATGGGAATCATATTCCTCTACCCATCCTTCGTTAATGAGGACCAAAACAATGAGTTATTAGAGGAAGTTTCTATGGAGGAATTAAAGGAGGTAATCAAGAGTTTACAAAAAGAAATGAACCTTGGCCCGATGGTTGGTGTGTTGAGTTTTTCCTAGCCTTTATGGACCTGTTTGAATAAGATATTCTTAGATTTATTGAAGAATCCATTATTAATTGTAGAAATTTTGCAGCTTTTAATTCAACCTTTATCACTCTTATACCAAAATCTGATAGAGATGGCATTGTGGAGGATTATAGAACAATTTCTCTATGTAATTGTATTTACAAGTTGATCGCCAAAGTCATAGCTAGAAGGATCAAAGGGATTATGTCTTCTGCTATTTCCTAGGAACAATTTGCCTTCTTGGATGGCAGACAAATGCATGATTCCATAGGTACAACTCAAGAAGTTATACACTCTGCAAAAGTTAAGCACCTTCCTATAGTGGTAGTGAAGGTTGACTTATCTAAATCCTATGACGAAATTAATTGGTTTTATTTGAGACCTACTGCAAGTTGGTTTTGAGTTACAGGTGGTGAACTAGATCATGTCATGTGTTACTATGGTTTCATTTGTTATTTTGATCAATGGATATACTTATCCTATTTTTAGACTAGTCAAGGTATTAGGCAAGGTTGTCCCTTGGCTCCTCTCTTGTTCATTCTGGTGGTTGAGGGGTTAAGTATCTCATCCTTAATGAAAAATAGATTGTGGTTCTTTCAAAGGTATTTCTGTTGGTGGGATTATACATGTTACTATTTTTCTTTTGTTGACGATATCCTCATTTTTTCGAAGGGTTCTCGTATGGAATTTTTTATGTTTTAAGGTATGTTAAAGTTTTCCGTGAATGCATCTAATATGGTTTACAAAGTGAGAAAATCATTTGTTTCATTTCTTAACATTGACCAAAAGGATATAGATTAGATCTATGCAAAATTAGATTTCCCTTTGGTATATGCTGAGAATGACCTCAGATATTTGGGGTTTGTACTCAATCCCAACGATTATCAGAAAAGGGATTGGGCATGGTTGACTGGTAAGATTGAAAAAAGACTTCATCTTTAGTGCAACAATTGGATTAACAGAGGTGGGTGATTGATTTTGGTGAAGTTTGTCATGGAAGCTATCTTGATCTTCTGGGTGTCTTTAGCATATGTTTCATTTGGTACTTTGGATCAAATCATAAACCTTTGTTGTAATTTTCTATGGAATGGATGCAAATATGGATACTCCATTCAATGGGAAGGTTGGACAAATTTAGCATGGCCCAAGGATATGGGTGGTTGGGGTATTAAGAGCCCTTCATGTTTTACAAAGGCCCTAGCATTTAAAGGAGTCTAGCATGTTTTGAAAAGAGATGGTTTATGGGTGTCTGTTGTGCACAGTAAATATATAGCCCCTCTTTCTGTGGAAGAATGGTTCAGAAGTAGACATAAACCTACAAGGAATGTATCCATCATCTAGAAATATATACTAAAATATTTTGATGTCATTGGTAACTAGTTAGAGTGGCACATTGGAAATGGAAGGAGGTTCAGAGTTGATTATGACCCATAGATTGGGTGTGATGGTGCTCATAGGATTCCTCAATATCTGGTGGATATTTTGAGAGGCCATGGTATAATTTTCCTAGAGTGGATTAGAGACCATGTCAAATCATATTTTCTATTTCAAGAATGGATCTCAGTGAATCATCTGGATTTAGTGGAAGAAGAGCACAAGCTTGCATGGAATAGGTACATTAAATCTCTTAAAGGTAGCCATGCCAGACTCAGTGACAAAGAGGATGTATTAGTTTGGTCAAGGATTTTGGAAGGTGGTACTTATTCTCCTTGTATTAGATATCTGGTCTCTTGAGAAGAGGAGAATCTTCCATATTTGCAGTGGTGGCACATTGAAACTTGGAGGTTCAAGTGTCCTCTTAAGAGCAAAACTTTTCTTTGGATTGCATTATCTAACAAGATCTTATTCTGGAACCTACCGCTCAAGAAGTTTTGGTGTGGTCCTAATCAATGTCCTCTATGCAAAGCGAAAGAGGAGAGTGTAGAGCATCTATTCATCTCATGTTCATTCATCAAAATGATGTGGGATCACGCCACACATGTCTGTGGTATTCCCTTCACATGGGATGGTACCGCACTGAGGTTAGCGCTTGACTCATGGTCCAATAATGGGATATTCAAAGATCATTTGGAATTGCTAGTTATTTTCATGTGAGGGTGTGGTTATTAAAAAATAAGGCCATATTTGACGAAATTTATATTCATTTGATAGTTTGTGCTTCTCTAGGTTTAGCTATACTTAGTCATTCTCCTTTAGAGGAAAATCCAATAGAGACAAAGTTATTGTGGAAGAATTCATTGACTGCTCAGTCTTGTGGCTATATTTCAATGGAGCATGACAAGGGACCCCATAGGTGGGGGCAGTAGGGGGTATTATTCATCTCTCACATCATCATTCAATTAGTTTTGTAGCTGGTGTAGGTACAAGTTCCAACAATAGATAAATATTTTTGGCTCTCAAGTTGATTTTAACTATTTCTCACATGAAAGAAGTCTAGAATTTGTAGGTGTTTGGGAATTATAAGCTAGTCATTGACTGTATGAAGATGAAGATATCTCCAAGAAATACCTGCTTAGCCCCTATTTTCGAAGAGATTATTAGACTGGACAGACTTCTTCAGTCAATTAACTATTAGCATATCTACAGAGAAAGGAACACCCAGGCTAATCTTTTGTTGAATGACAATTTACAGTTGGAGCTGTTGATGTAGTTGTAACTTTGGAAGATATTCACTTGTATATTACATTTGTACTTTATTGTATCCCCAATGGAGATGTATTATTCCTCCGGTTGGAAGTGTCTTCATTTGTATTTGCAAGTGTCGCAAGTATTATTGTAAGTGTTGCAACTTATATTTGATGGGTTATTAGACCACCTTAGAGGGGTCGGCCTAGTGTGGGTTAAAGGGTTATTAGACCACCCTAGTGGGGTCGGCCCAGTGACAAGTGGTAATGCGTTATTAGACTCTCCGAAGGGAGGTCAGCCCAGTTAGAGTAAAATGCAAGTCAAGTCATTATATAAATAGAGAGTGTGTCTCTCTCATTCTATTCATTCACTCACTCACTCACTTCGCATTAGTGAGAGAGAGGAGGAGTGCACACAAGTGGAGGAGGAGCAGCTGCTAGGAGACTATCTCTTGTTGTGGGGTTTTATATTTGTGATATTTGTATTGGTGCTCATTCTATCTCTGAGGAAGTTGCGGGATTTTTCACCTTCTTGGTTTTCCCTGGTGAAATGCTTTATGTCTCTTGTCTCTTGTGTTTGATATGCTGTACATGTTGTTCTCTCAGTTAAGATCCTAGATCATATTGAATTAAATGATGAAAAACTAACATGATATCAGATGTAGCCTGAAGGAAGTCATTGTATGGAATTTATGACACTTGTTGAACTTGCGACAATTTCGAAGCTAGGGCTTGATATAGTAAAAACTAGTCATCGTGGCACTTTCACTATAAATCAGTTTTGGCGAAGGTTCAGGATCTAAAACTTTTACAAGCCTAAGAAGAAATGTTAATGTACCTTGTGTCCGAATATCAGTCTCATATTCGTTTTACTTTGTGAGATATGATTCGTACAAGTTAGGGTTTCTGTCTCTTCCAGAATGAAGCCCTAAACAGGTGACCTAGGAACAAAGGTCATATATTGGGCTAGGAATCTCCAAATGGAATTATGTAAAAATTGTCAGTTAGGGCATGGAATGTAGTTTCACAGGTCTGAGTTTCATAGGCTAAAGTTGAAACAGTGACATGTGTCACTCTGTACAAGTTCGTTATGTTGTTTCATCCCATAAACAGGTCATGTTGCGACACTTAGCATATCTCTCTCATAGAGAATCCATTTGAGGTCATATCAATGGGGTTGGAAAGATGACAGGTCATTCTACCACAGGTCAAAGTTTCAGACCCTGAGGATCTGAAATTTCAAAGATACATCAGAAACAATATGACATATATTTCTGTCCAAACAGAATTGGATTCTGAGCACTTTCATTTTTGGATTGTCATTGCTGTGGAAAATTAGGGTTTCTGCAAAAGTTGGAATTTTTTGAATCTGAGATCACGACTGGATGATCCTCATCAAAATCAAAATTTAGAGACCAAGATCGAAGTTTTTGGTTGGGTAGAACCTCGAGCTCTATCAAACCCTAGTTCGGGATTTTGACTAGAAAACTAGAAAACCAGAATTTGACAGAAGCTGCAGATCCGAAACTCGCAGGTCAATTTTGAGGGGTCAATTTTGGATTTTTAAAAATATGAGTACACCATCTTGCTTGCCTCGGTCATCTATATCTCCCTGTCCAGACAGAAGTTTGAAATTCGAAGTTTGGATTTTTAGGGTTTCTCTATAAAACCCTAGCCATCTCCAGATCTAGTCTCAGCAAATCAAAGTGGATTGGGTTAATCCTAGAAGAGAATGATTTGGACACCTACATAAGTGAAGAAGTTCCAGTTCCAGAGGGAGATGAGGCTAAGGCTTTACAAAAGAAGACTACAAGCAATCCCGACAGGTATGACTTGAGGAGATACATGTATGCTTTGAAATCCTTTCATGATTAAGTTTATGATATGTTTGTCTTCATATTAATTGAGGTTAGTACAATCTTGAGTAATTTTTAGACTTTTCTTATCACCTTAGTAAAAATATGAATGCATGTGAATGATAGAAGACATTCATTGATTAGGGTTATGACACTTATGATTGTACTAATGCACTATGGTGTTGTATGGAGATGATGTTGTCCGCTAACATGAAAGGTACATCAAGAAAGACAAATCAAGTTCTAGATCGAGAACATATGACCATGGTGACATGAAGACAAAGACTCGTCCATTATCTATTGATCACATAGAAGCTCTACTTACGAGGTATGTATAACTTGGTTCTACAATGATTAACTTATGAGATATGCAGGTTACTAGCATAAGGTCTCTAAATCATTAAAGAGAACAAAGAAGACATTGTTTGGGTATGTTAGACATAACTCGCAAACATGATAATCCAGGTATGTTTTTCCTATATCAAGTTAGAATCCTACCTTGTGTTAGGATCTCATATAAGTATACTTTTGTATGATTGATAATGATTATTCATGAAGTTATAAGTTTGAGTAATCATGGACTTATGCATATTATGCTTCTTACTTTGATTAATGATATGACAAACCAGAAGAGTCCTATGGTCAATTAAGAATATGCATGAGTAAAATAAGTCCTCCCTGAAACCTTGAATACTAACGCTTGTGATAAATTACCTGTGTATGAAATGACCATGACCATACATGTTTAAGATTATTTAGAATCATAATATTTTGCTAGTATTGAGATTATACTAATGAATGTTTGATTATGTATGAGATCTTGAGGATGACACAATGATGACACTAGTGCACACTTAAGCATGCATAGTGGTCCAAGATGGATATAAGTTCAAGGACAGATAATCCATGAAGCAAAGATCAAGAGGGAGCACACTCTAGTAGTTCCTGCACGAAAGCAAAGATTGAGAGGGAGTCCACCCAACAACCAAACAGAGATAAGTATTTGAATTGTCATTTATCGTATATATGATTACTTAAATGATGTTGTTCAGTCATGTGCATACCTATGTTCCTAGATTTAGGATGTATATTATGCATTTTAGAAAAGTTGCATTAATGAACAAGATACTACTAATATAGTAATGGGTAAGTGGCCTATGGTACTGTACAACATTCCATTGCTACTTAATAACTTATCTAGAATGAATCCTCTTTGCTGACATGTTGGGAGTAGTGCATACTCTTAACAATGTTCTAGTAGAGATGGAAGGCATCTAGAAAGTTATTGTATGAATACGGGATATGGATGAATGTTGTATTGAAGCATTAGCTAAGATAATTGAATGACTGTATGATATATATTCTTATGTGTAAGATTTTGTTTTGAAAACTATGAGAAGTTTCTAATCATGAAATTGAATTTGACTTGTAGGAAAGATCATGTACAATCACCTACAAAAGAAGGACAACGACATTTGTTCCAGTGACGAAGTTCAAGAAAACTACCTATTGAAGATATTAAAGAATCTGAAGTTCCCAGGATCAGGGATGCAGTAATGGAAGGATGCCATGATCGAGGAGTACTAGTCGATCATGAAGAATGATGCTTGGGATGTGGTCCCAAGACCAGAAGGGAAGTATGTTGTGACTTCAAAGTGGATCTACAAGATCAAGCATGTTGTAGATGGTAGCATAGAGAAATACAAGGCAAGGTTTGTGGCTCGTGGCTTCTCCTAGAAAGAGGGGATAGATTATGAAGAAGCTTTTGCACCTAAAGCTAGATACACTTCCATCAGAATAGTACTTGCTTTGGCTGCAGTAATGAAGTGGAAGATACACCAGATGGATGTCAAGACAACTTTCTTGAACGGTGTAGTCGAAGAGGAAGTGTATGTGGAGCAGCCACTTGGTTTTGAGACACATGACAAGGAGTCATATGTGTGCAGATTGAAGAAAGCCTTGTATGGCTTAAAGCAAGCACCCAGGACATGGTACGGCAGGATAGACAGCTTCCTGTCCAGTTTGGGATTTACCAAGAGTAAAGAGGATTCCAACCTTTACTATAAGGTTGAGGAAGGCAATCCAATGATACTCCTATTGTGTGCGGATGACCTGTTTGTGACAGGTGAGGATAGATTGATTGCCGAAACGAAGAAGAAACTTGCTACCGAGTTTGAGATGAAGGACTTGGGTATGATGCATTACTTTCTAAGTATGGAGGTGTGGTAGAGTGCAGATGGAATATTCCTTGGACAAGGGAAGTATGCAGTAGAGATCCTGAAGCGGTTCGAGATGATGGATTGCAAGGGCATGGCCACACCTATGGCATCAAACCTGAAGCTATTGAGTGATGCTTCATCAGAGTCGGTTGAGGCCACGATGTATCGTCAGATGATTGGGTCCTTGATGTACCTGACGAACACGAGACTAGATATTTGCTTTGTTGTGAACACCTTAAGCCAATTCCTGACAGATCCTAGACATATTCACTTGATTGCTGTAAATCATATTTTGAGGTACCTGAAGGGTACGGTTGATTATGGGATCAGGTATGATGCGAATCAAAAGTTTAACCTGGAGGGTTATGTTGATTCAGATTGAGCAGGCAATGCTACAGATAGGAAGAGCACTTCGGGGTGTTGCTTCAGTATAGGATCAGGTGTGATCTCTTGGTTTAGCAAGAAGCAATCCTGCATAGCACTGAGTACAACCGAAGCAGAGTATGTCACAGCTTGTTCGGCCAGTTGTGAGGCAGTATGGCTAAGGAAGCTACTGTATGACTTATTTGATCTCCAATTGGATGCTACTTGTAACTATTGTGATAACCAGAGTTATGTGAAGTTGTCAAAGAACTTAGTGTTCCATGACAAGTCGAAGCACATCGAGATCAAATATCACTGTATCAGGGATATGGTGCAGAGAGGAGCAGTGAAGCTCTAGTATGTTGTGACGAATGAGAAGATTGCAGATGTGTTGACCAAACCACTAGCCAGAGTGAAGTTTGAGTACTTCAGAGAGAGGCTTGGTGTTCTTTAGATAGAAGATACTTTGAGGAGGAAGTGATGGGACACATTTGCAGGAGCCATTCCAAGCATGGTGGTAGGAGGATCCTTCCCATGGCTGTGGATGTAAGAGATGTGTGATGAGAATCAGCACGATGCTTCGGATATTGCTATGATGATCAGATTGATCATGTGTGATGAGCACCAGGACGATGCTCTAGATGATATGCATCAAGATGATTGTATGATGATGATCAAGTTGATCATGTGTGATGAGCATCAGGACGATGCTCCATATGATATGCATCAGGATGATGCTATGATGATGATCAGGAATATCATGTGATGATGATGTGCATCAGGATGATGTACTGCATGATGATGATCAGTATGATCATGAGCATCAGGACAATGCTTCGTGCGAGGATGATTAGATTGATCATGAGTATCAGGATGATACTCCGTGGCCGTGGATAAGTTGTGCAGGTGCATGTAATCAGTCCTGGAGATCTGGACAGGTTTTGCTAGGTACGTAAAATATCCTGGGATGATCTTTAGAGATATTGTAGGTTGTAAGACACTCTTTTAAGGTTTTGCAAGAATCGCATGTAATCAGTCTTGGAGATCCGGACAGGTTGTGCTAGACATGCAAAAGATCCCGGGATGCTATTTAGAGATCTTGCAGGTTGCAAGACACTCTTTTAAGGTTTTGTGAGTTCACATGTAATCAGTCCTGGAGATCCGGACAGGTTGTGCTAGGCATGCAAAAGATCCTCAGATGCTCTTTAGAGATCTTGCAGGTCGCAAGACACTCTTTTAAGGTTTTGTGACGGTCACATGTAAAAGATCCTGGGAGATCCAATAGGTTGAGCGGTAAGCTCGTAAAGTCCTGGGATGCTCTTTCGAGGTTTTGTTGACGCACGTAATCAGCCCTGAGGATTCCACAGGATGGCCAGATATGATGAAGACCTATAGGAGGCTAGGCCTACAACCAACATGAAAAAAGGCTGGCTCTATAGAACTTCCTATAACGAGAAGAATTGAGAGATAGCAGCAGTGATCGAGATGACGAGTACAACAGTAGTGATGATGATGCTCCGTGATCCAATGATGATGATCCAGCTCCAGAATTGAAGACTTGTGCCTATATGTATTGATGACCTATGTCAAGAGAATGCCTTCCTAGTTGAGAGGGAGTGTTGATGTATTTGTAACTTCAGAATATATTCACTTGTATATTACATTTGTACTTTATTTTATCCCCAATGGAGATGTATTATTCCTCTGGTTGGAAGTGTTGTCATTTGTATTTGCAAGTGTCGCAAGTATTATTGTAAGTGTCACAACTTATATTTGATGGGTTATTAGACCACCCTAGAGGGGTCGGCCCAGTGTGGGTTAAAGGGTTATTAGACCACCCTAATGTGGTTGACCCAGTGACAAGTTATTAGACTCTCCTAAGGGAGGTTGGCCCAGTTAGAGTAAAAGGAAAGTCAAGTCATTGTATAAATAGAGAGTGTGTCTCTCTCATTCTATTCATTCACACACTCACTCACTTTGCATTAGTGAGAGAGAGGAGGAGCGCGCACAAGTGGAGGAGGAGAAGCTGCTAGGAGACTATCTATTGTTATGGGGTTTGATCTTTGTGATCTTTGTATTGGTGCTCATTCTATCTCTGAGGAAGTTGCAAGGTTTTTCACCTTCTTGGTTTTCCCCGGTGAAATGATTTGTGTCTCTTGTCTCTTATGTTTGATATGCTGTACATGTTGTTCTTTAAGTTAAGATCCTAGATCATATTGAATTAAATGATGAAAAACTAACATGAGCTAGTTTCTTGGTAAAGATGGAAGAAGAGGAATGATAAGGTGACAATTTTGGATCCAGGACCATTTTGGGTTAATTTACAACTTTCTCTTTTTCATCTATTTTTGGTTTTTGTGTTGGAAGCCTTGAGGATAGAAAACAACGTGGTTTATTATATAATTATAGTATATGTTCACGCCTTTCGAATCTCTGGACTGTTATAACAGAGACTATATCCTCTGGTATTTTTTGTAAAATATTTATGAAGATCATTAGATCTATGTAAAATGTGGTTTATAATTAATATACAAGCTATAGTTTTTTTTCTAAGGAAAAAAAAACATCTTAAACATTACTTATTCTCATTCTTTCAAAAGAGGCGTTACATTTCTCACTAATAAAGATGTACTCTAAGACATTTTAATAAATATTTCTAGATATTTATGTGTATAGTTAAACAAACCCCGTAATGTCCAAAATTAAGAAAAATGATTGTTAAAATGACCATTTCATAGAATTATTGGGATATATATAATAATATATATCCCAATAATTCTATGAAATGGTCATTTTAACAATCATTTTTCTTAATTTTGGACATTACGGGGTTTGTTTAACTATACACATAAATATTTCTAAAATATTTATGTGTATAGTTAAACAAACCCCGTAATGTCCAAAATTAAGAAAAATGATTGTTAAAATGACCATTTCATAGAATTATTGGTATATATATATATATATAGAGAGAGAGAGAGAGACCCTATAATGTCCAAAATTGAAAAGAGTGATTGTTAAAACTAACATAGATCCATCTTCAACCTGGACAAACCCTATATATATATATAGGGTTTGTCTATATATATATATAGACAAACCCTATAATGTCCAAAATTGAAAAGAGTGATTGTTAAAACTAACATAGATCCATCTTCAACCTGGATCTTTTAAGCACCGAGAGGGATCCAATTTCATGAGGTGTAATTTTATTTTTTATTTTTTTTACAAATTAGAAAATGTTTACAACTCAATAAATTGGATTCCTCTCGATGCTTAATAGATCTAGTTTTAAGATGGATCTATGTTGGTATTATTTTATTTATTTATTTTATGAGTCGACATGAATTTTTTAATCACTTTTTATTTTTTATAAGTTATGAGTTGACATGAAAACATTACGTTATGTAACGTGACAAGCATGACAATATCTCCCCCATATTGAGTTGTAGGCATCTCGCTACTCTCACTACAATGACTATTTCATTGAATTGTTGAGATAGATATGTCTTGGATGTCTAATAATATTACTTTCCCCTTCTCAGATATGCGTTGCTCTAAAAATCCATGTCTAGTGGTCACATGTGTACATGCTCACATGTTCGATGGAAAATAAATGCCTTATGCATGCAATTCTTTATGTGTCTATATTCATTTTGAAAATTATTCATTCACTACAAATTTACGTGGTTAGTTTTGTTAATCATAATACATTAGTTAATTAATATTATTATTTATATAATTTATAGTTTATTTGTTTTATTTTTATTTTTATGAAAATGGTAAAGAAAACTATATCATTTGAAATAATTCATTACTTTTGAATCTTGGACCATTAACCTATTTCCTTACATATAAAAATGAACTTTAAACATTTTTTTTTAAATGTTACTTAAGATCTATAACAATTATATAATTATGATTGATATGACAATTATTAAATTATGATTTTATTTTTAATTATTTGAAATATTTATTGATGATGATGATGATGATGATATTTAACGTCCACTATGACCAACTTTGGTCTATTGCACCTTAAGAAACTTTGTTTGTGGTAACAAATTATTGCTATGCTAAAAAATATTAGAAATGAGCGTATTGAGGTCACCATAGTTTTGACAACTTATAAGATTAGAGAGGTTAGTATTATAATAAAGATTGCCTTAAATTGTGATCTAATGTGGTTGTATGCAGGGCACTCTAAGAGAAAATGATTTTCATCCTCAACTCTCTTAGTCTCACAAAGATGAAAAATCCTATCCTTCCACGATGTTTTAGGAATTGTCTAGTGCCTTGTTTCACTACGAAGCTCATGCGAGTTTATTCTTATTTTGCGTATGTTAGTGTTTTTCTTCGAGCTAGTTAAAATAGAGAGACTTTTGGTCTTTTATATTAGGGTTAATGACCTCTTTGTACTATCTTAGCTTCCTTTTAACCTATAAATCCTTTTCACCCCACATTTTATCTTCAAACATAGATGTAATTATATTTTTAATGTTATTGATATTTTGCAAAGTGACATTTTTGTCTATCCCTCAATGATTTAACCAAGCCATGTTATCTTTATGCCAACATTTCTTAATCCACAAGTGGTCTTGACTGGACTTTAAATCAATCTTAGGGAGTCTCTAGTCTCCCATGCAATTTATCTTGTACTTGTACATCAATTACCTTGTCATAGTGATTCTCTCTACGGGGGTAAGGATTGCTTCTATAAGAATAATAGGATAAGGTGTATTGCTTTTAATTATGAGGTTATAAGATATAAAATGTTTATGGATTTGCTCGATCTTTCTCTAGGATTTTCTCGATATGTTGAACCTCTAAAATTCACATCTATACAATATAACAAGAGTGACGAGAGTTTCAAAGAGGAACTTCTTTTTATTCCACATCACAATATTTGTTGATTTACAGTTGTTCTCAAAACCAAAATAATCTTTCCACCCTCCATTATTCGTTTTCTCAATGCTATAGTTTTACTTGAGCTTGTGATGAATATCAATTCCGAGATATTTATAGGAAGAAACCTCCTCCAATTTGTTATTGTCATAAGCAGAATTATCATAAGTGACCTTTTTGGACTTGATAATCATTACTTTTGTTTTTTCAGTGTTAACAGTCATGCCCATGTTAGAGCAAAAATCCTTTAGAGTTCTCAATTGCTTATCAAGGTCAAAGGGACATATTTCTATAAGAATAATATCATCAACATAAAGAAGAAGGATGAAGATAATTCCAACTAAGGTCATGTTGGCACATCCTACTTCCTCTTAAAAACCTTCTAGCTTATTGATGTAAATGCTGAAAAGGGTAGGAGAGAGGGGGAAACCTTGCTTAACACCAATATTACAATTAATATCTTTTGACCACCCCTCAATGTTCATGAATTTGGCAATGATAGTCTCGTACAATCTTATCGTCACAACTCTCAACTCAAGAGGAACGTTTAGCTCTTGTAACCTCTTCCATAGGTTGTTTCTAGAAACTGTGTTAAAAGCTTTCCTAAATTCCACAAAGCAACAGAAGAGGGTGGATTTATTATTACGTTATTCCTCTGCAATAATCATGAGCGTAACGAGGTGGTCCATGGTTGAATGATGTCTTCTAAATCCCGCTTGACCTTTAGCCCACTTTCCCTCACTTTTAAGCCATACGTTGATATTTTTTTCCAGAATAATACAATAGAGCTTTGCTAATAAAGGGATAATCATAATGCTCCGATAATTAGAGGGGTTATTTTTATCATCGCTTTAAAAAATAGTAATAGTGAGGCTCTGAGTCCAAGGGTGAGGGAAACCTTGTTTAACCTCTAAATTAAAGATATTGTGGATGTGAGGGATGAGGACATGCCATCCAATTTTTAAGATTTTTGCTTGATAACCTTTATTGTCCTTAGCTTTTCCATTTGCAACATGCCTAACACCAAAATCTATGTTATCCAGCGACACAACTTAGACTTCTGTTGTAAGGAGGTTGGTATGTTATCTTTGACCTATGGGGATTCATAATGTTTTTTAAGATAGGAATTCCAATCCTTTAAATCAATCTTATTATTCTCTTTGGTTTTGCTAGTTGCGCCAAGAGGCGCTCTACAACCCAGTATGAGGGAGATCTTGTAACGTTTGTCCATGTTTGTCCATATTATTGTCGGCCATTAATAAAATGTAATAAAAAATAAAAAGTAATAATATGAGAGAGATCTTGTAACGTTACGTGTAACGTTTTTCGATATTATTGTCGACCATTAATAAAATGTAATAAAAAGTAAAAAGTAATAATATGAGAGAGATTTGATAACGTTAGCCATAAGAAGTAGAAACAAAATAAGTAAAATAAATATTATAGCCGTCCTAAGAAATAGAAAAAATAGAAGGGATTTGAACTTTAAGCCCAATCATCTCACTACTTACGAATAGACAACAAACAAATAGTCTCAAAAAACACAAGATGCATATTGATTTGATTCATTGCATTGATTTCAACAAATGCATTGTTTTTTTTTGTTATTTAGATCTGTAAATTGAATTCATCAATTTAATAAAAAAATGTTACGAAAAAATATTATAGCCTACATAAAAAATAGAAATATAAGAAGTATAAAAGATAAATAAGTAAAAAATATTATATGTGACATAAAAGGTAGAAATATAAGAAATAAAATAAAGAAGTAAAAAATATATTATAGTAGACATCAGAATAGAAACAAAAGAAATAAAAAAAAATTACTATAGCAAACATAAGAAATAGAAAAAATAGAAAGGATTTGAACCTTAATAAAAAACATGGTTGCATTGATTTCAACAATGCATAAAACAAATATTAGAAATATAAGAAGTAAAAAAGATAAAGAATAGTTGACATAAAAAGTAGAAACATGGTTGTATTGATTTAAACAATGCGTAAAACAAATATTAGAAATATAAGAAGTAGTCAAAAACAATTACTAGAACCAACATAAGAAATAGAAAAAACAGAAGAGATTTAAAACTTAACAAAAAAACATGGTTGCATTGATTTCAACGATGCCTAAAACAAATATTAGAAATATAAGAAGTAGAAATATGGTTGCATTGATTTAAAAAAAAAATACTATACTCGACATAAGAAATAGAAAAAATAGAAATGATTTGAACCTTAATAAAAAACATGGTTGCATTGATTTCAACAATGTTTAAAACAAATATTAGAAATATAATTAGTAAAAAAAATAAAGATTGATTGACATAAAAAGTAGAAACATGGTTGTATTGATTTCAACAATGCATAAAACAAATATTAAAAATATAAGAAGTAAAAAAAAAAATATCTGACATAAAAAGTAGAAACATAAGAAATAAAAGAAAGAAGTAAAAAAATATATTATAGTAGCCATAAGAAGTAGAAACAAAAGAAGTAAAATAAAAAATAGAAGGGATTTGAACCTTAATATGAAACAAAAGAAATAAAAAAAATTACTATAACCGACATAAGAAATTGAAAAAATGGAAGGGATTTGAACCTTAATAAAAAAACATGGTTGCATTGATTTCAACAATGCTTAAAACAAATATTAGAAATACAAGAAGTAAAAAAGATAAAGAATAGTTCACATAAAAATAGAAACATGGTTGCATTGATTTCAACAATGCGTAAAACAAATATTAGAAATATAAGAAGTAGAAAGATGGTTGCATTGATCCAACATAAGAAATAGAAAAAAATAGAAGGGATTTGAATTTTAATAAGAAAACATGGTTGCATTGATTTTAACAATCCGTAAAACAAATATTAAAAATATATAAAATAAAAAAAGATAAAGAATAACAGACTTAAAAAATAGAAACATAAGAAATAAAAGAAAGAAGTAAAAAATATAGTATAGTAGTCATAAGAAGTAGAAATAAAAGAAGTAAAATAAATACTATAGAGGACATAAGAAATAGAAAAAATAGAAGGGATTTGAACTTTAATAAAAAAACATGGTTGCATTGATTTTAATAATGCGTAAAAGATAAAGAAGTAGAAAATATTATAGTTGACATAAAATGTAGAAATATAAGAAATAAAATAAATAATTAAAAAATATATTATAGTAGAGATAAGAAGTTGAAACAAAAGAAGTAATTTTTTATTATTATAACCAACATAAGAAATAGAAAAAATAGAAGGGATTTGAAACTTAAGTCCAATCATCTCACTACTTACCAACAGACAACAAACAAATATTCTTAAAAAACAAAAGATGTTTGTTGATTTGATTAGTTGCATTGATTTCAACAATGCATTGTTTAATAAACCACAAACAAATATTCTTCAAAAATACAAGATGCATATTGATTTTCAATTTGTTGCATTGATTTCATCAATACCATCCATAATAATAGTTAAATTTGATAACTAAATATAACTCCAAGCAAAAGGGGTTTTGAACCTTGGTCTTTAGGTTAACACAAGCCCAATAACCTTATTGCTTACCAATAGACCAGACACAAATGTTGTTAAATAACACAAGATGCATATTTATTTGATTCGTTTCATTGATTTTAGCAATGCATATTTTATTTTTGTTTTTTACATGTATGTATTCAATTTATCAATTTAATAAAAAGTAAAAAAATTGCATTGATTTATCATGAAGAAGTGTTATTTGTGCAAAGGGATTCTCAAAAGCATGAATGAGAGATCATTTCAGGGTTATATAGGAATCAATATATAACTACCAATGAATATGACATACTTGGATACATGGAATGCCATAACAAGGAAAATTGGAACTCTAATTTTGTTGATATGGAAATTTCCAATCGTGCACTACAGTTCATATCTGAAAACTGATAATTAAATGCCATTGTTCATAATAATTGTACTCAAAATTATTCAATTGAAATGTTAGTGGAGAAGCAAAAAAAATCATTTGAGATTATTCTTGAGCATTACAGAGGTGGGAACAATGAACCACTACGAATGATTATCCAAGGAACCGCACGTATGAGAAAATCTTACTTGATTGGAGCTATTAGAGAAACACTAGAAATTGATTATTTTCCAGATAAGTCACCATTACTTCTTTTGGCACCAACCAGTGTTGCAATGTTTAATATATCTACATCAACAATGCAAAAAAATGGGGATTAACATTGGAGAAGGAAACTATAAATATTGGAAACAAAGAACGACGAGGACTCCCATCTACAACAATATCATGAGTAAAAGGTTTGGATGGTCTTCCTCCTTTCACATCGATACAAGAAGATGCCAAAGGGAGCAATAGTGGAATCAAGAAAAAATTAAGAAGAAATATCAAAGTTGATCACATTGTAATATATTTGATCAAATCCTTTGAGGTGCAAACCTTTGCTTTAATAATTTACTCAATCCTTAATACTTATTACTTACATTATGATAATCCTCATAATTCTATCAGTGTTTTCAATTTAACCTGTTCCTTACAATGCTGATCAAACTCCAGTTTTGTGTCACTGCCCACGACTGGAACCATCCTAGATCCAAATCCTAGGCTCTATCAAGTGCCAAGAGGGATCAAATCTCCCAAGGTGCAAACCTCTCCTTGAATATCTCCTTGAGTGTAATACCTGAGAAGAGGTTTGCACCTCGGGAGATTTGATCCCTCTCGGCACTTGATAGAGCCTAGGATTTGGATCTAGATTGGTTAAACACATATATCGTTAGTTATTAATATTACTCTTACACATAAATCATTATTTTGTTATAACCAGGTTTTGTTTACCTTTACTAATCCATAAAATTATCACTTGAATTAGTAGTATACAATCAATAACAATGAATTACTAAGACTTGCTCACTCAAATGATAGTAAGTAGTTTAGAAATTACCATAAACTAAGAACTTACTTTAATTATTGAATTAACATTAATTCAGAATATTACAGATATAAATAATTTATTAGTAATAATGATTTGTAGATTCATATCGGCAAAAAAGATTTGCAAAAGTGATGGATTTTTTTAATTTAAAAAGAAAAATGTTTTTGACTATAAGCGAAATATGTTTAACAAATAAAGCCAAAAGATGTGCTTACCTTAACTCAAAATTATTTGGACTTTTGCATTATTTCTTTTAATCATTTTACTCACTAATTAATAATTATATATGTAGTAAAAGAGATAAAGTTAACAAAATTTAGTATATATTTTAAAAACAAGAGCCATGTGGTGGCAATGTCCTTGACATGTTGCCACATGCTCTATTTGCAAAAAGTTGTATGGATGAGCTATTTGCTTTGAGTTGTAGACAATTGATGAAGGTCAAAAAATGTTTAATTCAATGAAACAATTACCCTATTGCTAATTTGGTGAGAGAGCATAGATACATATGCAATCAAATTTTTAGATAAGAGATTTTAAAAACATAATAAATTCAATTTTTTAGAAGATTTTTTTTAATAAAGTTTTATCTAATTTTTTCTTTTAATTTCAATTATATAGATAGTTTTTAATAGACTAAAATCTATAAAACAGAAAAAAAAATTTGTAAGGAAAACACACGTCCAGATCGATTGTATTTGATTACGAGAAAAATACAGCAAAAAGATAATGACAAACCACCAAGGTCAAAACAGTTCCGATAAAGCATCTCCAGAATTTATACACTCCAAAATGATATCAAAGGGATACAGGGCCCAGTCCAAAGGAAATACAGAAACAATCACAAACATATATGAAAATATACAATACATAAAACAATCACAAACATATATGAAAATATACAATACAGAAACAATCACAAACATATATGAAAATATACAATACAGAAACAATCACAAACATATATGAAAAAATATATATCAAGCTGCCTGGTGGAAGACTTGAAACAAACCAGCAATTCAAAATTTTACAAAAAATCACTATATCTAATCCTTCAGTCACCTCAAAAGCCTGTTCTTTGTGGCTTTATGATCAAATTAACAATGGGAGAATGGTTTCTCCTCTAATTACAAGACTTATATCAATAAATATCTATTATACACAGCTTTCAACAAACAGAACAAGTGGCAAACACAAATTAAATAGTTGTACTAGTACTTATATCTTTAATTTATAATGAACCTTATGGAAATTCTATGTTCCTCGAATATAGTGAGGTGCAAGTAATGCCGCACCCTCAATCAAAACCGTGTAAGTGGACAAGTATTTCCTTTGAGAAATACCCTTATATGTACTCGAATTCCATTCAAGCGAACACACTGATATGAGGAACACCTTATTTTGTTCTAGAACGAGCATTTCAGTCTCATAAAGTTGGCAATGTTTATATATAAATAATTTTCCCAAACAAAAAATGGGATATATTTCAACTTAAAAATAAATTATTATATTATAAAAATAAGTATCGAGTTTGCCCATATTCTTTAATCAATTTTTCCTATACTTTTAAAAAAGGAGCAAGACAATATTCAATAGGAGTGAGACATTCAACAGTAAGTTTACTAGTGTAACTCTAGCTTTAGCTCATTGTGTACATGTTTTCTCTGGTTTGAAAAAAATAAAGAGAAATAAGTGTCATACGTAGAAGTTGCCCAAAATCATATGACTAATAATATGAAAAACAATCGGTACTCCTTTTTGCAGGCGATCGAGAAAGATTGGAGGCATCTTCCCTGAATTGAAAACATCTGTCAATCTCAGGGAAGTTTAGAAGTAACACATAACCCAATCTACCATAGTCCAATTTTATTGCATATCTATCAATTTTAAGAATGTTTAAAGTAACAAGAAACCCAATGAATCACGGTCAAGTTCATTGCACGAGAAGACATGCATAAATATTTTAGTCATCATGCATTGCATAGAAAGGATGCGCAGCATGCCATCCCTACAATATTGCACTGTCAATGGACACATATATGAGAACACAAGGTATATTCCCACTGTGCTTCCCACTAAAATGACGCCTCCAAAGTATTAGTCACTTCATTGTTTTATCACTTCCATACTTTCTGAAGATCTACTTACGTCATAGCTGATCTTCTAGTTGTACAATGATATTTTATAAATAAAATAAAAATCACACATGGACAAGACTTGAGGACGTGCAGTACTACTCAATGGAAATTTATATTACGCCATTGTTGATTTGTGTAAGCATAGTAAGGACGTCTCTATTAGTGGGATGCTTGTTCGGATCATCGCCAGTGCAGAAGCAAGCAATATTCAAAATAAGCAACATTTGATTATCGTACCCTTTTCCTCTGAGACACTCCTCAACCATAATGGAACACTAGCCTGTGAGATTTCCTAGAAGAAATCATGAGATGGTTCCTTACCTGTAACCAGAAAAACAAGCACCACCCCAAAACTATACACATCATATTTTATTGTGAACTTTAATGTCTTATGGTATTCGAGAGCAATATATCCCACTGTTCCAGCTACATTTGAGCTACTTGCATGGGTGGATGCTTTAAGAAGTGCCTTTGAAGACCAAAATTTGCAATACGAGCCTCACTGTCCTCATCAAGAAGAATGTTTCCAAGTTTGAGATCACAATAGATGATGATCTTAGGAGTGATGTTATAATGCAAATATTGAAGACCATAGGCATTTCCCAAGGCAATCTTATGGAGAATGGGCCATGCTAATTCCAATGTACCTTCTATAACCTTTGTAAAGGCTTGTTGGAGACTGCCATTCTTCATGTATTCAAACTAATTGATGACAATAATGCCTTTTAACATAATTTAGAAGGGTAACGAGGTTTTTGTGTCTAATATGACCCAGATTCTCCAACTCTGAGCGAATTTGCTTCCTCCGTTTGTCCAAAAGCTTAGTTTCGTCGTTTGTTAAATATGAGGGATTGGGAGGTATTTGATGGATTCTATTAATCGCAATTTCCTTTCCATAAGGAAGACGTGCTTTAAAAACATCGCCTGACTTGCCTCTTCCTATAGGCTCCCCTGAAGTAAGCCCCTCCTCTATCTCTAGGAATTCCAAATCCTCCGTCTTTTTAAGCCCCTCCTCTATCTCTAGGAATACCAAATCCTTGTTCTGTTTAATGAGCAAACTGTAAATCACTGCACCCTGAACCTTGGGTTTTTCTCGGATATAGAAAAAAAACATCCTAAAGAAAATTGAAAACAGAAATGTAGAGATTGCTCCCATTACTATGCCTACTATCATACCAAAATCCCATCTATTTTAATAATCAAGCTTCTAACTCCTTTTAAAGACAACTATGGTGCCGCGTCTATTGACATCTCGATTTGATTCTGACGATGGCTTGGAGCTAGAGCTGGGGATGGAGCATGAGACACAGACGCAGGAGATTCCAATTTCCAATAATACAAGCCTATTTTTCAGAGCAACTAAGTGTGAAGATTTATACCACAACATCCCAACAATCCATGAAAGGAATATTTGTTGTGATTGTTGTTGCTGCTGCTGCCCTCAGATATGTGATGTGGAATGTCCTGTGGTTGTTTTCGTTGAACATGATTTAAGTGGCCACCCGCATCATTGGAATATCAGATATTGGTTGGTCGTCGTAACGAAGAAACAAACCACTACCAAATCCATTAGAGAGCCAATAAACCGCAAAGTTGCATACTTGAATGGCCGTGGTAACAAAGAAACAAAGCCATCATAGAGCCAATAAATCCAACCGTGAAGCTACAGACTTGAATGGGAAAAACGAGAAACATCTGACAAGAAAGTGATAGATTTGGACAAACGAGCACCGTAAAATAGAAGGAACATACACCGAGTACCTTTTCCTAGCTACACTATACTATTTGAATGATCTCAGCATGTTGCCGAGCTCCGAGAGGTGGAAACTAAGGCATACATCATTTTGTCCAGCACCAATGAAATCTTGCTAGAAAACATTTAATTAATAAAAATTTCACCAAAGTTTTTACCACAGCTTTGCCAAATATTCCATCCCCAATATCAGATTAATAGAGCTACATGAAAAATATATGTCAAGGACATAATAATATGTTACATATATCATAAATTTTAGAGATGGTTTATGAACCACTTGTTTGATTTTATTGGTTCCCCTTACTGATGCGATATTAAAGGAAAGTGGAAAGGAAATTGAAGTTAAATAATGGGATTGAAAAAAACCAACTCCTTTACATTTGGAGAATGGAAAGGAAATTGAAGAATTGAAGTTAAATAATGGGATTGAAAAAAACCAAATTTGGAGAATGGGTATATAGATTATGTTGATGTATAATTTGAGATAATAAGGTTATATGATCAACTAAAATGTCAAAGGATGAATGCGATTAATGCATTTTCTAAAACATTGGATTACAATTATTAGGTTTGTTTTTGGGCACTTTACCTCATTAAAAGAATCATATCTAGGGAAAATCTTAGATTCTTCAAGGCACAATGCTAGGTCAACAACATGGTTCAAAGCCATTACGATAATATATTCATTATTAGTTCAACATGACACTTATGGGAATAGAATCTAGTTATGGTGGGAAACATCGGGTTAGACCCAATTCACATGGTATTAAACTTATGAAATAAAAGAAGCACTTTCTACCATTGTAAGGATATCTTTAAAATGGTGACTTGAAGGTAGTGAATTGTAATAGTGGATCACAAAAATTCAAATATAGTACTATTGCAATAATGGCTAGTGTTATCCTCGAGGGTTAGATCAAGCTATCATGAGCTAGGCGTAAGATCTCCCCCCCTCCCAATCGAGCTAGACATGGGATCTCCCCCCCTTCTGGACCGAGCCAGACATGGGATCCCCCCCCTCCCAAAAATAAGGAGCTTATAGGTTCAACACTCTTGATCCCCTTAGGGTTAGGATCCATAATCAGGGTTGAAATTTTACTTCATTTACCATCCATAAATCATGGGGAAGTATTCTGAGGGTTTTCCATGAGGTTGTTCCTTGGAAAACAAATAGTGGTTAGTGTTAATATGGTCGTGTTCCAAAATTCAGATAAGGTTCCACATCTAACACGCTCAATATGTCAAGATGGAAGAATGACACCTCTTATAATATTTATTTCAACTATGAACTATGATTCACTTCTCAAAAAGGTTATTTAGGGAAAACTTATGTTGGGTTTCCCTCTAATGTTATTGATCCCAATTCGACAAAATAATGAGAAATCAATCTCCAAATGTTGCAATTACAAAGAAAAACTTCTTTGCAAGGTGTAATTATTGTGTATCAATCACAAAAAAAGGTCCACCACTAAACCAACCAAAGTAGAATGGTTGCGAGAAGATCAAATGGCCCATAATAACTATCTTCTAAGTTGTCACAATGTGTATTATGCCCATACATTGATTTCAAGGACTCATTCTAGTACTTACTTGAGCATTCTACACAATAACATGGAAACTGCAACGAATTTTATACAAAGGTTTGAGTAAGAAGTTAAGGACTTATAGTAGTGTCATGAATCTCACAATTTCTTTAATTTTCATGCTTACACATGGGAAAAAGACTTCGGAATTCAACCACTTTGACCTCTCATTTTTGGAGATGGATTCAAACTTCACTATGACTTCATTAGCTAAATGCCCCAAGGCTCTTGAAGAAAAAAATCTGGATTGATATGGGGATTTGTTGTATAAGAAGGGAACATCGAACCACCCATTGCATGATGCTCTTTTACAAATTGAATCATAATAAAAATGTTTGGTCTACAACTAAGATGGTTTGCAAGATCATGAGGTAAGTGTTGATAATACAAGAAGGTCAAATGAAAAATAGCCACTAATATAATTATTGTTGTAAATGGATGATTATGTAGGTGTTAGGAAAAATTTCTCTGTGTTTATATTTGCATCCCTTCTAACAAAAATGAGGGTATTTGACGTTAAACTGAAGTTGGTTTCCTCCTAGTGGGACACATGCATGAAGACATAGATGGAGCTTATAATTTATGGGAGGTTATCAACTCAAATAAAGTGGAAAGACATATTTTGTCTACTAGAGATGATGGACACTTATAGGACATGTAAGGACCATAATTCCTTCATCCAATATCTAATTGATGAATTCTTTGACTTCAAGAGATTTTAGGATACACACTTATTGGACAGTAACTACAAGATATTCTTTGACTTCAAGAGATTTATGGATCCACGCTTGTTGGACAATATCTATGAGATAATTGGGACCAAAGGATGTTAAAACTTCAAGTTCCATCTCATTCATGGAACACACATTATACAAAAACACTTATACTATGAAATGAGAACTTTATACTATGAACGAGAACTCTAGCCATAAAAACGATGACTTTTGCGAAAAAAACACCAAAAACACCCCCCAAATAGAAAAGTATTGATACCAGTATACATGTTTTTTTTCAGGGTAAAAAATAGAGCCATGGCCTAAACATCCCATATGGTTGTTTATAAAAACTGTAAAATCAACCCCTAAATTGGAAATTTTTTCTTTCTTCAAGAGATAATTAAACTTTTTTGAAACTTGCATACTAAACAAAACAAAAAATTCATAAATAATTTCACCACTCTAACCATATAAAAACAAACAAATTATGAGGCGATTCATAATGAAATAATATATTAGACCATAAAAGAACAAATGATTCATATAAATATTCAAAAATTCCTTAAGAGTTTCGATTACAAACATCATACTAATAAAAAACATCTAAACTGCTTCATGTGAAATTATTGAAATTCATCCATGGATTCTGACACCCTATTAGAATCTACATTTTCTGCAGATGAATGACTGGATGAAGATGTAGATGACCCATATTCTTCTTTATTATCAATGGGTGCACCATCTGAGTCTACATCTATGCCCATCATTTCAAATGTCATATTCCTTCGAGATATAAGACTTGGTTTAACAGAATCCCATTTTGCAAAATTAAAAAAATAAATTAAAATCTAAAAGCCCCACTAAACTATATAATCAACAAATTAAAAAAAAAAATATAAACCCCCTAAACTATATAATAAACAAATTTAAAAATAAAAAATTCTAAACCCCCCCTAAATTATATAATAAACAAATTTAAAAAAAATAAAAAAATAAAAAGTAAATATTAAAATTTTTTAAACCCCCACTCCTCCCTCCCCGCGCCCCTTCCCCCTCCTCCCTTCTCACGCCCCCCTCCCCCTCTTCCCACTTCTCCCTCCTCCTCGTGCCCCTCCTCCCGCCACCCCCCTTCCCCTCCTCCCTCCTCCCCTCGGAGGGCGGGGGGAGGAGGGGGAAAGGGGTGGTGGGAGGAGGGGAAGGGGGGCGGCGGGGAAGGGGGCATGAGGAGGGAGGGGGAAGGGGAGGAGGGGGAAAGGTGGGGGCGTGGGGAGTAGGGAGGAGGGGTAAGGGAGGGGGCATGGGGAGGACGAGGGAGGAGGCAGAAGGGGGCATGAGGAGGGAGGAGGGGGGGGTTAAGAAAATTTTAATATTTTTTTTAAATTTGTTTATTATATAATTTAGGGGGGGTTTAGATTTTAAGTTTTTTTTTTTAAATTTGTTTATTATATAGTTTAGGGGGGATTTAGATTTATTTATTTTTTTAATTTGTTTATTATATAGTTTAGGGGGGATTAGGTTTTAAGTTTTTTTATTATATAATAGTTTAGGGAAGGGGGCTTTAGAGTTTAGCGAAACACTTGTGGCAAATATTTCAAAAGAGCCTCAACCCCCATAGGAGGGGTGTTTGAAAAGGAGCACTTTGGGCATCTTGCAGACATATAAGATCCAATGGAAGAGGACATTGATGTCAATGAGGAAAGTAAAGCTCCAGAAAATTCCAATTTCATTGAAGAATTTGGCCTGCATGATATTCTTGATTAGTTTCATGTCTTGAAGAAAATTTTAAATTTGATAATTTTTTGATAAGATATATTAGTAATGTTTTGACTGTCAGTGTTTATTTTAGAAATAAAATTTCTATATATAATGTTTTAATATGTTTTTTACAAATATATGGTATAGTTTTTCTTGAATTTATGTGAATCGTCACTTTTTTTCTGAAAAATAATATGAAATAGTATCATTTTTATACAAAAAACCTCTGAAAATACATTGAAAATGGTTTTAAATGTCTTTATTTTCTATAATTTTTTACAATTTTGTTAATAAAAATGTCTTATTTTATAGAAAAAATTGCAAAATGAATATGTTTTTCATTTTAAATTGCTTATAAATGTATGTTATTTTGTTAAATTTCTAAAAACACACTTGAAAATAGAAATTAAAAATATTTTATGACAAAGATAATTCAAAGGCCCGAAAAAATGTCTCAAAATAAAAATGTGTGATACTGGTATCAACCATTTTTTAAACGGAGGTAAAAATAGATACTGAAATTATGAGAGAGAAAAACAAGAACTGTGTCGAGTTCTCGTTTCATAGTATATGTGGTTACAATATAAAGCTTTAGTTCAAGGTGAAAAGTGGTCACCTCCTATTAATGTGTGGTGTTTGTTGCCTGGTGGCCATTTAGATTTAATACCTAGAGGGGAGCCTCAACTATCAGTTATATAAGTAAAGAGACCTTATGACATGGAAGAAATAAATAAAGGATTAGAAACATAAATTTCATTAAAGTGAAATTGATTCACTAGGGAGAGGAACAATATTGTAATCCAAAAATAATTTATTGAGAGAATATCTTAAAATCTTTGGATATGCCCTTTGTGAACATTGACCACTCAAAAAATGATTTATGACTATCCATAACGTAGAAAATAAGTAACAATATTGATATACATCCCACACATGAAGACATGAAACCCAATTTGAGGGATAATGTCCACACTATTGAGTACCGCTATATTGGATCTATATGTAACATGCCCAGAGAATAATTCTCTCCAAGAGAACACATTGTTTCAAGGTCCATGAAAGTTAATAGTATGATATTCATACATAAATTTTACAATATGATAAGGAAATTAAAAGGGAAATGTCTACCTAGATTTAAATAAAACCACTAAGACATACAAGGTAGGTAGTGGTTCATTGGTGGAAGTACATAGGTGGCATCAAAAGATAACAAAGTTTTGGAAAAACAATGTTTAAAATAAACTCGATAATGGGTTGTTGAAACAAAATGAATGGCATCCATTGATATGAATAGAATCATATTGGCATAGTCACAAAAGGTAGTGTGGTAGGGATATACAATACAAATAAATGGGAAGATATTTGAAGCAATCAAGGCACATCGAAAATAATTGAACATGATAAAGAGAGTGAGAGTGATGTCTACGAATGGAATTTTCTTTGAATTAAGAACTTTCATATTTGTTATTAATTTTTAATTATTTATATTATGTAAGAGCTTTTAAATTATTAGTCAATTTTAATTAATAACTATTTTTTAAGTAAAACTATTCAAGGTTAATTGCTCTCTTCTATTCTACCTTGGGATGTGGGTTTTGTGAATAGATTTTTCATAATAAACAAGTTATCGTGTTTGTTAAAGTTGAGGTGAGGAAGTTGATAAAAACCACTAACTTGTAATCGTCATTTTGTTTATATGACACCTTGTTGTACATTTCCTTAAATAATAATGAAAAGTACAACTTTGCAATGCAATCATAACTTGATTTTATTTTGTTGCATCTCTTCGATCTTGATTTATTTAGAAATGTATGTCATAGTGATATTGTGCATGCACAAACAAAAATAAATGTTGTATTGGATTTAGATATAATATATTTTTTAGAAAATAAATTCAAGATATTGGTGTCCAAATACACATTATAGCAATTTTATATTAACATTTTTTGAATCAAAATTCGCAATTTCATAATCTAAATTGAAACTTTCTAATTTGAAAATTCACACATTTAGAATTGAAATTCACACTCTTGGAATAGAAATTTGCTCTCTTGGAATTGAAATTCACACTTTTCAAAAGCAATATTCACACTTTCCGAAACCAAATTTTTGCTTTAAAAACACTATTATTCACACTTTCAAAATCAAAATTCATATTTTTTTTAAAATTTAGATTTTATTTATTAGTCCAAATTTAATGAAATTAATGTTTGTGCTTTGACTTGTCATGGTATTCTCTTAGGGTCATAGAATTCCATTTTGTCCAATTAAATTAGCATGGGAGCAAGAGAGTTTGTTGTGTATTACTCTTACTTATGGAATGTTTGCCTTATAAAAGTATGTTCAAGTGTTTTGGATGATTATTGCCTAGACACTCACTCAAATAACCATAGTTTAGTAAGCACCATTAACAACAACAAAGGAAATATTGATAGGACAGTCCAATATAGTTTATAGTTTAATGAAGTTGCTACCGTATCAAGTAAAGAAGTCCACAATGTTGGTAGATGCCAAGAACAAAGGAACAAAGCAACATTTAAGGGATGTATGACTATGGTGATTATAATAGGTTTTATTCATCTTGTGATAAGAAATCTCCAAAATATTTATGCATTCTCGCTAAAGCACATGATCGATCAGTAGTTGCAAGTTATGAGTTATAATGAGAAATACAAATAGTTTTATTCATCTTGTGATAAGCAATCTCCAAAATATTTATGCATTCTCACTAAAGTGCATGATCAATCAGTAGTTGCAAGTTATGAGTTATGATTTGTTATATGAGAAACAAATGTTTTAGTTATAAGTTTCATGTATATGCGATGAGATTTACATGGTTTTCTTGTATTTATGCAATCCCACTTAATATCTATTATAATTTAAAACAATAGGAATGTAATCTAAGTTTTAAATTTATGAAGTGAAACAATGCATACAAATTCTTAACCAAAAACAAAGATTAAACAATGATACAAACATTACACAAATTTACCCTAAACCTACAAAACTTAGAGTTTCACCTCTATCTTTCTCAAATTCTGTTTCTTAACCATTCACAATACAATATTAAGTTAGATTTAAGTATTCCGTAGCATCCAAAACCTTAATCATTTAACTTAGATTATATTTAGATGCCAATCCCTTAACGGACATGAATCGTAAGGTGAAACAACCTACATGCAAAGAATATAACGCATACCCAAGAACATGTAAAACATTTATAATTTACATTGAAAAATAATGCATATATTTTATTCTTAATAGGAATTTTTGTTATATACATATATTATAATAATAATGTTAATTCAATTTTTTTGATGTCCAAGGGTTATATATGAGGATTTTTAGGTTAAAGTAGAAGGTCAACATTTTTTCATAATAATTTTGTTTATTATAGATATTGTTGTGACAATGTTTTTTTCGTTTCAATTGTGTTTTTTTTTTATTTATAACTAAAGTATATATACAATCTTGATAAATATAAGTATGGCATAGTTTGTGATGATTTGTGATTATATATAGAGAAGTTGTTTCACATCTTTGGGATCCCTATGATTTGGTTAGTAAGGGTGGGGAGAATTTTAAATAGAATATATTTATGTTTTTTTAAATATTTATCCCCAATACCAATATGCTCATGTAAGGGTAGATGGAGGTATTAGAGAAAATATAAATATATATTTTCTCTAATAAATATCACTTGCTCAATTACAATTGCTAAATAAGATTCATACTCATGGACATTTCATTCTTTCATATCAATTTTTATTGTCATACTTTTCACCCCATAACTACAATCCATCATAATATTATATAGATGTATTTGTTAGATTACTTTCTTATGTTCATATTTCTATAACATTTCGTTCTTACCCAATCTGATGGTTTCTCATTTGGATATTTCAATGGTGTTTGTGGGCAGGGATGATCATGTATGTTAAAAATGATCATTAAATTCATTTGAGAATGGGAGTGGGCAATGGTAGCAATGTAAAAGCTGAGATTGTTGTTTTATGGGAACTTTTGTGGTTTTCTAGGTATAGATGAATCTTTAGAATCAATATATATGGTGACTATAGAGTTTCTATTGATTGGGATAAAAAAATATCAAAATGAACAATACCCAATTGGAGCATTGGCTGGCTAGACTCCATGCATTGATGGAAGAGTTTGAGGAAATTTATTTTGAACACATCTACAGGGAAGCAAACACGTAGGCTGATTGTCTTTCGAAACTTGTTATGGGTCCATTGAATGGTTCAATCCTCTATGAATAATTCATCTCTATCCATCTCATTGATTATGTTCTTATACAATACTATCAAGACATTTATGTAATTTGTATTTTGTTAGTACTCTGATAGGATGGCATCCTAGTAATGCTGATATGTATTTGATGACATTAAGACTGTTTTTCACTTCCTAGTATAGTTGATATGTATTTGGGAGATCCATTTGTACGGATCTAGATGGTTGGATTGTGTTTTGAGGAGACAGACTACTAAGTTATGCTAGCAGGGTTTTTGTGTAACTTTGATTCCTAAATGGATATCAAGTTACTGTTTTCTCTTTTTGAAAAAAATATTTTGTTATTTTATATTAGTTTCTATTGACATATACCTTTCACCCAATAGTTAAAATTTATCATAATGTTACATATTTGTTAGACTACTTTTTCATGTTCATATTTCCATTGCTTGTTACTCTAGAGCTTTGCTAGCTCTTTTGAGAGTAGTTCCAATGTTTTTGAAAAACAATATTATTTCTAGAGAGCAATTGTGACAAATATATGCATATAGAAAACATGCATATATTACTTATTATACTAAGATTAAAAGAAATAAAATTGTTTTTTCAATGTAAAAATTGATTGAGTATCCTAATACAATAAAATTGTGCAATATTAACATGTAATATATACAATTTTATTAATCCAAAATAATTATTCAAAAAATTTAAACTAAAAACAATTTTTTTTTCTTTTATTATTATTTAAATTAATACAAAATAACAAATTTCATAAAATATTTAAATAATTACTTATTATTATTTTTCTTATTTTTTATTAAATATAAATTTTTAATAAAATATCTAAAATTATAATAAATATATCTTTATTCCAAAGACACTATTGCAAACATTTGACATCATGTATTAACTTGCCAGAATATTAATATCATAAATACGATCCTTCTAATCCGATGAAAACCATTTGGAACATTTGAAACGTAGGTTATCTAACTTAGAAGGAAATTTCCATTTGAAGTGAGAGCAACAATGGGACCTCCTTTTTAAAATTCATAATTCATCTTAACTTAACGATGAAAATGATAGTACTTTAGGTTGTTCAAGCTCCTATTAGGGATAAATGCACAACATTACGAAACCATATTTCATTACTTTGATAAAAGCTTGAAACCTCTCAATAAAAAATCATAACATCCCAAAAAGAATATGTCGGTTGTAAAGAAAATGGTCCCTTTGCATTTAATATTTATTGTTGTGTTTTGCTAGTCATGTCGTGTGATACGTAAGATTTTCATGAATATTTTTGATTTATATCTAATCAAATTAAAATTATATTATATTATATGTGCGACACATTTATTTTAGTATATTAGTATATAATATTTTCTCTTCATATCTAATCAAATTAAATTATATGTGCACCACATGTTTATTTTAATATACTAGTATAAATCCATTTTAAACATGGATGTATCAAATAAAGATAGGCATCCAATTCTTGAGATGTTATATTTTTAATAAATTTTTATTTTATGAGTGGTATATATTTTTTTATGTGGTTTTCATTTTTTATTATTATAAATCTGGTTTTGATTTTTTATTATTATTTTTATATTTATTGATTTATTTGTTAAACTCCTCTCTCCTTCAATTTTAATCGTTTGTGAAAAATACATATTTTTAACTATTAAGCCTATTCAAATTATTATGTTTTTAAGTTTTAAACTCAATATATGTTTCAAGTTGTTTATAATGAAGACTAAATGTTATTTTTAAATTTTGAATGACAAGAATATGTTTAAATTTTCTAAATTTTAAGGAATGCATGCTTTTGTATTTATGAGATGTCTACTTTTAATACTATAATTTTTCTTTACATATTAAATTTTTTTATTTTAATAAAGATGATAAAAAAATATCATCAAATTTAATATATTTAGACTATTAATCATTCTCGAGGGACTTCTTTGTGCAAAAATTAAATTTCTTATTGTCATTTTCTATCATATGAATAGAATATGAATAATTCACCACATTTACCAAAAACCGTTAAATGAAGGCCTAGCACAGTTACCCTACAGAGTTTATATGAATATATGGAGTTAGTAAAGAAACATAGAGAAGAAGGAGGGGCTAAACTTTATGAATATATAGAATCCTCAGAGAAACGTAGGGAAGAAAGAGAAGCTAAACTCCAGATAGAGTTAAAAGCAATGTTCAATAATAAATTTACATCCTTTCAAGAAGAGATCCAAAAACAAATAAATGATAAGATAAAAAAAAAATTAGAGAACAAGGTAGAGATAATGGAGATTAGATTACATGCAATGGAAACACAAAAAACACCTGAACAAGAAGATGCACCTACGGTAGAAAATCTTAAGCTAAAATATAGGATTAAAGAGTTAGAGGAAAAAATAAATCACAACCTAACCCTAAATGATATAGAAGGTAAATTAGATATCAAACCCATTAAAGAGGAAATGAATAAGTTGGTAGCTTTAGACAACAAGTGTAACAAAATATCTTTGAACCTCATAATTTTTTGTATAAAAGAGGAGGTAGAAGATGATACATTAGCCATTGTCAAGACAAAACTTCACAATACATTACAAATTGAAACTATTGGTCTCACCGAAGCAACAAGGCTTGGAAAATTAATTGAGAATAAAGAAAGTTTAATACGGGTTAAGGTTAGCTCTACCAAACAAAAGTATGATATACTTAATAAGACCTAAAATTTAAAAGGCTCTGAGATATTTATAAATGAATACCTCATTCCATAGGATCAGGATGAACTAAGAAAGCAGGTCCAAAAGGTAAAAGAAGCTAGGAAGGAGGGGAAATGGGCATTAATTAGAAACATGAAAGCTGTTATTCGAGATAGAAACCAAAATAGTAATAAATAGCAATTTGACACACTCTGGATCCTCTTATGGAATTGTCAAGGCAAGTTCCATAGAGAAAAGGCCCCAGGTTAAGTTGGATCTTGAGTGAATTGATATTATATTAGTAGTTGAAACTTTGGAACACGAGGAATCCAAGGTCCCTAATATAGACAGATATGTCCTTTGGTTGATATGGAATAAACGTTCATGTAGTAGAGGCATTGGGGGTATAGCTTGCTACATTAGGAAGAACATATCCCCTCATGTTAGGATTTATAAGAAAAACCCTTACAACCAACTTATTTGGATAGAGATCATAGACATTAATAATGAAAAAACCTACATAGCCATTTGTTATTTTGCCCCTATTAATTCCAACCTCTATAAAAAACAATTTAGATAAAAATTAACCTTATAATGGTTTAAAACATAATATTTCTAGTCTAAGGAAGAAATGAAATATCCTTTTGATGGGTGACTTCAATGCCTGAACTTTGAGTAACTAGTCTATTCTTTTAAGCAATTATTCCAACCGTAATCCTCTTTGGTTAGACGAAGACCTTGAGCTAACTAATTGGTACAAAAGAAGTTTTGAAGATCCAGGTGCAAATTTATTTGGTTCTGTGCTAGTCAATTTTTGTAGTAACCAAGATCCTATCATTTGCAACGGACTAACAAAATGACCAAATTCTAGCCAGATGACTAGTATTCATGGGTTTGGCAGTAGTGTGGTAGATTATGTTATTTCTGATATCCCTTTATACAACAAGTTAGTGGATTTCAAGATCTTAAACGACCATGAGCCTGGATCTGATCATAGGCCTTTAATTATAACTCTCAATATTTCCATGCACAGTGATCCCAAAGAGGAAAACTATCATTTCCAAAAGCACATGATCTTCGATAAAAATAAAACCAACCTTTTTCTCCATGATTTAAAAAATGATTTATTTCATTTATATAGTATGGAGAATATAGAAAATCTCTACCATAATTTTACCACGTCCCTCTCATCGTCCATTATCAACTTCTCTATTAAAATCTTGGTTAGAATGAGAGATAGTATAACCAACCCTTTGTATGATCAAGAGTGTAAAAATGCGAGAAACAAAATTAAGCAAGCTACTATAGAATAGATAAAAATGGACAAGATAAATCACTACAAAATTCTAATTAAAAGCGCTATCTTAGTAAACGTCAGGAAAATCTTTTACACCTCTCCAAGGTGGCTCCTAAGAAATTATAGAGGCAAATTCTAACTCACAAAACAAAATAAGATAATAAGATTGCTTTAAAATATTGGAATCCCTATCTTAAAAATCTTTACGAATCCTCGGATATAAGAGATAACATTCAAACCCTCCTTACAACGAAAGAATTTTTCTCATTAGAAGACATAGATTTTGAGGTTAAGCGCTTAGCAAATGGAAAAACCAAAGACCTTGAAGGCTACAAAGCAAAAATATTAAAAATTGGGGGGCCTGTCCTCATCCCGCACATCCACAAATTCTTTAATTTAGCAGTCAAGCAAGGGTTCCCTACACCTTGGAATCAGAGCCTCATTATTCATATTTTCAAAAGTGGCGATAAAGTAACCCCTCTAATTATCAAATCATTATGATTAGCCCTCTCCTAGCCAAGTTATACGGTATTATCTTAGAAAAGAAGATCAACAAATGGCTAGAGATGGAAGGTAAGAGGGCTAAAGGTCAAGCAGGTTTTAGAAAGAATCATTCAACCATGGACCACCTCGTTATTCTTAGGATCATTGTAGAGGATTGTCATAATAATAAGTCAAATATTTTTTGTTACTTTGTGGACTTTAGGAAATATTTTGATACAGTGCTTAGAAATAACCTATGAAATAGGCTAGAGGAGCTTAATGTTCCTTTTGAATTGAGAGCTACCGCGATAAGGTTATACGAAAATTTCATTGCCAAGTTTAAGAATAATGAGGGTTGGTCAGCAGATATAAACTGTAATATTGGAGTTAATCAAGGTTTCCCCCTCTCCCTTACCCTTTTTGGCATTTACATCGATAAACTAGAAATGCGTTTAGGAGAAGTAGGTTGTGCCGACATGATCTTAGTTGGCATAGTTATCATCCTCCTGCGTTATATTGGTGATATTGTTCTTATGGAAAGTTGCCCTTTGATCTCAATAAACAATTAAGAATTCTCAAAGATTTCTGCTCTAACATGAGTATGGATGTTAACACTGACAAGAAAAAAGTTATGATTATAAAATCTAAGAAACACGCCTACGCAAATTTTGTTTATGATAACAGTAAATTGGAGGAAGTGACTTCTTACAAGTATCTTGGAATTGATATTCATCACAAGCTCAATTGGAACCACAACATTGAGAAAATGATTAATGGAGGATGGAAAGCTTATTTTAGTCTTGAAAATAATTGTAAATCAACCAACCTAGTCATGTGGGATAAAAAGAAGTTCCTCTTTGAAACTTTTGTCATCCCTGTTATCTTATACGATTGTGAATTATGGGGGTGCAACATTTCTAGAGAATCTTGGAGAAAGATTGAACAAATCCAAAAGCAGTTTATAACTTATCACCTCAAAATTAAAAGCAACACACCTTATCCTATTATCCTCTTAAAAGTGGGTCTTTCCCCCATCGAGAGCATGGCTATGACAAGGTACCTGATGTACAAGCACAAGATAAATAACATGGAAAACGAGAGACTTCTTAAAATTACTTTAAATTAAAGTCAAAATCAATTACACCTCAAGCGGAGTTGGTGTAAAGATACGATGGCTTGGTTAGACCATTGGGGCACTGATGAAAATGACACTTTGCAGAATATCTATAATGTCAAAAAAATGATTTCTTCTTAGTTTAAAGAGAAATTGCACTGCGAGGAAAATTTAGCGATTAAGAGAAAACTAAAATACTATAAGGAGGTCATTAACCATAATTTGGAAGATCAGAATTATCTCTCAATAGTAACTAGTCCAAAGAAGAAAATGAATATAGCCAAGATTAGAACACCTCTCATGAGATCCATAGCGAAACATGGCGTTGGTCTATTCTCAAAACTTTGTGGGAGGAAAGAGTTTTCCATCTTTGTGAGTCTATGAGCATTGATAATGAAAATCACTTTCTCTTAGAGTGTCTTGCTTACACCCATATTAGATATCAGTTTCTAGTATTTGCTACAATACAAACATTCCTAACTTCTAACTTGCCAAAACTATAGTGATATTGGAAAGCTTCTTTCTAAGCTTTTTGAGCATAAGAACAAAAACTTAAAGCAAACCAATTAATAAGCTTCTTACGGTCCGATAGACCAAAATTGGTCTCAGTGGATGTTAATCATCATCATCATTATCAATTTAACTTTTGTCAAAATTTTCAAAAATTTATGCTGTTTTGAATAATTCAACAACTTCATAATAGTTAAACTCACTTATATTATTATCATTATTAATGAAATTAATAAGTATTTAATAATAATTTGAGTTTATAATGCAATTTTTATTAGGTAAAATTATGTTTTTTCTTTTATTTTAAGATAAAAAACTGATATAAACTTATTTGATTAAGTTTATATAATTTTAGAGTGAAGGATTTTATTGTTTGTTAGATTTAATTGTATATAAATTTTTAAATTAAATTGTGTTGAAATTTAAAAATATTTAGGTGTTTTGAATAGAAATTCTAAGTGAAAATTAATATAATTTAATTTCAACAAACTTTATATTTAAGTTTTCTTTCATTTGTTTAGGAGTGAGAATATTTTACGCTTGGCTTATAATATATGGAAACCAACTCTCAACTAATGTTGGAATTTATTATTTTATTTCTTTTGGAGTGAGAATATTTTATGCTTTGCTTATAAGATACGGAAAACAACTATCAACTATTGTTCAAAATTATTATTTTGAACTCAGAATATTTTATGCTTTGCTTATAAGATACGGAAAACAACTATCAACTAGAGTTCAAAATTATTATTTTGAACTCCGGTATTATGTGTTGAAACTAATATATAATTTATCATTCAATCACAATCAAATAATGAATCATTCAAATAATGAATCATTGCACTCCATGTTGGGAAAATGTTTTCCCTTGACTCCAAAAGTTATAAATAATTTTCATCAATATCATGTGTTGAAATTAATATATAATTTATCATTCAATCAAAATCAAATTATCATGTGTTGAAATTAATATGTAATTTATCATTCAATCAAAATCAAATACATGAATCATTGCACTCTTGAAAAAAGATAAATAAAAGTTGTTAATAATTTTCATCGATATTATGTGTTGAAACTAATATATAATTTATCATTCAATCAAAATCAAATACATGAATCATTGCACTAAAAAGAGATAAGGAAAAGTTATAAATAATTTTCATCACAACAATATATATTAAAACAAATCCTGAAAATAGTGTGAAAGATATACAATTCACCTTTTAAAAAATTATATATAATAAATAATTTAACTTTTAAGAATGTAAAAAAGTTAAAAAGATATACACATCACCTTTTAAAAAATTATATATAATAAATAATTTAATTTTTTAAGAATGTTAAAAAGTTCAATTGTAAGATAGTTTTTTTAAAACAATCTTTTTAGAATTTTATTTAATTTTAAATTAGTACCCAGAAAAAAAAAGCTCAAGTAATTAAAAATTCTAAAAAATATATTTCCATTACATTATTCTATAATAAAAAATAAATGTATTAAAAGAAAAAATGATTTTTGGTATTAGAGTAAGATTTAAAATTGTTTCTAATGAGCTAATAATTTGTCTTCTTTGAAAGTAAAACTAGCAATTGCCCCAAGAGGGGCAAAAGGAACGCCGAGAGAAAAATAGTACAATGGAAGGAAAAACAATTTGTCTAGTGGACAATAGATAGCACCTTGAAACAAGAAAACAAAATCACAATTGAAGTATGAATCTTTGACTAAGTAATATAACCAAGTAAAGTAAATACTCAAGCTTGGTAGATACTTCCAATCCTAGCTCCCAAGTATCTATTTCTCAATATACCCATGTATACCATAAGGAGGATAAAAAGTGGTCTAACAATAGTAAATATGAACATATAGCAAGTTGGGTATAAGTTAGGATACATATAGATACATGTGTCAAATGTATCAACAAGTTACAAGAAGATACTAAAGTGATCTATGTTTCATGTTTCTTACACATTGCTTTGTGTCTCTTGTTCATGTTCTAGAGGTAAATTATATGCTTAGATGTTGCATATTTCAACAAAAAATACATGCAAGAGGGAATAGTAGCATTTAAAACTTCCATTGTACTTAGAGAGAGTCCTTTATATAAAAGGTTTCTTAATCACATAAATTAGTACGTTTGTTTGAATATCTTTCGCTTAAGTTAAAGCATGCTAAAGTGAATCTTAGTACGAAATATTGATCGATTACAAACATATAATTTAATCTCAAAGGATGTGTTCATCCACCCAAAGTCCACTACTATAGGACTAAGTGTCTTTATGATTTTTTTCTTTTGGGTGCTTTTCTAAATTGAAAGCTTTTACAATTATGAGACATATAATTTTCCACCAATTATGATTGAAGGTAATTTTTAAATAATTGTTGACTAAAATGAAAGCAATAATTATCTCTTTTTTCTAAAGAACAACCTAAAGGGATCAAAATATTTGAACATGTGACCTCCCAAACTTTAGGGGGGAGAGATCTCATGAGGATCACAAACACTTGAGCTAACCCTTGGGTCTAAAGGTAGTAATTATATGTTTCTATGTTCAAAATATATTTATAACTTACATGTTTAGTTGAAAGTGGCACACAACTCCACCATTTCTTATTGTTAACTAATATGCATACATTGACATATCTTGCTTTCAAAAGTTGTTCTTTCGTTATTTATAAAGTCATTTAGGCCTATAGAATCCAATTTGTCAACCATAAGCAATGTGTAGAGCTTGTAAAAGTTTCAAATTGATTAATTGGAACCAAGAGCATAAACCATATATGGAAGTGATAACAATGTGAAAATTTCCAAAATGCTAAACCAATTACTCATGATAGCAAATTACACACATATGCTCAATTTTTCTAAAGATGAGATTATTCTCATTTTTGGTGAGATAGCTAAATGTGAGACTATTCTTTGATAGTGATTTATGTATAATAGATTCAAATTAGAATGAACATCATAATTTTCAATCTACATAAAATAATGTCAATCTACATCATGTTGTAAGCACATATATGTACCATTGAAATTCACTTCCAAAATCACAAAATGTAACATTCCTTTATAATCCATAGAAGTGAGATGTTTGCCAAACGAATATTACCTAGGTAAATATCTCTAGTTGGAACAAGGAAAAACGTATTGGGAACACTCATTGATGGAAAACAATCCAAAACCAAAAAAGTAAATGAGTAATGATGGATGAAGAGCAAGGTCTTTCAACTTACTAGATATAATTCCTGAGTATCTAATATTGTGGAAAAGCAATGTCAGGTGGGAAGCCCTTTTGCATATATCTAGGTCAATGTGCTACTTTATGGTATTTTGAATGAATGTAATAGAACATACCATTTTAAATTTAAAATATATCATTCTTCAAAACAACCAATAACTTGAAATTTTTGAAAAAAAATCAAATTCATTTAAAGAAAATAAATAAACCAAAATAGCATTCACAATAAGCAATCACGTTTCACAAACACTAACCTTGCCAAATCCAATGCCAATTTATACAATATCAAAATCATACCATTAAAAGCACGTACAACATCAACTGCATCCCTACAAGGCTAAAATTCAATGAATGCAAAGCCATGTGGACTACGAGCTACCCATACATTGTCAATTACAAAAATTTCTAAAATAAAAAATAAAAAAATTGTTTAACTTGCATATGCATTGTAAACTTAAGTCAACTTTTATACCCTGCTTACATAAGTATATTTGCAAATATAAAGTAGAATGAAATTCCATTAATGTAAACATTGTTTCCCATGCTAAAAAGCCAAATGTGAGGAAAAGCTATATGCAAAACCATATAAACCAATCATAAATGTATCAATGTTGGTATATGTATGGCTGGCATAAATTAATGCTACTTCAAATTCCTTATGATTGGGTCCAAATCAATCGGCTACAGAAACATAGAAATTGATGTTGACAGTGAAATTTCCTTCAGTTGTGTCACATTCTGAGAAACATCAAAAGTTTGGATTGATAGCCAGAGGAATTTGAAACTGGAAAGCATTTCTGTTGGGCTTTATTTTAAATCCAAAATCCAAAACACTTTGGGATGAGTGCAATTTTTTTAAACACTTTAACAAACACTCAAATCTAACTTCTAACATTAAAAGCTAACACAATGTTACAAATTTAATTTAATACAAATGTTTGAACTTCTAACCTTAAAAAAACCCATATAAACCTTTAAGAGCTATTGCTTGCTGGAGAATGTAGGATGAAAATGAGACATAGCACAATGCTACAAATTAAGTTAATATAAATGTGTACTGGCTATTACTTGACTGATTTTAAAGGATGCCAACGAGACATAGGTTGCTGCATTTTCTTTTGGTAGGGATATTAATCATCTGTTATTTTAGGCAATTACACAAACATATGCATTTCTTTTAGAATTATTGGCATGGAGCAAGAAGCAATAATATAACTAATAATATTAAAATTGAAACGTGGACCAAGCAGGCAACACTAATACAATTAATATTAAAATTGAAACTTGGACCAAGCACAAAGAAATAATACAAGTAATATTAAAAGTGAAAAAGTGAACCTGGAGCAAGTAGGAAACAAAAAATATTTTAAATTACCTAATGGAGTGTTAGGGAGGAAAGGGGAGAAACCAGACATGTGTTGGTGGCCTTGACCATAGTGGCTCGGCTTTCATCCGCAAAACTTAATGTCATTTCCTTGAAATCCTTGACCAAGTGCATTATGGCAGGAATGGGCATGGATGCATTTTCCTTGAGCATGGTTTAAGAATGGAGAAGGGGCAACCAAGAGAAGAAATTGGATGTCTAGCTCTCCTTCATTTGATTTTTTTTTTCTACATAGGTGTAGGCTGAGGAAATGTAAGGAGACCTCAGCACTATTCTTGGTAACTTGAAAAATAAGGTGATGTCCTCGGCAGTTGCAGCAACAATGTCATATAATAGTGGGTTTTCTGTTGTCAATCTAGGAGTATAGGAAATTGAAAAGGTCATGGAAAAAACAAAGGTATGACAATTATGGATGAGGACATGACTTATTGTGTTTTGGATAGTGGGTGCTCAAGTACAGACGTCATATATTTTAAGATGTAACTATGTGATGGGACAAGAACACTGCCATTATCATCATCATTATGGAAGTAAGATGCATCCTGTGCAATGGAATCCTTACTACATCAAAGTAGAATTGAAATCAGAATCAGTTGGACCAAAAATTATAGTTAAGAATATTGTTAAGTACAACTTTAGTGGTTCTCATGGTTAGGAGTAAGTGTTTCTTCCTAGGAGGTTACAGGTTCAGATTTGGAGGGAGTAGGGTGTGTACACCTACTTCTATAATCTTGTTCTAAAAATAAGAAATCTCATACACCAATTTAGTGCTGGCCTTAAAATTAGATTATTAATATTTTTATTATATTGACTTAATTAAAGCTTGCAATATTGACTTATTATTATTATTAACATTAACTTAATTAATGCTACCTATATCTAGGAGGAACAAATAAAGACTGGTCAAATCATTATGTGTTGAGGAAGCTACCACAAGGTTAATCTGAAGGAGGAAACTTCTCCCATCTTCATCATTGTTGAATTCCGGATTACATATTGAATTTCTTATTAAGATGGTTAAATTAAGCCATTACAGATTACATTGTTGGACAGTGTTTATATGTATATTATATTGTTGTTACTTCTTGTAAGTAATCATGTGGATCATGGGGTTGAACTCATTGGATATGTTTCTTTATTTTGGAAATATGAGTGTTTTTCTAAATCCCCTTATGAGAGAAGATAGATATCAGAACAACCTCGATGTGTTTTGAATCTTGATTGATTGTTCTCATGATTTAGCAAATCCCAACATAAATCTTATTTAAAAATACAAACAAAACAAAGCTTTTTGGTCAAGATCTGCAACCCAAATTTACTGAAGAAATGGAGATCTCTTTAGAACACTAAGAATGCAAGCAAGTTTGTTAGAAGGACCTATGTATCAATGAATATCTCAAGTTGAGATGTCATGAATATTGAGATATTTATAATTAGCTGCAAAGTATGGCCTTGTGTATGGTAAAGACGGCTTTTAGCTTCTCATTGCCAATTTGTTTAGGAGAAATTAAAAAATGGTGGAGATCATATGCCCATTCAAGAAATGGTACAGGCATGATGACCAAAGATTTCCTAAGGAAAGGTTTTTGTATTATAGAAGACAATTGGGATCAGTAGAAATTTTGTGTAAGTGGAGTGTTTGGAATAAAATTAGATTTGAGTTGGGAATATTTCTACATGTTGCAACATATATAATTTGTAACTGTTTTCCTTTAGCTTTTAGCTTTCTGGATTTGGATAAACTTTATCTAAAAACTGTTTTCTAACAGATCTGCGTGATAATCTGAGTTTAAGATAAAGGGTCACTCTTAGATTCTCCTCCTTGGAGATTGGTGTAATGATTATTGCCTTGCTCATAATTATCTTTTGTTAATGAGGTATGTGATATTTCTAGTAGGATATTTGGCATAATTCTTCCTTAGTCGAGTATTTGTTTAGTTGGCATCATAATAAACATTCACTTGATGGTGTGTTGTATCTGCAGGTTTTTTCATATGTTACTCAGGATTTTCAAGGTGTTCTTTTGTAGTCAAAATACTCCACCTATGTTGAATTAAAGAGAGTTTGGGGTGAGTGTTTTTGGTAGATCCAACTTCCAAGAATTCAAACTAGAGCATTTGCAGGTTGTGGATCCTTTTATGTTTGAAGGGGATTGGCCATATCTTGGTTATGGTAAAAGAGAATATGTTCCTTTTGCTCCATTTCTGCATCTTGCAAAACAAAGTTTGTATCAGGTATACACCCCAAGTCTTTCATCTGCTGACTTAATTCTTCAAATGCCAGCTTTCTGTGGTTCCAATTCAAATTGGTGCTCAGCTACACGCTTGCCTAGATCCACATTAGTATGAATTCTGAAGGCACCAAGCAAGGCTCTCCACATAATTGCAGTCGGTTCCACGCGCATTTTATTGATAAATTCCTCTTCCTGATTGAGAATCCTAGAATGACCTAGAAGGATAGAAGATCAACCATGCAAGCATAGTGTCTAGGTGCATGTGTGATGTGATAACCTTGACTCATAGACTCAAAGAAATGCTAGCCTTCATCTATCATGCCAGCTGAAGTTCTACATTTCAGCGCAATAACTGTATGATATGAACAACCCTTTGATGATTGTAAGGAACAAAACACCACTGCCTTAATAGACAGACTAGAGTTTAAAATATGTCCAGCCTCGACCTACATATCAAACAAAAATGCGAACGAAAATTTCAATTTTGAATAACATAAACAACAAAGTAGTAATATGAGCAACGCCTATTATTATTTTCTTGATAACTAAACAATATAAAATATACAGTCCAAAAATAGGCAAAATTTTACAGACTCCACTTAATAATACAAAAATAACTTGTCAGAAATCATTAGCATTGCTGAACCATTTGCTCCTTTTTCCGTGGGAGTTTACCTCCACTGACCTAGGTTCAATACCCCAAGTGTTGGTTCTTGCACCATCTCTCATCTACCTGGGAATCCCCAGAGCAACACATCCAAGGAGGTTGCCAAGAAAATGGGGAGTTATTGTTTAAAAAGAAGGAGTATTGCTCCCTTTATTTACTATTCTATATTACACAGTAAGAAGATAGATTAGGAATGGTGGCATATTTTACCCTGCATTTGATGAACCACATAGATTTTCCAAATAATGTTCTTTCAACTTTTTACTACTGTATTTGTAATAATAGCGAAGCCAGCTATCATGTTAACCAAAACGTCCTCAATCCAAAATTTCTAGAACAAAAAATTGGCCATCGATCAGTTGGAAACCAAATCAAGCCTACAGTTTGTTTGAACCATTTTAATTATTTTGACTTTGTTTTTCACTGCGACCGCCTTTTATTTTAAATTATACAGTATCCCTTCGATCAGTTAAAAAGATCCACAGTTATAAAAAATTATTATTAAAACATGACAGGTTTCTTACACTGATCAGTTGAAACTATAGACTGGAAATTCTCATTTTCAATATCTGAAACCATAGACCAAGCAATATAAAGTTGTTTCAAAATTTTGAAAACCAGAAGGGGAAATTATTGGGAGTTTGATGACCCAAATCCCTAAATTAAAAATTCCAGAAAAGTCTTAGCTTCTTAAAACCCAGGGACTGAACTACTATAGAATGACAGATTACAAATAGTAGAGCGGTGAATTATTAGTGGAAATTAAAGAAGGAAAAACAAAAATTCGGATCCATCAACTCACAATTTTAATCTTCCCTAATGTATATGGGAGCAAGAGTGGTCACCATTGGAAACAATGCTCTGCCCATGGTCACATGACGCAAAATCGTCCTATGATACGCCTTTTCCTTTTCTGTTGGGGTTATTGTGATCCTTTTCGTCATCACTGTCATATTCATCGAAGGAATTCTGATTGTGGAAGACGCAACACTTCTTGGAGCTCTTCTTGTTCATGAACCCATTGTTGACGATGCATTCCTTCCATGTGACCTTCTTCTGTTTGCGGCGGGGGGTCAGACGGAGCTTTAGAACCTATTTTTGTTGCTGCTGCTGCTGTGGGCCTTCCTCAACTATGATGGTAGTTGTGGAAGAGGAGTCCGTGCCAGCGGCAGCCACCCAGTGGAGGCGTAAACGAAACAAAGTGAACATTTCACTTTTGAATATGCATTTTTATTCCGAGCCACGTTACGAAGAATCTAGGCCAATGGGTTGCAGTAACTATTCATTCCAACCAAGTTGGCAACACCCCAGGGATGAAGGGTATACAAATAATACATGAAACATAAAATAGAGCTACTGAAGCTACATAAGTGCCCTTACCATTGTCTGAAGGATGTTGAACGAAGTTATATAATGTCGTATAAATGTCAAATACTACGATTTTTAGCCTCAGGAACCTTTTCCCTAGGCCATTTACTGTATCTTTCAGTGGATTGTTATACATTTGAGAATCATTGTTTAACCGACTGACAGAGGAGTGCTCACTGTTGCTTAACAGAGTGATTTAAGACGGCAGGCACCATATTGGAGGAAACGAAGCCACATTGATTTTTCGGCCAAGCTAATCAAATTAAAGACATTGTCGGGCAGGAACGTTTAAGCCAAAGCCGTTACCCACAAGAATCAAACGCGCAACCTGGAGAATCGTCTTATCAATCTCGTGCTCCATGGCATCCCATCCAGATCGATGACCTCGCGGAAAGACTGCCCTTTTTTTAGCACCATCTCTTCCTATCTACCATGGTTGCAAACAAAGTCTATTATTTCCCACAGGGCCACAGTGAGCACGCTTCGACGCCGCCGAACTTCCCACCCGACCTTAACATCGCACCCTCTGTTCTTTGGACGGTGCTCTACTTTTCCTAATTGGACGACGCAAACATTGACGAGGTGTTCGCCTGCATCCATCTGCAGCCCGACAGTGGCCAAATAAGAGGAGGATTTCTCGAAGATGAAAATGACAACGATTCCTCGACTCTTTCTCCTTCTCCTTCGACGACATCTGGGGAGAAGCTGACGTCGTTCGCCAAGACCCTTACGCAGAGCGACATGAACAATGGGGGTATCTTCTTGGTGCCCCGCTACTGCGCCGAGACAATCTTTCCCCGCCTTGACTACTCTAATGATCCTCCCTTGCAAACAGTGCTAGTGACGGATGTCCATGGGGATGTCTGGAAGTTCCGCCACGTATTCTGTGGGACTCTGTGGAACCACCTCTTGACCATGAGATGTAGCAACTTTGTCAACTAGACGAAGCTCGTGGTCAGGGATGCCATCATTTTCTTGCGGAGCGCAACAGGGCAGCTCTGCGTCGGATTCCACAGATCCACTTGAGGCGGTGGTGGGTTCGCCTCCACGATTGTGGGGTTTGGTGTCACGGCCAGACTTTGCAAGCACTCTTGGCAAGCAAATACTGATGTGCGGCACTGCTAGGTGTTGCGTCAAGGGCTTGGCCAACTTAACGAACGAACCTACAGACTACGCCAACCAACCTGCGGAATACATTTAACAGTTTAAAGCTTTCAACCCTTGTCCCCTACACCCATTTACTGTGCACGTTCTCTACTTAGGCTACGTTACAGTTGCATCAAGTAAAATAACTGTGCAAGCATTCACCAAATAAATACAAGTAAACAAGAGACAAATCTGGGTGGGTTGCCCAACTTGGCAGAGCCCCTTGGTAAGCTTTATATATTTATAACAGAGATTACATAAGAGGAGTTGCCCAAGGAAGAGCTCCAGAGTACTGTTCAACTTAACAGAAACTCCCAAGAAATTACAAGTGCTAAAACCATTGACTGTAGCATGCCACCCTCAACCAACATTCTGCCCTCCTACGCGAGATTAGAGCCCTTGTTGTTTCTTGCCTCTTGCCTCCCCCCGAAATGTGAAGTGAGCATCCTTCCTTTATACCGTGCGCCTTCCGCACTTTCTGGAACACCCCTCCTTGTTTCGCGCACACGCTAACCCCTTCCGCAGCTAGCGTGCGTCTCGTTCTTTGCGCGTCAATCGTTGGGTCCGCATTGGGGTCGCTAGCCCACACCGCAAGTGGGTCGAGTGCCCAACCTTCTGCACATCTTCGTTTTTCCTTGCGTCCGCAACCTTACGCCCAGCACGTGTCTTTCCCATGTTTGCGGTTGCTTTCCCACATGCACAGCCATCATGTGGGTGTTCGCCCCAAGTCTTGGCTTGGTGTAATTTCGGCCAAGGGGTGTGCCAACCCCCAAGGCATATATTTGGTGCGTGCCGCACTCCCAGATGCCATCCCGGTGGTGAGTGTGGACGCATGTCCGTAGGTCCGTTCTTGTTGCCACTACCGCATGCCTTACCCACCTGGGCACTTAGTCCACTGTGCGACCAAGTGTTGGGTGTGCGAAAACGAGGGTCATGACAACCTCCCCCACTTAAACTTGTTGCCATCCCGGCAACGCCATTCGCTTCCCTATCTATAGCTGCAACGTTTGACTTCCGCAGTCACGCTTCTTGACCCCCTAATCCGCATCTGTACTCTATGCCTTCCATCATGTTTCCATCTGTTGCGCCCCCAAGAGAGACTTGATTAGGTAGCGAGCCCAACCATTCTGTCTATCCTGAGACAAACTTCACCCATTCTGAAATCACTTTTCCGTCTTCGTTTTGCTGTCCGCAAGCTTCCTGCATTTCAACTTGGCAAAAAATTGTCTTTAGACTACCTTTCCAAAGGTGCCTAGGGCCTCACCTTTGTCGCCAATGACAGTGATCCCCACTGCTACTCCTTATGTGAAAAGACATGGGCGGCACCATCAGTCACCGCCGCGCACATCTCCCTCACAGAACAGTTCAAACGCGTTTCTGGCTGCTTCGTTCTTGGCACTAAGCTCTTTGAATCAAGCCCAGCACTCTCCTAAACTTGCACAATCATCCGTCTCATTACTCATATCAACCGCAACTCCTAGGCTGTCATGAGAGTCAACAGAAGACACCATCTCTGTCTTCGGTTGCTGCGACCGATTCTTGGCCCGTCTCTTGGCTCCTTTACTTAGCCCTTCAAATGGATTTCCTTCCTTGTCCTTGCATGTTTCACTGCGTCTTGACTCCTCCAAGCATGCCAATGTTTCCTGCTGTTGAAGACTGCTCAACTCTACCATGACTTCCTTAGCCACGGCTGCCTTAGCCACTTCTTCGTTTGACAGTCGCTTGCTTTCCAAGTGTGCAAGCACTGCATCTAACTCATTTGGTTGGCAACCAACTTGCTGCAACCTCACTTCTGTCAACTCAGATTCTGGAATGCCTATGGCATGAACAAAAAATGCCACTATGTCCTCCGCGTCACGTGGTGGATCAACTTCGCTGGTGTTTGCTTCATCCGCGACTTCTTCCAAAATCTGCGTTTCTTCCGCAACCTGTCGTTTGTCCAACATACCCTCATGTGGCTCTTCATCAAATTTCTGCTTGACTAAAGAGTCGTTGTCTTGGCTGCTGCTAGACAACACTTCCAACGTGCCTTCACTGGAAACCTTCGCACTCGATGCGGGAGAACCCAACTGCTCCCTCCTATGCTGCTGCGAAGCACCCTCTGAAATGCAAAAGGCTATTTCTGCTGACTGAAGCCATACATTTTTCCAACGCTGCTAACCTTCCTGCTGCGGATAGATCAACCTTCACTATCACGCTTGGCTTGTTCTTTTCTGCTGAAACTGTCTTCTCTCCTATACTGTGCTGAGGCAAGTGTTTGCACGTATCTGGGTTTTCGAACACTTGTACCGAAGTCACCCACGATTTGCATCCCAACTTTCTCTTTTGAGTCATAGGCAAGCTCCATGTTCCAGACTCTCCAAAGAACACCAACTGTCCTGCGTGCAGAACCGACACTACCTTGGCCATCCGTAGAAAGTCCTGTCCTAAGATCATCGAATGATCGTCCAATGGAACAACTCTCAAGTCCATCTTGTCGTGCCAACTCCCAACTCGAATAGGTGTTGTCGTTATCTTTCCTGTCACATCTCTGACTTCTGAGTTCGCTGCTTTGAACTTTGCATGACTGAACTCCATCCCGCTATGCAACGATAACGCAGTCCTACTGCTCACCAAACTGTGCGAAGCTCCCGTGTCTACCAATGTAGAAACCTTCAGTCCACTTACCATCGTTTCCAAAAAGTCTAGACCTTGCTGCACTTCCTTTTCTGCTTCACGAGCTTTCGTCGTTTTGCTAAGGCACCACTCTGTTGCCTTCATTGCTTCCGCAACTTCATCTGATTGCTGAGGTGCTTCCAGCATCCTTAATGCTACTAAATGTGCGGTTGTACCCTCCTATGCATTTGGACGTACCCTGAATGGATAGTCCCTCACATAGTGGCCTTCTCCGCAGATGTAACAGTCTACCACCTTCTTTGGTGGATCCAATTGCGTGCGACTTGCCTTACCTTGAGCGTTTTTCTTTGCTCCAGCCTTAGTCTTTCCCCCAGCTGCCTCTCTAGAAGACTCTTGCAACCGTTCCTATTCCGCATGCCTTTGAGCCAACTTCTCAAGAGCTTGACCCAAGTCTCTGATGCACTTCGCTGTTTCCTCCAGCGCATTGGACAACTGTTCGCAGCATGCACCTACTGCGTCGTCTGCCCCAACAATTGTGTCTTGGGTTCGTTCTCCACTTGGACCACCCTCGCGATCGCCTATAAGCGGTGCCAACACTTGTAGCAATTTATGTACGAGTGTGTCCTGCATGACCGACTCCCCCATTTGACCAACGTTTCCAAGTCCTCTGCGATCCATCTAGACCGACTAACTTCGGTGTTAAGTCCTATTCTCGACTCAACTCCACTTCCGGCACCAAGTCCGCACTTCGCACCGTCGCATGTTTCCTGCGAAACGAACTGTTGAACGCACTTCTAGGCGCTTTGTTGACCTGCGGCACGTCTGTGTGCAACCGGGCGCACTTCTGGGCGCTTCGCTACCTCAACGCACCAAAACCGTGCTTCTGGCGTTTTCCGCGAAAACCCTCCGCACTGTCTTTCCTATACGGCGCACTTCAAACCGGATGTGCAACCCTTCCTGCGACGCGCATTTTCCAAACGCCGCGCTAACCTTCTGAGTGCACTTCGCACTAGTGCCCAACTTCTGTGTTCGCAGCACCCTCTGCCAAGTGTGGGCACGCTAATTTCTGAGCGCACACCATAATTCACCATTGCGGCCGCTTCTGCCGAATGTCCGCACAACCTGCCACGCTCTGTGTTCCGCGCGAACCTCCGTCCGCACGAACCTCTGTCTGCACATTCGCCAATCCGCGCACCTCTCTGCAATGCGAGCTTCTGAGCTGGGTGCTTGCCAAACGCCCAACTGATTTTCTGGGCGCACCTCCGTCTGAGTGTGCTAACCCTGTCCGCACTAGCTTCCGTCAGCACTTCTGCCGTGCGCACCAACTTGTGGACGTGCTTTTCTTCCTGCGGACGCGCCTATCTGTTAGACGCGCCTCTCTGCTAACCGCACCATACCTGCGGATGCGGATCATTTTTCTGGGCACTGTCACCTGCAGTCGCCTGTCAAAACCCTCGGTTGGTTGGTCGCTCGCACCAACCCAACCTTCGCTGCAAATCCGTCCTGCGATCGCACCATTTTGCACTTTCGCACGAAGTACGTTTTCTGAGCAAACCCTTCACGATTTTCTACTCCGATACCACCTGTTTGCAAGAACAGTGGTGAAGAGCTGTTCCGCAACCCTGCTGCAAAACTCGGCTCTGATACCACCTGTCATGGCCAGACTTCGCAAGCACTCTTGGCAAGCAAAGACTGACGTGTGGCACTGCTAGGTGTTGCGTCAAGGGCTTGGCCAACTTAACCAACGAACCTACAGACTACGCCTACCAACCTGCGGAATACGTTTAACAGTTTAAAGATTTCAACCCTTGTCCCCTACACCCGTTTACTGTGCACGTTCTCTACTTAGGCTACGTTACAGTTGCATAAAGTAAAATAACTGTGCGAGCATTCACCAAATAAATACAAGTAAACAAGAGACAAATCTGGGTGGGTTGCCCAACTTGGCAGAACCCCTTGGTAAGCTTTATATATTTATAACAGAGATTACATAAGAGGAGTTTCCCAAGGCAGAGCTCCAGAGTACTGTTCAACTTAACAGAAACTCCCAAGAAATTACAAGTGCTAAAACCATTGACCGTAGCATGCCGCCCTCAGCCAACGTTCTGCCCTCCTGCGCAAGATCAGAGCCCTTGTCGTTTCTTGCCTCTTGCCTCCCCCTGAAATGTGAAGTGAGCATCCTTCCTTTATACTGTGCTCCTTCCACACTTTCTAGAACGCCCCTCCTTGCTTCGCGCACACGCTAACCCCTTCCGCAGCTAGCGTGCGTCTCGTTCTTCGCGCGTCAATCGTTGGGTCCGCATCGGGGTCGCTAGCCCACACTGAGAGTGGGTCGAGCGCCCAACCTTCCGCACATCTTCGTTTTGCCTTGCGTCCACTGCCTCACACCCAGCACACGTCTTTCCCACGTCCGCAGTTGCTTTCCCACATGCCCATCCATCATGTGGGTGTTCGCCCCAAGTCTTGGCTTGGTGTAATTTCGGCCAAGGGGTGTGCCAACCCCCAAGGCATACATTTGGTGCACGCCGCACTCCCAGATGCCATCCCGGTGGTGAGTGTGGGCGCATGTCCGCGGATCCGTTCTTGTTGCCACTACCGCTTGCCTTACCCATCTGGGCACTTAGTCCACTGTGCGACCAAGTGTTGGGTGTGCGAAAACGAGGGTCGTGACATCCGGTCTCTAGCATTGGCTGGGATTGAGTCCTTACAGTGCCTCGGCTTCGTCCCTAAAGGGCAACCCTTTTGATAATTTCTCCAACTTTCTGGACACCTCCAACAGGCTTATCAGGTCCAACAATTCCGGCTTCGGTATAAATAGAGGCAAAGTTGCTGCCAAATCTGTTGTAGAGGTCGCCACCCTTGCTGCCATGGGGAAGCCCTTCGAAGGTGTGTATCACCCTCGCACGAGCACCCGTGAGTTTTGTGTGAAGGCGCAGTCTGTGAATGCGGCTCTCAGCTTGTAGTGGGTTGCAAGCATGCATTTCAAGATGGCATTCGAGATGGAGGACTCTTCCAGAATCAGTTAGTTCATAGGCACGATTTCTTCTGTTCAATACGCAAACCCTGTGCTTTGACGAGTTTGACGAGAGTTTCGACGCTTGGGAGGTCATGAATTATAAGAGATGAAACCACAAACAGCCTATAAAACGCGTGACAGGACAGGACACGTGAACCACGAGCACAACCAAAACTGCTAAAACTGTTCGTGACGTGACATAATTCCATTGGCTGCATGAGCGAGGAATCCAGCTATAGTGCAGAGGATGGTCTTTCGTTGTTTGGACGCCTACGACGTAAAAATAGGGTAATGATTAATACTAAGAGACATTTGAGTAATGACTAATAGGGTAATGATTAATACTAAGAGACATTTGAGTAATGATTAATAGGGTAATGATTAATACTAAGAGACATTTGAGTAATGACTAATATTAAGAGATATTTAACAAGAGTGAAAGTCCGCCCCCTTATAAACCACCATGTGATTATTTAAAATGGCTAGGTTTTCATCGAATAAAGGTGATTAGTCAAGTAACTCACATTAGCTGATAACAACCAATAATAGTTGTACCTTAAAAAAAATGGTCACATCAAAATTTTGTTTTCGCCAAAGGTAGTTAAATCTTTATTGAAAAATTTGGATAGACAATGAGTCACCTTCCCACTTCTACTTGATTGCATTATATTGATTTTGTGGCATTGGTTCCAAATTTGAAATAAACAATTAAAAAAAAGAATATAAAAAATCACTGCTAGCTAGTCATGGATAACTTGGTTCTAAATTCAAAATAAACCAGCATAGATCCAAATCCTAGGCTATATCAAGCACACTGAGAAAGATCAAATCTCTCGAGGTGCAAACCTCTCCTTGAATAGCTCATCAAATCTCTCGAGGTGCAAACCTCTCCTTGAATAGCTCCTTGAGTGCAATATCTGAGCCACCTAATCCTAAGCTCTAAAGTCTCTAGTTTAAGTCTCATATTTACTTTTTACTTTGTATTATTCTTTTTTTTGTTTATAGTCCATATAATATTTATTACTTTTTACTTTATATTATTCTTTTTGTTTACTTTGTATTATTTTGTTACTCGACAAACACTCTAAAGTCTCATATTTACTTTTTACTTTGTATTAAAAGTAAAAAGCAAAGTCTCTAGTTTAAGTCTCATATTTATTTTTTACTTTGTATTATTCTTTTTTTGTTTACGAAGGACATAATATTTATCACCTAATCCTAAGCTCTAAAGTGTCTAGTTTAAGTCTCATATTTACTTTCTACTAGACACATGTTACAAGATATCCTCTGGACACAACAATTATACCAGCATAGATCCATCTTAAACCAGATCTAATTTCTTGAGGTGTATTTTTTTTTTAAAATTTAAACTCAAAAAATTTGATCTCTCTTGATTGGTAAATCCGGATTTAAGTTTTAAGTATAGATTTTTTAAATTATTTTTATCACTTTTTAGGTTTTATTAGATGTAAAGCTACATCATACACATTACAACATCTCCCCCATACTGGACACTGTAGAGCACCTGTTTTCACTCAGTACAAAATATATATATATATAATAACAAATAGCTAAACTATTCTTAACTCGTAAAATTAAAAACTTTTCAAAAACTTTAAGGTGGCTTTAAACTTCACCACGAATAATGACAAATGAAAGAGTTTTGCTCTGCCTACCAATTTTCCGAATGATTTAAGATGTTTAAACTTACTTAATCTGGATGCCTAATATATTGAATCCAATGATTTGAACCATACAGAAATCAAATTATCATAAAATTGCTTTCGAGGAGGACGAAATCGTCCAGGTTTAGGCTACGCGATGACAATTAAGATTACGGAAACCCAAATCCTGCGTCAAATTTGTTTGTGGTTACTGTTATTCTCCGGTTATATATGTTTCCATTACATCAACGGTGCTATATGTGCAGAGAGATAGATGTATGTTTTAAAAATATATGCCTCAGATGATCACAATCAATTGACGGGAAAATATTGATGGCCACCGAAGTTAAAAAGTATACGAAGAAATGGAATTCATGAATATATATACATTTTACAATCCAATCCTGTATATAGCTGATTTTCCTGTTAACAAATATCGTTATTGCACTTCGATTGTGCAATATCAACGATTGATATATGTGAAATCGTAGCATGTTTAGTCTACTGATTTATTTGGCTTGTAGATCGACTATATTACCACACGATATCACGCTTGTAGAACTGCAACGCTCGAGTTTTTTTGTACAGATATCACCAAATCGACGAGGAAGGCCATAACCAAAAAGCAAACTGCACGCTGCTGTGAAACTAAATAGTGCTGATCTTCCCTCTTTGTATTCATCGGCCATTAGAGGAACGATCGGTTAAATAAGCAACAACAGGATCTGGAAAGGAAAATTACGATCCCGTGCTGTTTTCAGGAGACATCTGAGCCATGGTCATATGGCGGAGCCTGCTGGGGCGAGGCTGAAAAGACGTTCTCCTTCGCGTGTGATGGCTGGAGGGACGTATGAGAGCAGTGAGGGCTCTTTTCACCCATTCTCCTTCCACGCTGCCGATCCTTGCCAGCGAATTCGTCATGGCAGACCTCCTCGCATTCAACTGAGATTGCGTAGAAGAAGAGGACTTATTAGTGTTTCTATGAAGCCTGCAACGGAACGAACCTGGATGATTCGTTGGCGAACACATACACTTCTTCTTAGGCGGAGCACAGTGAATGGGCTTCATGAGGGCGCCGCCTTTGGGTGAAATGGCACGGCCTGTGGATCGAACCTGCGACGAGGATCTGTCAAAGGCGAGATTGATAGAAGACGAAGTGGCGCCGGCGGCAGAAGTAGCAGAAAAAGAAGAGTCACTGTTAAGGTTAACACGAGTGGGTGACAGCGCTCTGTGGATAGCAAAGTTGGCAGAGGAGGAAGTTGAAGGCGAATTGAAATGGCGTGTGGGAGAATGGGAGCTCTGAAGGCTAAAGCAGAGACGCGTCACAGGAGCGCTAGATCTGTTCCTTGTCTCCATTTTTCTCACCGGAAGGGTTTACTGGTGAGCTGGGCAAACCCGAGGAAACCTAATGGCCTTCATTTATACAATACAATTGACCAAGGTTTATCATTTTTAGGCCTACCCTAAGGTCTATCAAGCTCTTTCTCACTGACTCTCCACCCGATTTTGGCTGTTTTGAACCTGCCTAGCCAACCTATTTTGGCTGTTTTGAACCTGACTCTCCAACAAATTTTGGCTGTTTTCAAGACAATGATGAGCAAAGATTGTGATGTTGGAAGGAAATGTGGGCTCGGCTTGTTCGTAAAAGCCGGCCATTATTGACACCTGGTTCCATTATCTGCGCTTAAATTCATAATTATAATTGATTGCTTGAAGGCGTTAAAACATGGGTTTACCTACTTTAATGTTAGTTGAGCCAGGGATGTCTGGAAGATGTTCAACTTCAACAACTCTTGAACTACTTTCTTGTCATGCATCTCGCTTTCTCTGAAGATTGAGCATACAATAAGATAAAATGACAACCTAAAAAGATTGAGATATTAAAAAATCTCATAGTGTCAGCGTCACGGCGTGCACACATTCTCGGTTTTATTTGTTTAAGGAAGGTCATATAAAAAAAAAGAATAGTAGCTATGGATGTAAGTGCAACCTGCAAGTAGGTTACATGGAAAGCTAGGCGTCATTGCTAACAAAAGCAAGGTGTGAAAGGCCAGATGCCCTTCGTTATTTGTTTAATGAATGTAAATGTGTTAGAATCACAGTTTTCGTGCCTCACTTTCTTGTTAAATTGGAAAGTTGAAGATGGGACTATTGATCGTATCATGCATTTAGGTCTTATATGCATCCAATCAGTGATGGAATTTGAAAAGCAAATTGCCTGTCACAAGGTGATCTCCCGTTAAATACAGTCAAACAAATTTAAATCTTTGATCAATCTTCCTTAAAATCTTCAAAATGAGTTATCGAGTTGTCAAAACCGTCAAATTTGATGGACGGTTTTCTTTTCAAATTCCTATTGTGCATCTAATTGATAACGATAACTAGATGAATTATCCATCTTTGAATTTATGGCTCATTATTTTAAGCTTTAATTTTTTTTTCTTAATTTATAAAATTAAATTATTATTAATTCAAATTTAAATTAATGAAAATGTAAAGCACATTTATATAAATATATATTAAATTTCAAGTTAAAATTTATTGAAATCAAACCTAAACAAAATATATATATATATATAAAATCAAATTTTAATAATTGAATGGATACCTTTAGCTTTAATATTATTTCACTCCATAAATGCATCATGGAAATCCAACAAACCAATTCTCACCTATTTATATATATTCTTTTGATACTTAGTACTTGAGTACATGATTATGTGTGTTTGGTTATATATATATATATTATTGTTATCAAATCAAATATGATACTTTTAAAAAAATATTTATATATATTCATTTTACTTAGTACGTGGGTATATGATTATGTGTGTTTGGTTATATATATATATTATTTATTGTTATCAATTAAATATGATATTTTAAAAAAAATATTGTAACAATGATAACTCACAACAAAACTTGGTGGAGGTTGCAATGAATATTTTTCTTTTTCTTTTTGTTTTATTGTAATCAAGTAATTATGCTAGAAAGTGTACTTTAAAGTAAATAAAATATATATATTTATAATGCTTTGAATAATGAATACGGTTCTAAATTTTCTATGCTTCTATGTTTTTTCCTTCATTGGCTTCTCACTAATTGTGAATTTATTAGCCACCTTTATATATATATATATATATATATATATATATATTAACTCTAGATCTACCTAACATTGAGAGGGATCAAATCTCTTGAGGTGCAAACCTTTCCTCAAGTTGAACACTCTAAAACACTAGTGCTTTCACTAGTAGAATTTGGGCAAATAAATGACTAGGTGAATAAAAAAGTTAGTCACCACATTGTTTTTAAGCTAAATACTACTAAATTTGAGCAAACAACTAAATTAAAGGACTAATTTAGTCACGAGATAAAAAAAAATATGACTAAATAATAAGAATTTTGGTGGCAAATTGTGAGACAAATTGAGAGGAAAAATATTTTAGCAAAAAGAGGGAAAATATTTTTCCACATTTTAGCAAACTCGGAAAAAGAGAAAAAATAAACTGTTTTCTTTGGACCATGGAGGAGGCCCAAAATGAAGGTGATGGAGGGATGAGATGACAACCCCAAAGCCTCAACCAAAAGAATGTAGAGACTCTTCAAAACTTAGCCTTGGCTCATTCAGATAGTCATTTGCATTAAAAATTTTATGTGGGAAGTAGCCCCAAACCCAACCCAAATCCATGGACCCTGAACCCCAAAGTAATTGTAAGTTCAATGCTACATGTATGAGATCAATCCTCTATGGATTACTGGACTCACCCACTTCAATCAATCTCTACTGATGGGTATTTTCCCCACTCCTCTCTATTTGAAGCGTAACCTCGCGATTGAATTGTTGAGAGGGTTCTTCAGGAATGATTTTTTTTAAGGTTTCATGTTGAGGAGTGAGAGAGAGAGACAATGTCATCTCCAAATTCCAATCCTAATTCGAATTTGAGTAAGCCCATGTTTACCAAGATTGATCAGCTTTGGTCCGAAACTTTTGGCCACAATTTGAGAGTGAAGGTAACAAGTGAGAAGAGTGTTCTTCATAAAGGGAATCCTCATAGCCAAGTCCGTAAAATGCAAATAATTGAATGTTTAATTGGTGATGAAACATGCATCGTTATTTTCATGCCTAGAAACAAGCAAGGTACCTTCTTTGCCTACCTTTGACATTTACACACTACAAAAATTTACCCTTTTAGGGGTGGTTTTGGCTTGAGGTGGTCTTGCTAAAACCACCCCCAAAATTTCATTAGGGCTTTAGGGTTGGTTCTTTACCCCTCCCTCTCGCCCCAAAAGAAAAAGGCTTGAGAATTGGACTTTTGGGGGTGGTTTTTTAAGAACCGCCCCCAAAAGTCCAATTCTCATGATTTTTTTGGGGGGGTGGGGTTCTAAAAACCACCCCTAAATTTATTTTTGAGGGTGGAATTTAGAATCTCCCACCCCAAAAATGTAATGAGAATTGGGTTTTTGGTGGCTATTTTTAGAAAACCACACCCAAAATTCCAATTCTCATGACTTTGGAGGTCGATTTTTAGAGCCTCCTCCACTGAAGTCATGAGAATTGGACGCTTGGGGATGGTTGTAAAAAAAATGCCCCCAAAAGTTTAATTCTCAAGAATTTTGGGTGGGGCGGTTGTAAAAAGAGCACCCTTAAATGTATTTTTGAGGGTGGTTTTTAGACCACCCCCCCCCCCCCCCCCCCCTGCAAAAAAAAAATTCAATAGAATTGGACTTTGGGGAGTGGTTGTTTATAAACCGCCCCCACAAATCCAATTTTGATGACTTTTTTTTTTCTTGGGGGGGGGGGGGGGTAGCAAAACACCCTTAAATGTATTTTTTAAGGTGGTTTTTAGGGTCCTCCCCCATAAAAGTCGTGAGAATTGGACTTTTTGGGGCAGTGTTTTGACAACCCCCCCTAAAAGTCATGAGAATTTAACTTTTGGAGGTGGTTTTTTAACAACCGCCTTTAAACATTCAATTCTCATATGATGACAATGATGATGACACTGACATCAACAATGATGATGACACTAACAACAATCATTATGGTGATGATGATGACGATGACAACTATGGAAATGTGTAATGTCCCCATTTTTTATAGCACCATGGAGCTACCACTAGCCCTTTAGATCCCCATGAGTCATAGTGGAAAATTAAATTAGTTAGGGAATTAATTTTGACTATGGTTATTTTGAATAATTAAATTAGATCTTGAAGACGTGATGTAGTCCATAGTTGTAAATATTTAATTATTAATAAATTGTTTGATGAGTTGGAAATGGCTAGGTGGATCAAGAGGGTGCATAGGATGAGGATAAGGTAGATCAGTTGTCTCACTCAAAAAAATCTGGAAAGAAATCAACTAAAGTAGTAAAAGCAACCTGGAGCAAAAAAAGTAGGAAAAGCATCAGAAAATTGAGGCGTAAAGTTTCCAGACTTTTGAAGATAAGGCTCAAGAGGGAATAGTAAAAGTAGGAAAGCAAGCAAAAGGCCTTAGGAAATATACATAGGATAATTTTATCCATTTAGGGCGCATTCATGAAGGTAACTGGTCCCAATGCAAAAGCAACTTGCAAAAGAAACATCCAATACACGTATGGTTCAAATTTCCTAGATGGAAAACTCTAGAAGGAAGGAAAAAAAGCTAATAGAGGTTAATAAAAGGAGGATGAACAAACCCATTAACATATTTTGGTCATTTTGAGTATTCAGCTTAAGAGCTATGTGCATCTTAGAGGCTTGGGTTGTGTGCCCCTTTCCAACATTGGGTGATGTGCCCCTTTGCATTCATTGATCCAGCTGAGAGATTGAGAGATCCTTCTGTTGGAGTTTGAGGAAGAGGACATCCAGTCCTTTTCATGGAGCTTCATGTGCAACACATAATATATTTTTGTATTTTTTATATTAGCTTCAGTGTGGTGTGTTCGAATTCCATATTGGTGTGGTAGAATCTCAATAGCATCAGTATTATTTTGCAATGTGTTATAGCTAGTATAGAGAGAGATTGATGGGTTGCACCCCTTGTGAGTTGTGGTGACTGATCATGCACATCTAGTGAGATGAAATATGATGTACTCCTATTCAATTCTTTGATCCAATAATAAAATATTCATCTCTTACTCACAATTACTCTATTTCTCCCTCAATGTTGCAATTTCTAGTGATAATTGGTTTTCTACAAGTTTGGCTCTAATTGACTGTCAAATGTGCCCCCTAAAGTATGCTTAAATCTTGATGCTATTAATTTTAATGTTGTTGGTCACATATATTCAGTTGATACCATAATTTATGACCCCTGGATACCATTTGAATTGATTAGGAAACTAGCAATGTCATTGCTTTCTCCTTCATTGAGAAAACTAGCAATTTCCCTGTTTTGATGAATGTAACTATCAACTGTGCTTCTAGAAATTGGTTTGATAGTTCTTATAGATTTATTAGTAGTATTCGAGCCCCTCTCAAGTCACATAACAGGAATTTGGGAGCTTCTAGAGACATTCGAGCTTGTTTGGAAACAACCTCCTTCACTAGTCCAAATCTCGAAAGTTTGCACCTAATCAACCTTTTCATTGTCTAATCTTTGTTGATCAAGTCTAGAAGAGTCCAAGGTAGGTTGGGGATATTTAAATGAGTTTATCAATGGTTTAGCTACTTCTATTACTACACCATAACCATTGTATTTACCACATAATTCCTAGGGCCATTGCCTTGAATCCTTTGGTTTATCCAAAGGAGTCTACCCAGGTGTGATGCATTCCCGAATGTGAAAATTTCAAAGTAAGACCCTGAGTAAACCATGTTTAGTATGTGGCCTATGAGGTTTGGGTTTTTTAAGAATCTGTAGATGTCCAGTTAACCCATTTGGGGAAAATCTATGGGAGTCTAGTGGTGTTTGAGGAAATATCTTAAGATCTATCCCTAACTTGTCAGTTTTTGAGTTAGTGTGCCTAAATCCTATTTGGGTAAATTACAGTGGTATCCAAACATGGTCCTATGCACTTTTTCATTGTGACCATTAGTCATTTGAAGAAAATTTTGCAAGATGAGGCTAGTTCCAGTTGTTGAAGGTGATGATTGTGAGCAGTATGAAGGAAATGAGGTGATCTACAAATATGGAGGTTTTCATATGTCATAGGAGGAGGATGACTTCTTTTGTGAACCAATATACATAAATGATAGAAGGCCTAATCCACCAATGGATATCCTTGAGGAGGAATTAGAAAGAAGGTTAGAAGCAAGTGCTAACATGCCTCACTACTATCAGGAGGGATGAGAAGATCTGTGTAGGTATTCCCTTCAAAGATCATTTCACTTGCAAGCATGGATTTTGGCCTCATAATGTTGATGAGGATTATTTTGAGAGAAGCAAGCTATCCATAGAGGAACCTAGTTGTTCCACCTCTCAGAGTAAAGAAGAAGAAGAAGGAACCAATGGTGAAGCTTCATCAAAGCCCTTTGCATATTCAAAAATCATGAGATTATTTGGTTTTTCTTCAAGCAGACTCTCCAAAAGTTGTGATCCTAGTACCACTCAAGATGGAGAAGCCTCAAGTTTCCTGGAGGAGAATAGCAATGAAGCAGAAGTAGAGATCCATGAGGTGGAGCACAAGTCATTGCAAAGTGACTGCGTGAAAGAATAAAGCTGTGTAGACGAAGAAGGAGAGGATTGTTAGAAAAACAGGATTGCAGAGCAATAACAATAAACAGAAATGCAAATATAATCACACATACACATTACAAGAGAGACACAGATATATCGTGGTTCACCCAACTTGGGCTACGTCCACACTGAATTTGTCAGTCCTTATTATTATTACCGTCCAGCAAGTCGAAGGGATACAACCTGCAGCACAACCGCTGCACTTCCTCTTCTCTGTTTTACAGTCTCTCTCCCGATATCAAAGATCTTTACAATGCATAAAACCTAATACATCAACAACACTAGCCGTATTACAATGTCTTTCTTTTATAAGGGAAATACAATGGGAAAATACCACGGGATACCCAAAACCATGGGCCCGCAAAACAGCTGGAACCTCGTGGGGGGGCGATGCCCCCCCACACCCCCCCACACCCCCCCGCTGGGGTGAGTGTACAGTCCACCTACATATCATATAGAACTGGGGTACAAACACGGCTGATACAATATCATCTATGAGACTAGAAGATCTGGCTCCACAACCAACAATCTCCCACTTGGAGACTGATCACAACAACTCCACCGCTGCTGCACTTGCTGGACTTGGACTTGGAAAATTTCTCCTCTTCACCTTCATGATAGAAGGCCAACTGAAACCGAGCACGAACTCAGTTTCTCTCTGGTCACTACCTTTGTGAACATGTCTGCAGGATTCTGGCTAGTATGTATCTTTTCCAACTTTAATAATTCATCTTCCAGAACAGAGCATATGAAATGGTACTTGAGCTGTATATGTTTAGTCCTGGAATGGAATGCTGAGTTCTTTGCAAGGTGAATGGCACTCTGGCTGTCACTATACAATCTGCTATCCTTCTGCTTCTTACCCACTTCCTCCATAAACCTCTGCAACCAAATCATCTCTTTACTAGCCTCTGTAATGGCAACATACTCTGCTTCTGTTGTTGAAAGTGCAACAACCTTCTGTAGTTTCAAAATCCAGCTTACTGCTGTTCCACCTACAATAAACACATACCCTGTGGTACTCTTCCTGCTATCCTTGTCACCTGCCATATCTGCATCAACATATCCCTGTAGAACAGTGTCTGAACCTCCAAAACATAATGCCTCAGTGGTAGTACCTCTCAAATACCTGAGAATCCACTGTACTGCCTTCCAATGTTCTTTACCTGGATTGTTCATATATCTGCTCACAACTCCCACTGCATGTGCAATATCTGGTCTTGTGCACACCATGGCATACATCAAGCTGCCAACTGCTGATTGATAGGGAACCTTGGACATGTAATTTGTCTCTTCTTGTGTCTTGGGACACATTTCCTTACTTAGACTGAAATGGCTAGCCAAAGGTGTACTTACAGGTTTTGCATTCTGCATTCTGAACCTCTCCAACACCTTTTGTATGTACTCACTTTGAGACAATGTCAATTTGCGATTTTTCCTGTCTCTCATTATTCTCATACCAAGGATTTGCTTTGCAGCACCCAAATCCTTCATCGCAAATGAATTAGCTAGCTTCCTTTTGAGTACATTTATATCGTGCATGTCAGACCCTGCAACAAGCATGTCATCCACATACAATAACAAGATAATATATCTTCCATTGTCTAGCTTCTTGAAATAAACACAGTGGTCAGAATGACATCTACTATAACCTTGTTCTGTCATAAACCTGTCAAACTTTAGATACCACTGCCTTGGAGCTTGCTTCAAGCCATACAAGCTCTTTTTCAACTTGCATACGAGATCCTCCTTACCTTTGACCTCATACCCTTGTGGCTGCTGCATATATATTTATTCCTCCAAATCCCCATGGAGGAAGGCTGTTTTTACATCTAACTGTTCAAGATGCAAATCTTCTACCGCCACTAGACTTAAGATAGTCCTAATTGAAGTCATCTTTACAACAGGAGAAAATATTTCATCAAAATCTATACCTTTCTTCTGTGCAAACCCCTTTACAACAAGTCTGGCCTTGTACCGCTTCTTACCTCCTTCTTCTTCCTTCAACCTGTAAATCCATTTGTTTTGCAATGCTCTTTTACCAGCAGGCAACTTAACCAAATCCCAAGTCTGGTTTCCTACCAATGAGTCCATCTCCTCATTCATGCCATGCTCCCACTTCTTTCTAGTTTCCACCTGCATTGCTTCTTCATAACATTCTGGTTCACCAGAATCAGTCATCAATAAATAATACATTGAAGGAGAGTATCGTTCAGGGAGTCTACTTAACCTGGTAGATCTTCTTACAGTTGCAGGAGTTTCAGGTACTTGCTGCTACTCTTGATTTTCTGGCACCTTCGGAACTTCATTTTCTTTAACTTCATCAAGCACTATGTACTTTGTGCTTTCCTTTTCCTGTTTCTTTCCCTGCAACTGATCTTTATACATGACCTTTTCATTGAATATCACATCTCTACTCCTGATGATTTTGTTATTTTCATAATCCCATAAACGATAACCAAATTCATCAACCCCATATCCAATAAAGGTACATTTCTTGGATTTAGCTTCAAGCTTTGTTCTATTTTCTTTATCAATATGGACAAATGTTTCACAACCAAATGTTCTCAGAAATGAGTAGTTTACCTTTTTATCTGTCCATGCTTCCTCTGGAATACCACCATCCAAAGCACTTGAAGGTCCTCTGTTTATTAAATAAACAGCAGTATTTACAGCATCCGCCCAAAACTGTAAGGGCAACCCTGCATGCAGTCTCATACACCTTGCATGCTCCATGATCGTTCTGTTCATCCTTTCTGACACACCATTTTCCTGTGGTATTCCTGGGACTGTCTTCTTTCTACGAATCCCATGGTATGAACAGTAACTATCAAACTCCTTGCCGCAGTACTCACCTCCATTATCAGATCTGAGACACTTCAATCTTTTTCCTGTCTCATTCTCAACCAAAGCTTTCCACTTCTTAAAAGTAGCAAACACATCAGATTTCTGTCTAATGCAATAAACCCAAGTTTTTCTAGTTGCATCATCAATAAATGTAACATAATAATGAGAGCCACCAAGAGATTGTACCTGAGCCGGTCCCCATACATCTGTATGCACAAGCTCTAATTTTTCATTCTTCTTCTGTTTCCCAACCCTGAGAAATCTGACTCTCTTCTGTTTTCCATAAACATAGTTTTCACAAAATTCCAAACTTACCTGCTTCAAATCCGGCAGCAACTTCCTTGAGTGGAGAATCTGCATCCCCTTCTCACTCATGTGGCCAAGCCTATGATGCCACAATGTTGTATCTGTTCCTGTGGAAGCTAAAGAGATAGAATGGTCAGTATTATGAGGACATAAATACAACGTACCTACTCTGTCTCCTTTCGCTATCACCATTGATCCTTTAGTGATCTTCCACCACTTTTCTCCGAACGTAGATAGACAGCCGCCATCTCCCAACTGCCCTGTTGAGATCAGATTTCTTTTCATAGCAGGAATATGCCTAACATCTTTCAACAACCAATCAGTTCCATTCTTAACTTTTATCCATACCTTACCCATTCCAACAATTTTACATGGCTCATCATCACCCAATAAAACATGTCCAAAATCGCCAGGAACATACTCATGAAAGTATTTCCTATGGGGTGTAGCATGACATGAAGCTCCTGAATCTACTACCCAATAATCACTAGTATTATCTAATGCAAGAATCAAAGCATCTTGTAACACATCACCTGCTACATTTGCTTCCTGGGTAGTTTCCTTCTGTGCATCTCCTTTCTTCTTTAGAGATTTGCAGTCTTTCTTCAGATGTCCTTTCTTTCCACAGTTCCAACACTCTATCTTTCCCAGTCTGGACTTGGATCTGCCCGTTTTAGACTTTCCACGATTACCTTGGCTCTTTCCTCTCTCCTTTTGTCTTCCTTTGCTCTCCATGGTCAACGCATTACTTGATGTCTCACCTGTGCTTTTTCTTCGCATTTCCTCGCTAAGAATAACACCAATAACATCATCAAATTTCAAGGTGTTTGAACCAGAGATAGAGTTACTTACAGCCATGACCAAGCTATTCCAGCTTTCTGGCAATGAACACAAGATTAGAAGAGCCCTAACCTCATCATCAAAGTTCACACTTACAGAACTTAGCTGATTTGTAACTGTATTAAACTCATTTAAATGATCAGTAACAGACCCACTTTCAGACATCTTCATATTAAATAAACGCTTCATTAGAAATACCTTGTTGGAAGCTGAGGGTTTTTCATACAGCTTACCCAATGCTTTCATCAAACCCTCTATTGTCGTTTCTTTTGAGATATTGAAAGCCACCGACGAAGCCAGGCTCAACCGTATTGTTCCCAGAGCCTTTCTGTCAAGAACCACCCATTCTTCGTCCTTCATAGTCGTCGGCTGCTTTGCTTTTCCTCCCAACGATAGGAATAGATCCTTCTGGTACAGATAGTCCTCCATTTGCATCTTCCATAACCCAAAGTTTTGGCCGTTAAACTTCTCGACCTTAAACTTTCCTTCTTCTGCCATTGCTCCCACTCGAACCAGAAACCCTAGCTTCCTGCGGGTTTAACTGCCAAATAGACCTTTGGCTCTGATACCAATTGTTAGAAAAACAGGATCGCAGAGCAATAACAATAAACAGAAATGCAAATATAATCACACATACACATTACAAGAGAGACACAGATATATCGTGGTTCACCCAACTTGGGCTACGTCCACACTGAATTTGCCATTCCTTATTATTATTACCGTCTAGCAAGTCGAAGGGATACAACCTGCAGCACAACTGCTGCACTTCCTCTTCTCTATTTTACAGTCTCTCTCCCGATCTCAAAGATCTTTACAATGCATAAAACCTAATACATCAACAACACTAGCCATATTACAATGTCTTTCTTTTATAAGGGAAATACAATGGGAAAATACCACGGGATACCCAAAACCATGGGCCCGCAAAACAGCTGGAACCCCGTGGGGGGGCGATAAACAGCTGGAACCCCGTGGGGGGGCGATGCCCCCCCACACCCCCCCACTGGGGTGAGTGTACAGTCCACCTACATATCATATAGAACTGGGGTACAAACATGGCTGATACAATATCATCTATGAGACTAGAAGATCTGACTCCACAACCAACAAGGATGTTTGTCCTTCAGAGACACATTTACTTGCAAGGACATTAAAAATGAGTGAAAGGGATATTAGGAAGGCCCTAAGCATTGTGCATGGCACTAATGCATTGGTATCACACTGTTGTTGGATAATGGAGGAGAAATCTTCCATTGAATACTTGGAGAAGATTAAAAAAGAAATGACAAACATATGGGGTGCATTTTCGCAACTGCTTTCCGATAGAGATCATCTTCTTGAACTTGTGAAGATGTATCATAGTGCCTCACTAGAAGATGAAGATGAGATTAACAAGATCACTCATGAGTTGGATATTACCCATGATTCTTTGAGGAGAACTCAAAGTGCGCTTCAAGAATCTTAGATTCAAAATGAGAAGCTTCATGAGAAGCTGAAGAGATCAAATTCTACCTTATACATTTCAGTCAACCAATCCCATATGGTTGATTTCATTCATGGTCCTAAGGAGGAGCCTCATGTGATGGTGGAACATGAGGCACATTCTGATTTGCAGCTGCTTGAGGAGGCTACAGTCCATCAATATGGAGACCAAGCACTTATTCTGTTTCAAGAAGATAATGAGCTACCTTTAGGAGAGAGTTACACAGTCATGGAGGAGGAAGCTGAACACAGTCTCATTGGACCAACCAATAGAGGAGGATATGCATTTACCAGTTTGATGGATTCATCTTTCATGGAGTGGAGGTTGGTCCATTGTTCATCATCCCATACATCTATGACAGGCATTACACATGGGGATGAAGATTGGGTAAAGGGATTCTTCTAGTTGGTGCCACATGAGGAGCAGGAGGTTCCCACACTCATTGTTGATGATTTGATGGCCATACCATGGGGTTTGAAAAGTGCACCAACCCCCTCCTAGTAGTAGCAGAGGCATCTACTATCACCATCTGATAACTGTATCATGCATAATTATAGCATGAGTGTTTATTCATCCAAGGATTGGGTGGATAGATACATGTATGAGATGAGTACCCTAGAGGGTAAGTTTCTTGCTTGCATTAATAATGAGTTGTTTGGCATATCATTCATCTTTTGTGAACAGTAGCATGGGAATCTATGGATACTATATGATGCCTTCAGTATACATGGCAGTGCATGGGAGTATCAACTATGTCATTTGGGTGAGACATGTAGTGAGACTAAGTACTAGAGTGCACATGGCACATGAGGAGTCTCAAGCTTTGATGGAGAGGCTCCTGGAGAGTCAGTTAAGCATTGGGAGTGATGAAATTCTAGTGTGGTGGTGGGGTCATAATATCCCACATGATGATGGAGTCTTCCAAGTGATAGAGAATGGGAGAATGCAACATGTTTAGTGGGATCCAGGAGGGAGAGCTAACCTTCGTTTACAGAAGTTTGTCCATGAGGAGCATTGGTTGGGTTTCCTACATGGGAAATCATATGATGGATGGACTCACTATTTACTTGCTTGGTGGATTGGGAGTCTTCTAAAAAATCCTTGTGCCGACACTATCCAGTGTAGAGGTGGGAGTAGGAGACACTTCCCACTTCTCAGGTTCATTTGGGACCCAGGAATCATCCTTGGTCTCAACCACTTTAGCTGGATATTTTACATAGCATTATGGGGGAAAAAGACACTTCTTGAGAAGGATAAGTTGCATGTGATCAAGTCCTTTCCCCAAATTGATCTCCACCTTGGCCATCATCATCATCAAGATTGCTTGGAAGAATAAATTTTGTAAGAGATGTCACCTAATTGCCATTATGACCATTCTAGATTTTCATGCATGAGCATTCCCTTAGTTGATGCACCAATGGTTTCATTATATTACATGAGCAGAACATACATCAATCAATTTGGTAAGCTTGAGTTTATTCTATTTGTTGACATTTTGGTTCATGGTAGGATGTTGGATAAGTACTCTTTGGTTTTGAAGCTATGTCATGTACTTGGGTAGAGCAGTCATTGGATATCAATTTGTTTGAAAACGAAATTGGAAGGATGGGTATATTGCATTTTGATCCTATGATTGAGCATGGTAAGGATGGTTCACCATGTAGAGGATCCTTTCATTTCATAACACATGTGGTTTCCCAAGTAAGGAATGAGTCTCCTATGGGGATGAGAATTCTCAAAAGGATAAAGAAAATGTTACATCAATGTTCCCATGTTACATCCCATGAAATTGAAGCCCTCTCAAAGACATTGCTCATTCAAAGTCATGGAGGTGTTATCCATTATACATGTATTGTCTAAGAGCAAATAATACTTAAGAAGGAACAAGTTTGAGGTTCAAATTGACCACATTGGTTCAAGGTCAATCTTGAAACATAAGGAGCTCAATGTATGGTAGCAAGAATGGATTGCGTGTGAGTCATTAGATGGATTGAAGTATGAAATTTGTGTATCACATGTAAATGGTATGAGTTGTGTTTTAGGAATAGAATTTTACAAATGCATGATCATTCCTATTCCAACTGTTACAAGAGAAGTTTTGTTGTTGTGCATGCATTGATCAAATTCAATTCATGATTTGCAAGTCAACACGCAATGGAGTTTTTTATAAGCATAATCATTCATGATTTGATGGTGAAGGATGACCAATGTAAGATTAAAAAGTGGTCATCTATGTAGGAGATGAAGTACTTCAAATGGTGTATGCACCAGCTTGCAAAAGTTTGTGGAAAAGTTTCCAAATGTTTCATCATTCATATTTTCACTTGCTTGAGGACAAGCAAATTTTGGGAGGGGAGGACTGTAATGTACCCATTTTTTATAGCACCATGGAGCTACCACTATCCCTTTAGATCCCCATGGGTTCTAGTGGAAAATTAAATTAGTTACGGAATTAATTTTGACTATTGTTATTTTGAATAATTAAATTAGATCTTGAAGAAGTGATGTAGTGCATTGTTGTAAATATTTAATTATTAATAAATTGTTTGATGAGTTGGAAATGCCTAGGTGGATCAAGAGGGAACATAGGATGAGGATAAGGTAGATGAGTTGTCTCCCTCATAAATATCTGGAAAGAAATCAATAAAAGCAACCTAGAGCAGAAAAAAGCAAGAAAAGTAGCAGAAATAAAGAAGGAAGAATGTTTCCATATTTTTAAGATAAGGCTGAAGAAGGAATACTAAAAGCAGGAAAACAAGCAAAAGGAATTAGGAAAGCTACAGAGGATAATTTCATCTAGTGAGGGCACATTCATGAAGGAAAATGGGTCCAATGCAAAAACAACTTTCCAAAGAAACATCCAATACACCTATGGTTCGAATTTCCTAGATGACAAGCTCTAGAAGGAATGCATAAAATCTAGTAGAGGTTAATAAAAGGAGGATGAACACACCCATTCACATATTTTGGTAATTTTGATTATTCATATTTATATCTCTATGCATATTATAGGCTTGGGTTGTGTGCCCATTTCCAACATTGGGTGATGTGCCCCTTTGCATTCATTGATCCAGATGAGAGATCAAGAGATCCTTCTGTTGGAGTTTGAGAAAGAGGAAATATAGTCCTTTTCATGGAGCTTCATGTGCATCAAATAATATATTTTTGCAGGTATGATATTAGCTTCATTACGGTGTGTTCGAATTCTATATTGGTGTGGTAGAATCTCAGTAGCATTAGTATTCTTTTGCAGTGCCATAGAGATAGTATATAGAGAGATTGATGGGTTGTATCCCCTATGAGTTGTGGTGACTACTCATCCACATCCAATGAGATGAAATATGATGTAATCATATTCTCTTCTCTGATCCAATAATAAAATATCCATCTCTTACTCATAATTACTCTATTTCTCCCCCAATGTTGCAATTTCTAGTGATAATTGGTTTTCTACAAGTTTGGCTCAAATTGACTGTTAACTACGCCCCCTAAAGTATGATTGAAGCTTGATGCTATTAATTTTAATTTTTTTGGTCACATCTATTCAGATGATACCTGAATTCGTGATCCATGGACACCATTTGAATTGATTAGGAAACTAGCAATCTCATTGCTTGCTCCTTCATTGAGAAAACTAGCAATTTTCCTATTTTAATGAATGTAACTGTCAACTGTGCTTCCAAAATTGTTCCGAGAGTTCCTACAGATTGATCAGCAGTATTCGAGCCCCTCCCAAGTCACATAATAGAACTTTGGGAGCTTCTAGATCCATTTGGGTTTGTTTGGAAACAACCTCCTTCACTAGTCCAAATCTTGATTTTCGCACCTAATCAACCTTTTCACTGTCTAATATTTGCTGATAAAGTCCAGTAGATTCCAGGGTAGGTTGGGGATATTTAAATCAGTCTATAATTGGTTTATTTACTTTCAGTATTGCAACAGAAGCAATGGAGTTACCACATAATTCTTGGGGTCATTTCCTTGAAGCCTTTGGTTTAGCCAAATGAGTCGACCTAGGTGTGATGCACTCCTGAATGTGCAACTATCAAAGTAAGACCCTGATTAAACCATTTTTAGTATGTGGAATGTGTGGTTTGGGTGCGTTCATAGTTTGTATATTTCCAGTTAAACCGTTTGAGGAAAATCTGTGGGAATCTAGTGGTGTTTGAGGAAAGATCTTTAAGATCTAGCCCCAGCTTGTCAGTTTTTGAGTTAGTGTGCCTAAATCCTATTTGAGTACATTACATAATGAAAATTATGATGTTATTATGTGATGATGATGAGGAGGAGGATTGAAGATTCTAATGATGACAATTTCAATGATAACGTCGATGATGATGATGATGATAATGAATATGATGTAATCCTTAACAATTACAATTCCCTATACCATCGCATAGCATATAGTGTGGAGAATTATTGAAACAAGACACTTTGTGGTTATAAGTGAATGAACATAACCTCTTACTGGTAAAAAAACAAAAGTCCACTTGTCAAACTCAAAAGAGAAGCCACAACTTAGTAAACAAGATTCAACTCAATGGAACCAAATATAATCACTATCATTTAATCTGTGTGGAGTTTACAATTAAACAAATATATTGTAAGACATTAGCTTAGAAGAATGAAAATTGACAAATACCCAGGTTGGGTTGTTAGTCATAGTAGTCTAGGGTATCACTTATTCTCCGCTATGGGAACACCAAACATTATTTACATAATTGATAGCATGCCTCCAACATCCAATGATGTGTCATTTGCCCACAATGAATCTACCAAGGTGACAATTTTTCAAACAACTTATGCTTAGATTAAAGCTATGCACTGCTCAGTAAAATGCAAGCCCTAAGTTGCACATTGCCCAAAAATTGGAAGTAAAACCACAGGCCTGAAGCTAGATACATTGTGCCCAAAAAATTCTTTTGGTTTCCTAATATGATGTGTCATTTTCCCATAATGAATATGCCAATATCACAGCTTTTCAAACTACTTAATAATGCACAGAGTCAAGCTATGCACTTCTTAGTAAAATGAAGGCCCTAAGCCGCACATTGGTCAAAAATTGAAAGAAAAATTACAAACTTGAAGTTAGATACATTGTGCACAAAAACCTCTTTTAGTTTCCTAAAATGATGTGTCATTTTCCCACAATGAATCTGCCAAGATAGCATTTTTTCAAACACTTTATGCTTAGAATTAAGATATGCACTGCTTAGAAAATGCATGCCCCAAGATGCACATTGGTAAAAAATTGAAAGTAAAACCATAATCTTGAAGTTAGATACATTGTGCACAAAAACCTCCTTCGGTTTCCTAAAATGATGTGTCATTTTCCCACATTGAATTTTCCAATAGGATGTTTTTTCAAACAACTTATGCTTAGATTCAAGCTATGCACTACTCAGTAAAATGCACACCCTAGGCTACAAATTGGTCAAAAATTGAAAATAAAACCATAGGCCCAAAGCTACATACATTTTGCACAATTTAAAATGTTACTATGAAAGAGTTGAAGGCAGTAGTATATGATTCTTACAGTAAACAATCTCGAACCAGGATTTGGTTTGAGTAAGTGCTCATTTACCTCTATATAAGAACCATTTTTATTTCTCAATGATTGGATCTGGGATTCCCTTCTCAAAGTGAATTAATTTGATTCAAAGTTGTTTAAAGGAGTTGAAACACACACACACACAATCTACTAGATTTTATCTCTACAGTTTCATTGTAAATAAAGGAAAGCTTGTTAAATGTTGCAACTTGTTACATTTGTAATTTCCAAATAACCCTAATTACTTGTTCATGGAAAAGTCATAAAAGTGCCTTATTTGATTGCATAGCATTCTAATGAGGTATTATTTGTGTGTTGGGCTTGGGCAATAATATATTAGAACCTGCATGGTCTAATAGGGAAAGATTCATGTTATGTGCCCATTAATTATTTGGGGTTCATGGATTGTATGTTAAGGGTGCCATAGTTACTGTGAGAGTAGTAGCATGGAAACAAAGTTGGTGTAATAAGGGTATTTCATCTTAATACATATTTTTTTGTTAGAAATTTATAAGTAAGTGGGCCTTGACATGGTAAATAAAAAATCCTTTGATTTCATTAAGAATTCTATGATAACTTTACCAGTCCTTCTATTGAGATCTATTATGACTCTCCATTCTTCCTTATTAAGGTATGGAATTCTTAAAGGCTGCTAGCTCAATGGAAAAGCACCTACCTTACATGTACTAGGTTGGTGGTTCGAATCCTTTGTGCTCTACTATAAAATATTAAATGATATTTCGATGTATTTTCTTGACTAAATATACTACCAATTGACAGAAATTAGTGAATAAAAATGACTAAATATACTACCAAGTTGATGAATTAAAACAACTAATAAATGACTAATTTTTTTTAGTTATAAATTTAGTCACGTTATAAGTGACGGGCAATAAACTACTAATAGTCGTGTGACCAAAATTAGTCATTTATATGCAAATTTCTCTTTTTCTATAGTGTTTATATATAACATTAACACCAGTGTGATTATGTATTATATGCACACTGAAGTCCATATAAACAAACAATCCAATGGTTGTTATCATTACCATTAAATTTACAGGACATTGCAGTGTGGATGGTAAAAAAAATTTCCAAGAAAAAAACCGTATTTCCATTCATTTAAGATTAGATAATACAATCTTCAGTTCCCTTCAACAAGGATTAAGTTCGACCAAAAAGAGAGGTATTTAACAGTTCAAGGACCAACCACCAAAATAGATACAACTTATACATAGTAGCCAAAAATATAGAGATACAAAGTGTCTCATAGTAAAGAACATACCATAAAATTTATCTAAAGAGAAATACAAAGGAGGAGAAGAGGTTTCCCTTGTGGAATTCTTCCATACGCAGAGAGCTAGAGTGAAACAAGAAGCCCTTTTTAGACATATCATCGACCACAATATTTAACTCTCGAAAAATATGCGTATAATGAACCATGGGAAAGCTCCCATTGATACGATTCAACTACTCCACTAGGTGAACTAGATCGATGTTTTTTTTATCTCATCCATGCCTAGCATACTATTTATCACCATCTTCGAATCACCAAACACCTTCAACCATTGTATTCCACACCTAACCGCTTGTTTGAGGATGAAGAAAATACCTTTGAATTCTTCCAAATTGTTTATGTCAAGCCCTAGAAACATCCATTCCCATGGAAATAATGATCCTTTGACAAGAAAATCACAAATCCAAAACCACTCTTATGATTGTTCTCTTGATTGGCCCCATCAAAAAAAGACTAGGCCCTACTCTCATCAACAATTAGAGGTGCAATCGTTCTCACAGCTCGAGGAACAGACAAAGGCCTAAAGAACTGAAAAAGAGAGAGAGACTGGGATGCTACCTAAAAGAGAGGCCTAGTTTGATCCTTGAAAATGACTATATTCCTAGCTAACCAAATACCCAACATAACAATCAATGGAAGAGATGTGAAATTTCTTAGAGCTGGAAGTTCAAAATACCTTATGAAGCACACTTCCACTGATTTCCTCGCCCACGGATATGAGATTTTAAGCATCATTTCGGCCTCCTACCAAACCCCTTTGGAAAAAATACACTACAAAAACAAATGAGACACATATTATAATCCATCTTTAAACATAGGACAACAACCAGGACCCTGAAAGTTAAACCTCTGCAATTGTCCCATGTAAGAACTTTGTTCTCTAAAATTAACTAGAAGTAGAACACGCTCTTTGGAGGGATTTAAATTTCCAAAGACTTTGTTGCCACCATTTTGGATCCCTTAGGTTCAACGAGAAAACATGATTGTATCCAAGCTTGGATATGTATGCTACCCCCTCTGAATTATAGATTCATCTTACAGCATCCACCTCACCAGAAATGTGAATATGGGCCTGAGTGAGCATACCACAATAATTTTTCCAACTTACCTTCCATTCATCTCTAAGCCTAGGTTTTCCACGAAAAACCAACCCTATTTCCATATAGAGGTCTCCACTGGCTTGGGAACCCTATCTAACATGGCCCTCCCAACTGACTGCAAATATCTTACTAGTTCTAAAGGAAGATGGTCTCTACCCTGACTCTCCATAACTGCATCACTTCCTACCCTAACTGATTTCCCATTACCAACTTTCCAAGCTAAAAAAGGAGACAAAACTGAAAAAGCATTTGAGAGCGCTTTGCAATGGTTTGAAACCATATGCCTCTTTTTCTCGCTTCTGCTTACCCAATCCATAACCGAATCCAGAGCTATGTATTTAGCAACCAAAATGTATTTCCAGGAGCTATCCTTTGTAAGGAAATTCTATAGCGATTTAGCTTCTAGCACTTTATTGAAATTAAAAATGTTTTTCATCCCCCAACCCCCAAGGCTTCTGGGGACTGCTAGCGATTTCCATCGACCAAATGAAAACCCTAGTAATCCTTTCTATTCCTCCACAAAATATTGAAGCATAATTTCCGAATAGAATTCAACATCGACACGGGAATAACTACCATCAGATGCCAGTACACAGGGATTTCTTCTTGTACAGATTTGATTAGAACCAACATACCTCCTCTTGAAAGCCGCTTATTGCACCATAGGTTGATTCTGGCTTCCACTTTATCTATCATACAAATCGAATCTCGCTTTCCATACTTGTTAAGCTTTAGAAAGAAGCCTAAATAGGGGACTCCATCTTCCATTGTACGACATTCATAAGGAAAAAACCCTCTCCAAAACTCTCTCTTAGCCAATTGATTTTGCAAGATATAAATAGCATATTCATCATCATTTATCTCCATCACTATTTCCCTATAGAATATATCCAACTTCTCTTCTAGACATTTACATTCCAAAAGGGGTTGTGCACAAAAGAGAAAGATGTCATCGACGAACATAAGATGAGTAATGTTCTCTCTACCATTGAATGAAACCCTTGATAATGTTCTCCTGGATCTATCAAAATGTAGAAGCCTACTTAAACCTTCAATAACCAATAAAAACAAATAAGGAGAGAGGGGTTAGCCTTGCCTTAGTCCATTCGAGGATTTGAAAAAAAAAATGAACTTGAACCATTGATCAACATTGCAAAGAATGGGGAGGTCACGCACCCCATTATCCATTTTTTCAATTCTAGGATGAATCCCACATGGAGAAGCACCAGTTTGATCAATATCCAAGAGGATTCATCATAATCATTTTATATATCCAATTTAAGTGCAACCACCTTCAAATTTTGAATCTTAATTGTATGCAAGCCTTCTTGAGCTGATCCCACTACTTCATGAATCAATCTACCTTTCAGGAAGCCAAATTGTTCTCTAGATACAAATATGGAAAGATGATGCTTTAAGCGGGCAACGATGATCTTTGTTATAATCTTACAAACCCCATTGTAAAGGGAGATGGGCCTATAATAAAAAAATAGGCTAAACGATCCCTCTTAGGGATAAAAGTAAGGAAATTGGAATTCAACAATCCTAGAATAACACCTGTTAGGAGGACTTATTTAACCACTTTCAGTAAATCTTCCCCTAATAGATCGAAGAAGTCCACAAATAACTCTGGTGCACACCCATCAGGGCCTAGATTTTTATATCTCTGAAAATATTTTAAGGCCGCTAATAATTCCTCCTTCATCATATCCTAAAATAAATCCTCATTATCCTCTAGCTCCAGCATACGAGGGAACTTACCAATCAGCTGCAACAAATCCCCCATATCCTAATTTCCAGGATTCGAATATAGAATCTTGAAATGCTCCACTACTTACCCAGACAGATTCTTGAAACCCATAACTGGAAGGCTGGCATAGTCTTGAATCTCCCTAATGGTATTATAATTTCTTCTATGAGACACAAATTTTCTAGAAAAAAAATGGTCTTTTGGTTCCCTGCTTCCATCCAAACGGCCCATTTTTTTAGCCTCCATTCCAATTCTATTCCCTTTAGAATATTATGTTTCTCATTCTCAAAAGAGACCACCTCTTGTCTAAAGGAATACGAGGGAAAACTTATAGGGAAACTAAGTACAAAGATTACAATCGTGTCTCAATCCTCAATAACCAAGCTTCCATTGACCTTTGTTTCTACAAATTCCACTTGACCACCTCCTCCTTTAAGCTTCACAAATTTGATGCTATCTAAGCACAAGCACTTGCCCCTTATCCATCATTTATATGCCTCTAATTCTCTATAACTAGGCATTGAAAATATGGATCTACATCCCATCCAGAATTAAACTTAAAGGGGGTACCCTGTTTTCCTTCAGGTTTTCCTATATCTAGAAAAATAGGAAAATAATATGAGAATAAACTAGACCCTACCCATGAACGAAATAAATCCAATTCTATAGCTAAATTTTCATACATGAAAAAATGACCCTCGCATTTTGAAATACCTTGGCCACCATTGTGCTTGTTGTTCCAAGTGAGCTTGATTGTCGATGGTTTGATATCCAACCATATGTTCTCCTCAAATAGAACCCTAAAAATAGGAGTTAAGGGATCCTCTCAAGCCATCATCCCCATCGACAACGTCAAATTCAAGTCTTCTCCAGCTATAAGACCTTCTGATTGAATACAACTCCGAGATAGAAGAACTGACCAGAAATCCATTCAGTTTTCATATAGCCCGTAATTATTTAAAATTGGGAACTTTTTGATCAGTTTCTAACTATAAAATCCAGTCCCCAACATAGAAATGCATGCAAAAGAATTATCTATTCGATTTTATTTTTTTTAACTAGACACCAAACCTCCTAACCTTCCATCTACATCCATCGCAAAAAAAGACATATGGGGAAAAATCTTCTCCATCCTAGCGATCGCCTCCAACCCCTCCATAATATTTTCCTATAATAACAAAATTTCATGCTTTTCCACCTCCACCATTCGCTTGAGGGCTCTTAACTTGGCTTTCCCTCGTAATCGATGCACATTAATGGAAGACAGCTTCATTGAGGAACACCTGTTAGGGTGTTTCCTGCTTTAAGGACCCTGAAAATACTCATTTTCCTTCCTTGCAAGATTTATCTCTTTTCTTTTTCTCTCACGTGGAACATATGTAATTTATGAATGGCCTTACCAGGAATGGAACGTGGAGGCTCCTCCATAACCAGCCCTCTATCCTGAAGAATACCTTTCAACCTCGAACACAAAAATAAGGGCCTCTAGAGATCCCCCCTGAGAAATGGCTACTACCTTCTATCAAAAGGGGCGTCTTCAGCTGTATCCTTGGAGAAGAATCACTCACTAAGACAAAAACCAGATCCTCATGATTGAAGTTTGGATGGTCTACCATCTTGCTTGGCATGACAAGGCCCGAATTGCAATAGTCTTTATCTACTTCCAACAAATCTTCTAGAAATTGGATATCTAGACTTGAAGGCCCAGCTAACTCGGTCTCCTTCACTCGACAACTGTGTCAAATATTTTCCACCTTTTCAATCCGAATACTCGACATCTCCAGGCCATCCAATAGCTCCTGAAACGAGGGGACTTTTTCTTCAATCGGCATAATAAAATCCCAAATCACATCAACCCCGTAGGATTCCTATTCTTCCACCTTTTTTCCAACCCTATGCATGGATCCCGACTCATCCAAATAGTGGAGTGTACTTTCATCCTCCACTGACGAATCCTTGTGCTTCCAGATGTGTTTCTTAAAATTCATCTAACAATCTGCAACCATGTTCCCGTATAAATGACATCGGGCACACCTAAATGGAAAGTTAAGGTAATCCAGCTACTAAGTGAAGATATACTCACTCACCACCAAATATATTGATTCAAATAGCCCTTGGAGGGCTATACCTCCATCAAGATATGATCCACCAATCATCACTTTGAATTTAATAGATCTGTATCCACTACCACAAATTTTTTGATCACATATCTTATGGATTTGAATCATTCAGAAGACTAGAACTTTAGGTACAAGCAAGGAAGATTGACCCAGATCGGAAAAGAGGCCAACGTATCCTTCCTGGGGTACAAAAGTGGATTCCAATGCTTCATAGAAAGGGGAGACTTCCCATTCATTCAAACCTTATGCAGAATGCACTCAGCCTCCTCCCAACTCTTAAAATAAAACCCTAACCAACCCCTTTCTAGCCACATTATTTCTATCATTTCAACAATCATTGAGCTCCAAGTTTCCTTCTCCTTGGCCTTCATCGCATCCTCTGAAAACCTTCAGCCACAGAACTTTCCAATTAAAATCCTGCTAGTATAACGTAGAATCTCCATGAAATAAATGAACTTTCCCACCACTAGCTCGATTCAAGACCCCCTAGACAATAGAACTTTCTTCTTTTCCAACTGTGCACAGTGACTTTCGGCAACTCAGAATAGGCTTCCAGCTTAGCCAACACCGACCTACTCCTAATAAATCCACCACCTCATATTTCAGAGTAGTTACTATGGCTATCAGAGGAGTGGTTAAGGTCTCCTGCTGGTAGAGAGCCATCGTGGCTCAATGTGGAATATTTCAGGTCTACATGAAGGGAAATACGACTAAAATGAGGGTCCATACCCTCCTTCGTCGCCACCTCTAGATGAGACAAAGTTGTTATATGATCTCCCTCCCCCCTCTCGTGCTGATCATTTCATGGATTACGTGCAACAGTACCTTGTACTCTGCCACACTCATTCGCATGAACACCTGCATGACTCAACGTTGAGATAATCATTGGCTCTGGAAACGAGTCAAATCGTGTGAAGAGGTTGTCCTCTGACAACTGATACTAACGACTGACCTCACATTCAACTTGTTGGTGCAATTCTACTTCGACTAGGGTTCAAACATTCAACATAATACCAACAAACACCATTACCACAGATAACGACCCAAAAGGGGGTTCAATCCCTTTCGGCAACACCTGTAGAGTAGATGAAGTCTCACCTGAAGTACCTATGGAGTCTGCAGGAACCAGATTTCTGCAGTACGAAAGGGGAATATATCGACATACAATACATTCATCATACAACCGAATAACATCGACCAATCTAGAACATCGACAAAATCAAAGATTTGGCAGAACCCATGACATCGCCAGAATGACATAACTTAAGTTATTTTATTCATTCATATTACAAGAAATCATGTCGATCATGCATTCATTTAAGTATTCAACAGAGGAAAGAAACACATATCAAATCAAATCACACACATCAAAACAAATAAAGACACCATGTTTAACGTGGAAACCCATCTTGGGAAAAACCACGGAAGCACTTGTCTTTTATTATGAGTTGCAGCCAAATAAGAACTTCAATTATGACTTACAGATTTCTTCATGACATACAATGGACCTACGCCGCACACAACCTATAGATCAGCGATTCGTCTTATTCAACATGACTTCGACAGATGTAGCATAAAGCTTCCTTACAGGTTCAAATATGCCCTTGCGGCATCGATAGACAGTAGCAAAAATAGTAATCCAATACAATAGCCTCATATCATAACTATATCCAACAAAGTGTAACCCAAAAAATCCTCTCTTGTTACATATTTACAGGGTGCACTTAGCTTGTCCCACTCCCACTGACCCACTAACTTAATAACCAACTCATTATTACAATGTGGACCATTTCTAACTAATTGACACAACTCTGACCATTTGACATGTTCAACATAACCGTTTTTCCGAAATTCTTGGCTTCTTCATTGGACTTGACCGCTTCGTAGAACCACTTATGTTTTGCCTTTGTCCACACCAAAAACTGTTCTCACCAAATTTGGTACCTCAAAACACTAGGCCCAACACAACTCCCCAACCATCCACTGTAAAATGCTCATCTTGAGGACTAGAGTTTCCAACAAAACCATAAAAGTGCTCAAAATGAGATTTTACCTCTTCCTCTGAACTAAAGATTTCAGAATCCTACCACGAGTCATCCGAATAGTCCACTAATCGGTTGCATATCTCTTCCATTCCTATGATCGTTTCCCAAAACAACTTTTTCCTCAACCCTAACCAAGATTTTCCAAAACCCTAGTTGCCACCATAGTTCAATATGAACCTTCAAATTTGAAGATTCCTTACCACAAATCCTATTGGATTTGAATCAATGGTATGTTGTGTGGATGGTAATATGAACGTTGGTGTGTAGTTGTGAATAATCATCATTTGTGTGATCAACAAGGATAATAAGCTTGGGTGTTATAAAACATATTTTTTGCACCAAGGCATTATATAAATGGAAAACATCGATGTATCTCATCTAAAAACTGTATGTAATGGTTCTCTTATGTTTATGATGCATTGTTGCATTTGTCTGATATATGAATGTAACACCCCTAGTTTGAAATCTTAGTCTAATGATGGCATTTGTTTATGAATGCCTGCAAGGATGAACATATTGTATTTTTGTAATTATTAATATTAAAATCCACAACTGGCTGTGCTGAGCCAGTACACTGAAAAAGATCGAGGACTCATGTATTCACTAGAGACAGTAAGGGGGTTAAAAGTGGCCCAGAAGGAAACTATGCCATGACACTTAGATACCTTTTAGAATGTTGAAATATCCCTAAAGTTTATCCTAAGTCATGGTTAAGTATTAATCCTGTTTTATTGACTTAAAAATTATTATTAAAATAATAATTATGACTTAAGTGGGATTTATGGGAGATTTATGTGTTTATACTAAATGAGGAAATGTGGATGAGGGATTCCACGTGGTTTTAGATTTGCATGCATAAATCTATGCATGTAAGTGGAAGGGAGGGGGATTATTCGTTCCTTAATCCGGAAGAAGAAGAATCTACGCATCGGGAAGTACTGCGAGAGAGAGGAAAACTAATGTCTGCCAATTTTTACTCATTTCTGAAATGAAGACCAATGAGAAGAAATAAGAGTTTGGTCTATGGAAGAAAATTGTTTCTAAATTCTGAGCACAGACGATAGTGATATGTTTTCAATCTTGTACAGTTAGACCAATTTGTCTCTGGAAATTCCGGTGAAGTGGAAAATGGTGTAGGAAGCTTAATTGTTGGAATTCTAAGCACATGAGGCAGTGACATACATCACTGTTTTGTAGATCAGAAGGAAATCAAGGAGGTGGAATGCACTGTTTGGCATGGAGTTGGACTTAAACCAATTTTCCTGAGTGACAAGTGTTAAATCTAAAAAACTTACGAGACTGGTGAGATGTCTTCCTGGTGAATGCACGAGTCTCAGCTCGGGGGTGGCATTTTGCTGAGAGATTAATGAGAAACACTGCCTACGGTTGGGTCAAGTGTGCTTCACAAACAGCTAGTTTCCCATTTCAAATATTTTGCAGATAAATTTTCAATTTCTGGAAATGATGTTTAATTTCTAAAAATTATTAATTTGATAAATGATGAAACAATTCCATAGTTTCTTTTTTAATTCCTGAAATGTTATTTAATTGATACTGGTAAAAATTTATATGAAATTCCTTGTTTAATTTTCCTGAGTTTGATACAAGGAACCTAAGTTTGATACAAGGAATGACTTCATGTTTTACTTGGTTAAAAATTCTTGTAGATGGAATGGGTGCAAGTTTTACTGCGTAATATGTCCGTGAAAAATTTATAAACGTGAGAAGGAACTTTATGAATGGATAACTAAGTTGAAATCCTATTCATTTTTATTAGCTATGTAACTTAGATGCTTGTCGCAATTAAATATTTATCATAGTAATTCTCAGAAGTGATTACTTACTAGTTACTACGCAGTTCAAATGAAATTTGTATTATAATAAGTTGGAGAGTTTAACTCTTGTTTTCATATAAATGGGAGAAAATAACTCTTAGATAATTAAACGAAATATTTGTTAAGCAATGATTATTTCCTCTTCAGTTTTTTCTTGAGATGGCTAGGGACTTTTTCCTTCTTCAGAATTCTTCTGTGACTTGTCATATCCGATCTCTGTCTTGTCATGTGGAGATCTCTGATGGCTGAGATTGTGATCCAAAATCATAGTACCTTTTCCAAATTTTGACTTAGTCATTAGTTCATCATTTTCCCTGACCAAAATGTCTTTTAAAGAGAGGATCTCATGTTCCTGTCTTTGGTAGATTTCAACTTTCATATTGAGTTGCCTTCTTAGATCTTCTTTGAGGTGGTTTTCCATCAAGCCTTGAAATTTCTCTTGATATTTTTGCAATTGATCTTTTAGAGAATGGTTTTCTCCATTGAGTTATGAAAGTTCTTCCTCATTTTGTTCAAGACTTCCTTCATATTTAGCTACTAGAATTTGACACATGCTTAACCTTTCCACTTCTTCTTTTAGGGAATCAATTTCATCTTTTTGAGTATTACATACCTTTTCTTTTTTATTTAATTGTCTCGACACCGATTCTTCAAGTAGCTGTGCTTTCTTTAATTGAAATTTGATAAGATCAACTTATTCAACTTTATTTTTTATCATCTATCTTAAGTCATCAATCTCTTCTAGTGCAGCTACAAGTTCAACCTCGCAATCCACAATACCTTCTTCATCTTCTGAGTAGGGAGTTTCTTGAGGTCATGATCTGGGCTAATCTTCTTTTGTCTTGCTTGAACCTGCTTCCTCTTGATCGGAATCCATTGTTGCAAGGAGGGATTGCTTTGAGTAAGCATCTTGAAGCTTGTTCCAAAGCTTCTTAGCTAAAGTGCACTTTCCAACATTGTGTGCTTCTGAGATTGGGGTAAGCTCCTTATAATCAAGCTCAGTCGTTTTGCATTGTTTTCATGTAGCTTCTTAGCTGTTGCTCCCTTTGGTCTGTCTTTTGGAGGAGTGTAACCATCTACAACTGATTGCCAAATGTCACAACCTGGTGACTGTAAATAAACCTTCATTTTGATGCTCCAATACTTATAGTTTGATCCACTAAACAATGGAACCCCATCTTCCGAATAAGCATATTGAATATCCATGATATGCCTTCCAGTGTTTAGACTGATGTTGAAGGCCATAGCTCTTATACCAACTGTTAGACACAATGGCACACTGAGAGGGGGGGTGAATCAATGTAGCACAATTTTCTTATAGTTAAACTTTCAATTCACCATTAAATCAGTATTCATATTAGTCCACTTAACATCCAAATATAGTGTACACAAATGAACAAAGATATATATATAAATAATATTTTTATATTGTGATAGGAGACTTCAATCTCCAAAATGGGCTACAACCCAAAGGTGGCACCACCCACTAGATGATCTTGTCAGCTGCAACTGACTAGGATGCACCAACACCCCAAAAATATAGATTTACAAATGATATATTAGACTTTTCTTAAGTCTGTAATTTCATAATCAAACCCTAATACAGTAAAACAACAAACCCAATATCATAACCAATAACTAGATTAGCTTGTTTGACCAGCTGACGAAACTTTTCTCTGTTGATACACCTATGCTATACTCTGTTATGCTCCTCTTCTTCATTGATCCCTTGCTGATCCACTTCTCCCTTCGCATTGTTTTTGCCTTGGATCAGCTTCAGACTCACATCAAAATGCATATCTCAGTGGTTGCCTCACTTCCATTTGTGACTGCCTCTTCTTCACCCGAAAATCAAAGATTAAACTTTATTATCTTCATGTTGCAGTTGCCTCACTGTGTACTCGAAAATATCCTCAGCATGTTTTGAAAATCAGAGCTCACATTTTTCACTCCCACACTCCTAAATGAGGCAGATTGCCCTTTATTTATACACATTCTTCCATAAATTAATTTACTGGGCCGACATGCTACATGTAAAATATTTCTTTTTATATTTTTCAAAGATCAATTTAAAACTTGTTTTACAGGGCCGACTTGCAAAGAGCTTCCTTCTGGGTTACTTGACATTTTTGCTAATCCACATCCATACATGCTTATGCATCATAAGTACCACAAACAAGATTAAAGATTACTCTAAGCAATGCTTCAAGTTTTCTTCAAACTCTTCACCAAGACAGGCCCAATTAAAAAGTCATGGGCTTCTTGTGCTTCAATGTGGGTTCCATCATCAAAAGTGAATCATTCTAGAGATCACATATGTGTGGGTTTCATGGCATCATCGTCAAGATCCTCCATTTAGCTTGTGGGAAATAAATCATGTGTGTGGGTTTCATGGCCCAATCCTTCACATGTCATCGTTTATCAACAAAAGAGTGAATTTCTAAATGTTTTCCATGTCACAAATTGCCCTTAAATGCCTTGTTTTATCTGCCCGCAAGTTGCTCCAAGAGATGTCTGCATTTGCTCCAAAAGATGCTCGCACTGCTCCATAGAATGCTCGTAAGGGCTCTTTAATATGCCCGCATTGGTCCATAGAAATTCCCGCAAGGGCTTTTTTATATGCCCACATTTCTCCAAGGAAATTCCCACATGGGCCTTTAGAAAATGCCCGCAAGGGCTCTCTGAATATGCTCGCAAGGCTCCATGTTGTCCTTCAAATGCTCGTGCTCGCAAGGGCTCCTTGTTGTCCTTCAAATGTCCACCATGTCATCAACTTGGTTACTCCTTTGTCTGTCATGCTTGCCATGTCATTCTAATGTCTAAGGGCCATCACCCCATCAAGCCATAAATGACCACAGAATGGGTCATTTGGACCACCTAGTGTTTCAATGCCCATATCATGGCTCCAATGCCCAAATCATGCCATGTCATCAACCTTTTGTTTGTTGTCATTAATGCGTTGTCATCAATGAAAACCTTGCTCATCAGAGAATACCTGACGGGTGAAGAGCATAAATTTCCTATATCAAACCTTCCAACCTTAGCAATTCAGTCGACTGTTCCTGCTTTTTTCTTTTCTCTCACTTGTTGACCATAGATTTGAGTTGTTTCAACTTATTTGTTAGAAAATGCATAGCAGAATCATACTATCCCACCTCAGAAGACACCCAAAAATCTTTCACCAGACCGAGAAACTCAGGGTCTTCCAACCACACGTGATTGAATTTAAACGGGTACTTGTGCACAATTGGGTCCATATCTACTTGAAGGAAGATAGGATGATGATTTGATATGCCAGACACCTTATAGAATCCTGGAAAGACTCCGATAAAAGGAACATGTCCAGTCTCTTAGCCACCCCCGCTTTCCTAGACCTCCCATTACTCCATGTGGGAGCAGGCAAACAAGGAATTACATCAAACAAATTATGACCAGAGAATAGATGAACAAAGTGATTAGACAAAGGATCCAATCGAGGGGACTTGCCCCATACTTCACCAGTAGAAAGATTCATATTCAGGTCCTCAACAAAAATTAAATAATCCTCATGAAATAGGCAACTGCCAGCAACTTGATTCTAGAAATCCTCCCTACCCTGATAGGGGGCATAATAGTTCACCAATGTTATCTCATGGGGAAACCCTCTAATTTTTCCAGAAAGGAGAATGCCTGCATCATATTTGAATGGGGAATATAAAGCCACTAGAGGATTCCAAATAGCACAAAGACCTCCAAAAATAGCTAAAGCGTACAGAGCACAACATTCCCAACCTAAGAAAATATTAAGAAAAAACTCAACAAAAAGAGAGATGATGCCCATAGTCTCTTGAATCAACAAAACATCAAACTTGTGTACCTAAAAACGCTGCTTGGGGGATACATTTTGGGCCTCCCTCCGAGTCCTCTGATGTTATAGGACATAAAAATCATTATTTCCCTTGAATATGGGCCACCTCGACTCTAAGGGCCCCAGAAACATCAACAGAGGAAGAACGACCATCCAACCTAGCAGACAAAGGCACATAGCTCGGAACATAATCCTTGTCAGGAGACCCATCACCTAACCCCCAACTTTAGGGTTCTTCCTACGCCTAATAGTAACATTCTAATGGCAAATCAAGGAAGAAGGGATCACCGCGGGCCTCACAGGATTATCTGAGAACACTTGAATCGAAGTCTTGGTCCATATGTTTTGATAGGGATACTTGGGAGTAAGAGCACTTTCTAACTGAACCACGGAAACCACATCTAACAGACAAGGAAATTCCTCTAGCAATTGTGCCCCAATACCACAACTATCAGGGGAAGGAGCAGATTCAACAAACAGAGGAGTATCGTATGAACCCTCCCGAACACCAATACCACCAGGGCACAAAGAAGACTTCATCCCCTCAGAAGGATCCCACTCCATACTAGCATGCTCCCCAAAAAGAAACTAAGAAGAGGAAACAACGACAGGAGAACGCAAACCGACACCCACAGCAACAAGGTCATATCCAATTGAGCCATCAGGCCCTCCCAAAAAAGGAACCCCAGGGGAGAAAAAAACAGGCACTGAGAAGGGGCGAGACTCCAGGGGAGAAGGATCCACACACTACACCCCACTCTTAACATTCAACAAGCAAAGTTGTTTGGAGCTTAACAAATTAAAAAAGGTAGGGAAGGAGGATTTTAACTCATTGATAAAAGAAGGCGGATCCACCTTGTCAAAATCAAGACCCGCACTCCTCCCCATGGAAAGAAGTCATGAAGGCATAACCCCTTCCCCTAGCGCTGGAACAGAACCTTCCACTGAAATCGTCGACCCAACAACCCTTGACCACTTAGATAGACGAGGACAGTCCCACTTCATATGTCTCGTTCTTCGACACAAGAAACAACGAAAAGGCACCTTCAGAAAGTCAATCCGCTGAAGGAATTCCATAGCACACCAGGATATACATAGCTTCTCCAGCAACCCCAGAGAGGTTTCCACCTCCACCATAATGGAGGCCACCCTCTTATCCACGTTCGAAAACATTTGTTCCTCTATCGAGATAAACCTTCGCACCAAATTAGCCACTTCCTCAAAAATGGGACGCGTCCACAGTTGAAGGGGGAATCCAGGAAGTTGCATCCCAAGATGTCGATGCATCACCTTCACTGTAACTGGGTTGAAAGCTACATGCCACCGAATCAGAGCCAAAGAACCCTTACCAATGAGCCAAGCACGAGGAAGAATTCGTTCCACATCCTCTTCAATGATGAAGTGGAAAAGATACCAGCCGTTAACCAAAACAATGAGCTTTGGGACCTACTCCACAACCAAAGACCAAGTTTTCTTAATCCAACCAACAATCTCCATCTTAGACATCGATATGAACTCCAAGCGACATACTAGAGCCCGCTTGACCATCCCAGCCACCCTAGCCATATTGACATCCTTACCTAGCATCATATGAAGAGGTTCCTCAAAGGCCCTCAAGGTTTTCTTCATCTGACGAGACCGAGCATGAGCCCTCAAAGGCTTTCCCCTGACAGAGCGAGGGGAGAGGTCCTTAGAAATATCAATGTCACCAACAAACCCCCCCTCCTCCGAACCCCGAGACCTAAGAAAATCCCTAGACCAAATTCCTGACACATCAAGAGAAAGCCCCTCTGAAACCAAAGGCCCAAGAAAAGACAAAGGCAACACTCTCTCACCAGACTTATACCAACCAACAAAAGAAGTGCCCACAAACCCTATCCTCGACATAGACTTCTGGCTAGAAGAAACCTCGACCAAAGGATGACAACTTGTCACGGATGTATGTGGCCCAAAAGCCAAAAAAGAACGACAACGAGAACGATATCCCAATTCCAACGTCCTCGAAATCCTGCACTGACCTCGCATGTCTGAGTCAGACCGAAATATGCTATCCTCCAACTCATCATCAGTAATGGAAAAATCCACAAAATCCATTCCAAACCAAGGAAGAGAAATCACAGAAAACTCCAAAATCAGTACGGCATCAAACCTACAAACAACAAAAACCCTAAACCAAAAGTCCTCCTACTCCCCCATTACGACACCAACCATATATCATTAAATTTAAAATACTTTAAATTTAACAATGTATATCATAACTTATAAACCATGGGTCGGCCATTTATGGTTCATGTGTTGTTGGGGGTGTAATATGCATCAACAAAGAACATTATTTTACACTTATGATGGACTATGGAAATGGCACAAACACAAAAGCTGAATTACTTGGGCTATGGTGTATTATTATTGTGGCTGCCATCATGGGTCTACATGAAATGACGGTTTTTGGAGATTCCAGGGTGACAATTAAGTGGGCACTTAATGAATATCAACTAAATATCATTTCTTTACAACATTGGTGCAGCAGAGTTCGGGAAAAAATTAAACTCTTCAAAGACATTACTTTTGAACATATCTTCCGACAATTCAACATGATTGCAAATGATCTTTCGAAGAAAGCACATGGAGGAGCTGAAGGATTCGTCATTTGGGAAGAATTTTTGGAAAACCAAAGTTGTGACAGGGGCATGGTCAATCTGTTTGACTATTACTAGCTGGGATGGATTTCATCTATCCATGATTTTTTTTATGTGGTTGTAATGGTTACAGTTTTGGATGATCAATCTGAAAACAGTAACAATATAACTGAACTATGGCATAGTTTTTTTTCACATAAGTCCGCTTATAGATTTATGAATTTTTGTACTATTGATTCGTGTTATTAATAAATATCAATAGTACAACTTTTTTCCACTGAAGAAAAAAAAAAAAAACAAACAAACAAAAAACTACTTATAAATCATTTATTACTCAACTAAAAAGTATAGTATTGATTGCCAAATGTTATATCTCTTTATTCATCATTAACTAAGTGATATATCTCTTTATTCATCATTAACTACAAACAAAAGTATTCCACTTATATTTCTCTATTTAAATATCTCTTTTGTTTCATTTTAAAGTATTGGAGCAAATTTACAATTGATTCTTCATTGAAGTGCATGTGAAAGAGAAATTCGAGGCTTTACTTTCCATAAGTACATTTCACCATGGGCATTCTAGAAATTACTTGCTACGAAATATTCAATGAATCATGACCCTGCCATTAAGAATGGGCAATGAATGGCTGGGTTTTAATCTTTCATTTTCAATTTAAATTGAAGTTTGAAGAAGCTTCTAGCTTCTTCTTTTATTGTTAGCAAAAAGTGTTATGAGAAAGTGGATTGACTCCTGTTCAAGCTGGTTATCATCATGAAATCAAATAAATTCACGGTCATAATGATGATATTGTATTTGCGTTTGGTGTCATTTGGCACTTATTCGTAGTTGCTATTATAATTTCGTAGGAATATGTATTGTTTTTTTTATATTGATTAATTATTAAGAATATTTATTATGTTTTTTAAAGTGATAGGTTAAAATCTAAAGTAAGATAAGATAAGTATATTTCTTTAAATTTTAATAATCTAATCACTTAAAAATTAGTTAGTATTCACTAAATTAATATCTAATTAATTTAAAATCTTAAAAATAGATTATTATTATTATATTTTTAAAATAATAAATTGATAATTAATTTAAAATCTAAATCCAATAATATTAAATATACTTACCAATAAAATTGTTAATTCTTTAAATATTATAATATATAATAAAATAAATTTTAAAAATCCAAAAATAATGTTTAACCTATATTTAATATCAATATTTAATATTTAAGTGGATTCTCTCCTCCACTTTTGATATGGATGGAGGTAAATCTCCACATATTCTAATTCTTTAAATATTATAATATATAATGAAATAAATTTTAAATTTTAAAAATCCAAGAATAACGTTTAACCTATATTTAATATCAATATTTAAGTGGATTCTTTCCTCCACTTTTGGTATGGATGGAGGTAAATCTCCACATATTCTAAATTTTAGGAGATTCTTGCTTAAATTAAAATTATGTTTGACAAAAAAGCTTACGGTTATTTGTAATTGAAATTATGTTTGATAGAAAAAGGAGGCAGGTGTGGAGGGTCATTTATGACCGTGGAGGAAAAATAGTTAAATCTTATACCTGGTGATTAGGAGAGAGATCTAAGAATGTTGTTGAATGGCTCGCTTTACTCCAAGGTAAGGAAATCATCATCAAGTTAAAGATCGGTAAGCTCTTAATCTTTAGAGACTCAATACATGTCATTCAAAAAATGAGGAAGTGTTACACCAAAGGATCTCCTGGTGCAGAAGGATTCATCAAAGAATTGGCTTACTCAACTCCTCACAAGAGGCAAATTACCTTCACATCCTCCGAGATAACAATAGAACAGCGGACCACCTAGCAAATAAAGGAGTTAAGCTTGGTTTAGGAGAATTAGTCTATAAAGATGGATTACATAAACAGATTCCAATCCCCTAGGACTCCAAGTCCCATCTTTCATTGTTCCACCCCCTCGAATTTAAGACTCTTTGGGAAGATCCCTCTTAGGATGGATGGCGTGGACGCATGGAGATCGTCCTTACAGCACATGGCCTCACGCGGATACTTGGCATTTGCATTTATGGGAAGTCTTGTCCAAAGACTCACCCCCTTCTGGCTCACGCGCGAACAGAATGTCTCGCTTCGGGTTTGCAGTTAAGGAGGATGAGACGGGGTATGTCGATCCTTGAGAGGTATGTCCCTCCTTCCCCTGAATCGTGAGGAAGATTATCGATGAGAGTAGACTGCAAGAAGTCACCAGCATTCTAGTAATATGTCTGGGATTAGGGAGGCCATGTCGTATTTGAAAGCTAGTGTAGAGGATTTCAAACTGAACCTCAGAAAGGTCTTCGATGTTGCTTACACTGGTCTTAAAGGGAACAAGGAGACTGCGGAGGACATGAAGTATATTTCCCAACAGCTTGCCTTCCAGGACTCATGCATTGACGACCTTGAGAGAAATCTGTTCGAGCTCATGGGAACTGTGGATGTAATCAGGATGAAGTGTTGAAAATGGCCTTCTACATATGCTACAGGAATGATCCTCTGTCTCTTTCAGTTCTATGTTTTTTTGTGTACTGCTAAATAGACAGTTTGTAAGGGTTTATCCCTCTCATGTTGTTGAATTTTTTAGGAAGTTTAATAGGAAAACTGAGATAAGAAGTGGAACAAGTTTTATCTTCCTATTTTCAACAAATTTCTGAGCTCATGATGAAGCTCCTCTTTTTGTAATGAATGGCTGTGCATAGCTATTTTATAAATCTCTCTTCTTCGGTTTCTGTTAAAAAAAAGGAAATTATGTTTGATAGAAAAGTTTATGTTTATTTATGACAGGAGGTACTTATGGATATGGCAGTGTAGTGAAAGAGATGCCTTCTTAGTCAAAAAGATCTGCAAGAAGTCAATCCTCTGACGGAAAAGGTTGTGGAGCTTGCTCTCAAGTAAGTATGCATTTAAGTGTTGTTACAGTCTATAATGAAGTTTGCCTTGTTAGGGTTCTCATAAGTTTCTTATAAACAGGTATAGTGTCACGGTTCTCATAAGTTTCCTATAAACAAGTAAAGTGAACGGAGAAGGGTATTTGTTCCAGAACGCCCGTGACTAGTGATTACTGACATATGTCCGGGTGGAGTCTGCCGATCTGGCAAAACACACTTTGATCTTAGCGGTGCCTCGTTTGACGGCATTGCATCACCCCGTAGAGATGAAGATCGGAGTTGTATATTGCATCACCCAGTAGAGATGAACATCGGAGTTGTATAAGGGCTAATTAAAATTTTGATGGGAATTTGGTTGAGTAATTCTTGTTAAAATGGTAATTTGGAGTGCTCAGATCCCAATTTAGGCGAGAATAGGAGGTATTTTGATTATCTTTTATCCTACGCAAAGAAGATCTACATAAGATTGGAATCGTGCCAGTATTGTTCCAACTGTATGGAGCTGTATGTATCTAGTGAAATTACCCATTAATTTGGCCCATTTTCAGTCATGGAGATCTTGGAGCTGTTGAGCTTTTTTTTTTCAAATTTATGTATGGATCCTCATATTCCACTCCCGGAAGGTTGTCCATAATCATCTCCGGATCGGAAGGTCGTCCATAATCATCTCCAGAATGGATCCGTACCTGTGAGGCCCCAGCCACCACACTCAGGCACCTTTACCGATGGAGTTGTTGAGCTAAAACAGGTAATTTGATCATAGTAAAATTTTAAAAATTATTATAACAGCATCAACTTTTGTATGCCTCGGCGTTCATCGCGAAATTTAAAAAAAAAATGTTACTTACCCAGACGGTCACATCACCCACTTCCAAAAACAGAAAAAGATGTGTTAGTTACCAAGCCGGATACATCACCCGCTACCAAACAGAGAAAATAGAAGTGTTACCTACCCAGCCGGATACATTGCCTAACGCGTTCACTTCGCACGAACGGTGACTCCTGCAACGCACAAACCAAGGTGTAAAAATATATAGAGAAATCCAACGTTTAAAAATTTACAGAAAATATATAACAAATAAACTGTACGTAAAGAGTTCTATCAGCGTTCGTTGACTACAGTTTTCGAGCCTAAAATTATATGAGAGAATATATTTTAAAAACAATTAAAACTGTACGTGCATCCTTAAAAGGGCGTTCAATGACTACAGCGAAACAGTACTGGCAGGTTTAAGACAGGCATTGTAACTAGCCCAGTTTAAGAAAGGCATTGTTACAGTGAAACAGTGCTGGCAGGTTTAAGACCGGCGTTGTAACTAGCCTAGTTTAAGAGAGGCATTGTAACTAGCTCGGTGAGTTAGCTTAAATGGTGAGTTAGTTTAAGTGGTAGAGTGTCGTAATCGCAATTAAGTAGAAGGTCTTGGTCTCACTAGATGTCCCCACTAGGTTAGTCTCCATAATCAGTCATTTGATGTCCCCACTGTATTAGTCTCCATAATCAGTCATTTGATGTACCTACCTGGTTAGTCCCCATAATCAGAGTCTGTGGTTAGTCCCCATAATCAGAGTCTGTGGTATAGCATCCTCTAAATAAAGAGAAATATATCACCTAAAAATGAAGAAAAAGTATTTCGAAAAGAAGTACTTGAGGGTTTCCTATGATGTGTTCCATTTAAAAAAAAACATAAGTGAGACACTTTAACTGTAAGTGTGTAACTGAGACAGTGTAACTGTAACTGAGATGCTACGAAATAGATGGGGCTTTTGAACAGCGTATGCAAATAATCCGTCAAAGCAGATATCTGATAAGCTTTGCTATACAGCGGCCTTCAATTTGACCCTTTATAATGACACGAATATTAACATATGACGGAATCGGAAATCTTGTCTCAAGGTTGCGGACATATATGACTACTTTTAATCTCCCATTAGGTTTTCCATAACATCAACGGTGTTATCTTCATGCAAAGAAAAAGATGTATTTTTAAAGAGAAAAATACTCTACTCAGTGCTCGATGATCCCAATCAATGGACAGGAAAACATTGACGGCGACCAAAGAAAGAAATAAGACGTGGAATTCAAATGAATATATATTTGTACATTTTACAATCCGGTCACTTAGTTTTAGCTGTTTTTTTCTCTGCTGAAGAAATCTTGAATCGCCTGTGAGAGCCGTACCATTTATGCTTCTAGGTCAAGTATATTCACAATATCAACGCATAAGCAGCGATCCTTGGCTATAGCTTTTTCTACAGATATGGCCACGGGGAAGTCCTTAGCCGAAAGCAAAACAGCGGGCTGCTCTGCAACTATATATGCCGATCTTGCTTCTTTGTACTAGCGAGCCATTAGAGAAACGATGGGCTAAATAGGCCAAATGGGAAGCTGAAAAGGGGCGGCCAGATGAAAGATTCAGGAGACATCTTGGGCCGTGGTCATATGGCAAAGCCTACTCAGCCGTGGCTGAAAAGACGTTCTCCTTCGCATGTGATGGCTAGAAGGGCGTATGAGAGCCGTAAGGGCTCTTCTGACCCATTCTCCTTCCACACCGCCGATCCTTACAAGCGAGTTCGTCATGGCAGACCTCCTTGCATTTAACTGAGACTGCATAGTAGAAGAAGAGGAATTATTGCTATTTCTATGAAGACTGCAACGGAACGAACCTGGATGATTCGTCGGTGAACACATACACGTCTTTCTGGGCGGAGCACAGGGAATGGACTTTAAGGGGGCACCGCCTTTTGGTGAAATGGGACGGCGTGAGGATCGAACCTGCGACACGGATCTGTCTAGGGCGAAACTGGTAGAAGAGGAAGCGGCGGCGGCAGCAGAAGAACAATAAGAAGTTGTGCCGCTAAAGTTAGCACGAGTAGGCGAGAGGGTTCTATGGACAGCAAAGTTGAAAGCGGAGGAAGAAGAGGAAGGCGAGTAGAAATGGCGTGTGGGAGACTGGGATCTGGGAAGGCCGAAGGAGAGGGGCAGCACAGCGGCGCTGCGAGATTTGCTTCTTGCCTCCATCTTTTTCTCTCCGATAGGGTTTGCTACCGAGCTGGGCAAACCGAGTATACCTGACGGCCTTAATTTATACCAAAAAAATTACCAAGATTTGTCACTTTTACGCCCTGTGTTTTTTACCGGAAAGCCAGACCTTGTGGGACCCGTCGAGTAATTAATCCACGGTATTTCTCGGGCTGTCTACCAAGTTCTTGAAATAATGAGGACTATGACTTTGAAAGGTAAAGTGGTCTCCACTTGTTTGGAAAAAGCCGCGGAGTGGCGCCCACAGTTGAAACCTTATCCCATTTTCTAGACTTCAATTCTATATAATAATTGTTTGCAAAGAAAAAGAATAAGTACCGGATGTTAAGTAATGTTCGTAATACCACTAAGGGATATGTAAGGATATGTGTTAGAGGTTTCAGGATGATGGTGTAAGTAATACCACTATGTGTGAGCTGTTTCATCAACATTATTCTGGTGTCTTCAAAAAGTGTCGACATGCCGTGCCTATTGCGAAAATTATATATAATAAAATAAAAATGGTGAGATAATGAAGAAATAGATGGACCCTACATATTCCACTTTCCACCAACTTGCCAACTGGTTCCAATTTAGGGATTTTGAACCATCCATTGATGATGAGACTTGGCTCTCGCATTATTTTGTTTGTTTATTACGTGTCGGGTAAGATGCAATGTTATTAAATCTCATCTACATGTGATGGAGCAATCAATAAAGCTTTTAATTATGACTTGTCTTGGTTAGTTCGCTCTCCCTTTGCCAACGGATAAGATAAGGATGCTTTTTTTTTCAAATGGCTTAATCTTTAAACTTCTAGATAGGATGGTTCTTTCAAGAAGGTTTACAGTAACAAAAGATTGCAAGGGTATAGTATATACTACGTTATGTGGACATCAAGGTTCAATAAATTAGTAAATTACCCTTAACAAGGTATAATGCAAAAGAAAAGAAAAATCGAAGTTGGACATGCAATGCAAGTATAGTATATTGTAAGAAGAAGACGATGTAATTAGCGCAATTACTTAATTTGTGGTTGGTAATATTGATAGGTTACAAGTAAGTGCCACAAATAAGTTATATGCTACTTGTTCTTGCTTTTTTTAATCTTGCCACTAATTGTGTAACAAACACTTATTGGTGTAAATATCGAAAGCCTAACTACTAGCACAACGGCAAGTAAAGTCGATAGGGTAGCCAACTACTTAGTTTTGTGGAGATAGTTAGTTCTTAAGCAAAAGCTAAACATTAAACTAGCTAATATAAACATAAAACAAATACTATTTAATAAACATACCCATTTTCTTAACCACCATAGTTGGTTCTTAAACAAAGCTGAACATTAAACTAATTAATATAAACATAAAACAAATATTATTTAATAAACATACCCCTTTTCTTAACCACCATAAATGATTCTTAAACAAAAGCTAAACATTAAACTAATTAATATAAACTTAAAACGAATACTATTTAATAAACATACCCCTTTTCTTAACCACCGCCTAATTTAGCTTATTTAAATCTTAATGAAGATGCATTTGAGCATAACAAGATACGACAACTGTGAAATGAATCCCCATTGTACACTTGTTACACTCAGGTTAATCTTGTTGATCCATTCAAGGAAGTCCAAAATCCCAAATAATATCTAAACACCTATCGGTGTAAATATTCTTTTTTGTATCTCTCACATTACTCTAATTATCTTCCATGAACAGTTGGTTATCCATTCATTAGCTATGAGTTATCCATGCATCCGTTAAAAAATAAATAGATAAATTGTTTATTTCGAATTTTGAACGACTCCCATAGAATCAATCTCGACAATACACTTGTCTCATCATCATGCAATCCTAGAAGAGCATAAGCCATAGTCCACCCCAAATTTTAAAATAAAAACGCCCATCAACTTAAAAATACACTTAAGCATTATTTTACAATTAATTTCAAATACAATTGTACTAAACATGTCATGCCATTTATGCTCTTGGAAATTTTGTACACCTTTAATTGCCAAATTTAGTTTGTAAAATAATTATTACTAATAAATGCTAACCGAGATGTTACTTCTAAAACACTTTGAAATAGAATTTCAGTGGTCTAACATGTGATTGTAATAACAAGCCATATCATTGATGATGACATATCCAACGCTTTGTGTTCTTGGACATTGTTAATGTTGTGTTTATGAGATTATAATGTTTTAAGGCTGTAACATCATCCCATATTATTAAAAGTATTTCACGAGGACGCTCCTAGTGATAAATTCATAGAAATTATTGTTATACAAACTCCTAGAAATGATAAACATACATATATGTTAAAAGGATGTCACGATTCATAAATTCATCTTATTATACATAGTCCTTGGAATGATAATTATATATATTAAAAGACTCAAATTATTATACATAGTCCTTGGAATGATAATTATATATATTAAAAGACTCAAATTATTATACATAGTCCTTGGAATGATAATTATATATATTATATATATTAAAAGACTCAAAGAAAGAGAATTCAACTCACTAGAGTTTGCCATTAAAACGACTACAACAATAAAGGAATCAAGAAAAATTTACAAGGGGATTAAAAAATATTTAATACATGATTTTCTTAATTTTTTAATTTCGAAGAAAGAGATTTTACATTTTTTAATCCTTCAAACTAAATAAAATATATATTAATTAAATTAATCCTCCAAACTAAATAAAATATATATTAATTAAATTAAATAATTTTTGTATTTAATTTAAAAAATTTAAAATGATAAAGATTACAAAATATATAATAGAAACTAGCAAAGTCACTTAACTTGTAGTGGGTGAACACCCATAGGTCATAAGTTAAGTGTCATGAACAAGTTATATGTTACTTGTTCTCCATGCTTAGTTGTAATCACATGTTATTGTCTATGCCTTAATTACATATTACCTTCCTTAATTAAATGGGTTGTTTATCACTATTTGTTATCCATGCATGAGCTACGAGTTATCCATGCATCAACTACCAGTTATCTATGCATCAACTACTTATATAAACGATACCATAAAATCAATCTGGACAATACACTTGTCCCATCCTCCTTCAATCTAAGAAAAACATAGATGGTGGCCCACTCCAAATTCTAATTTATCTTATCATTAGCACATTCACTTAACTTGTGGGTGACAAGTTAAGTGTTGTACGAACTGTTGCTTATCTATGCATCGTTATTCATACAAGTTATATGTGCATAGGTATAAGTTATTTTTTATATTCTTTTTTAATAATTGTTTATTTGAATTTGGAATGATGTCATAAAATAAATCTGGAGAGTACACTTGTTTCATCCTTGTGTAATTTAGGAAAAGTATAGATGTTAGTCCACCACAAATTCTAAGATATAAACACCTATCATGTAATAAAACTTTTTATCATGATAAAGATTAAAAATATAATTAAAATTTTTAAATTAATTTTCCTTATTTATCATACATAAACATTTTTATAATAATAGAAATTAGAAAATATAATATAATCTTTATATGTCATTATTAATGGAAATTGTCGATCTAATTTTTGACCCATTTGAAACCAATGGATAGTTTCTTTCTTCATACTTTGATTCTTGGGAAGGATGCACGATGGAGAGAGAAATGGGACCATGAACTTTGTAGGTACTTTTCTTTATGTTTGTTCATAAAACCGTGATAAGAAATTTATGTTTAGTGTGTCTGTATACTAGCTTGTGCGCTTGATGAGAAATACTATTATTGTTTTTTCACATAAAAGCATCTAAGTGCTAAGCTCCCACCAATAAAATTTAGGTGTACAAATATGACTGTTAAGGAATTAATAATTCACTAATCGTGTGGGGAATTACCATTAGCAAATTTCGATGTATAATGAAATATTTATTAGTAATTGTCTTAAAAGGGAACGTTGAAAGAAAAAAATGGGAAGTAAAGTAGATGCACAATGAAGTGAAAGAGAGAGTAGTAAAACAAATTTCATGAAGAGTTTGCTATGTTGTTTCATTCCCTTTCAAAGCAAGCTAGTTCTATTACAATTCTAATTTTTCATGGTTGTTTGGAAAAATAAGTTTGTATTTCAATCCTCTTTGCTTAGCCACCATATTTAAAAAATTTGACTCTAGAAAAATATCATCTTTCTCATCCAAGCCCTCCTCCTTATGAATAAGTTATATCTCATTTTGATTTAGAGACTCAATGATTCTTTGTTAATTGGTAAGTGTGTAAATTGTGATATCTCCATATACATGTTCCTCCTCTAAAATATATAGTACAATATTACCTTATTCTAGACCTTAATGTAAATGTAGAGATACTTTGACTTTTATTGAAATGCATACATTGGGGAGTTGTAAAACCACACAAAGTGATCCCATCACTCTTGAAAATCAGTATCCCCAAGGCCTGAAAAGAAGGTCCACACCATTTCAAAGCAAACAAATTATTATGTGACCTAAAATTGATAGTGCAGAGAAGGATAGGCTAATGGTCTAAAATAATCAAAGGAGATAGACATATATAGTAGAGAGTTGTGGATTATATAAGAAATGAGAAATCACCCGAAGTTGGTTAAATCAATGAGCAATCCAGTGGGAGCCACCCCAACATATATTGTAGGTATACAAACCATTTTGGGGGAGAGCATACACCTTGAAGTGTTGATCTATCACATCTTAGAGACCCTTGCAAACTACATCTACTCTTTGAACAATAACCTTATTTTCCCCTAGTGTAATCAAAACATTTAAAACACTTGCAACAATACATGGTTGATATGACAAAGATTGAATATATTCTAACAATGTTTTTAAGAATTTTTCTATAGATTTAGTAAGTAAAAGTCAACATATGCATATTGTTGCTACAACTTGACTCTTGATTGAACAAATTTTGTGCACTTCATTCTAAGTTGTTAAGATGAATTTTGGCACTTCATTCCATCCAAAAGAATCCCACTGAAAAACCAAGAAATTAAAAATTGTTTGCATGGTCATATGTCTAGTGGAGTTTGGGTGACGACCATCATCTTATTCGCTTTAGTCTCTTAAAGCATTGGTACCATCTTTTGTAGAATGGTTGATTCCCCTCCCTAATTCTATCATTTTTTTGAAGTCCTCTTCACAATGGGCCAAAAAATTCTATATACACCATTCCCACCCTATTTTCTAGCCACCCTTTTAGGTGATAATCTTCTTTTCTCTATAAAATTCCAAGCAACATGGCCCTTAAATAGAATAAAAATTATCATATCTAAATTGTCATTGAAGTTCATTAGTAAAGTGTAAATGATTGAGCTTAATGAAACTCAATTTTGTCACTCGCTTGATTATTAGGGTGGGCCTTGTGTAATCTAATAAAGAAGTCCCTAACTTATTCGACAACCTATCTCATCAATAACATCAGTCTCATCTAGGTTGCAACCAACATAGACATGATGTAGTGCACACAATTTATGAACATCGTAACCAATACAACGATTGGTTGTGATTCAACAATAATTTCCCTCCTTATTCAATGATAAATTCCCACATTTAGCCCTTAACACCTTTAAGACAAAGAAATCACGCCACAAAATGTCACATAGGAAAGCAATCAAAATAACAATGAGTTCTCATATAACAAAAGGGGGGATCAGTACCATGTTGTTCATTGCACCAAAGACATTTTTTATCACTGTGCAAATGCGTCACTTTTGATAATGCGTGCCTTAACTTTATGGCTTTTAAAATTTGTCCCTTAATGTGAACTCACTCTTATTGGTACTTATAGTTGTTAAGTACTAACATTAGTTTTCTAATGCCCACTAAATTTTAATATAAACATGCACCTACAGGATTTGCTTTACACCAACTCAATTTGATGAATGAAGAATTCTTCTTCAAATACCATTTGAAAAATGGATTTCTATATAAGTTAACTCCTATATTCCAATAAGGAAAGAGAACTCTAAAAGGCACACTCTTTCTAGTATGTTACATTTCAAAGATATTTTTATTGGCCAACAAGTGCAAGATGTAGTGTTGTGCATAATTTATCTAATCAATCAGTCCTTTATGAAAAACATAGGTTGTATCACCCCCTTTTAATGGCATTAATTCTTGAAAGGAATCCCTTTAAAATGAATAAATGGTTTGCATTTTACTCAAAGAAAACATGAGTGCAACTTTGTAGTGGTTTCCAAATTTTATAAATTGATAATATTTACTCCTTTAGGGTTTGATATTATTTTTTGGAACACATGTTTATTATCACATGAACATATCCTTGGCTTCTCCATTTTCATTTTTTTCCCGTCAATTCTAAGAGGGATCGTAATGTATAGATACTCATATAGATATATATGCATCAAAGCTTGTAACTAAATAACACATTAGTGCAATATGAAACAAATGACACTAGTGCGGATCATATTTGTTTAGGCATGAGAGTAGAAAATTATTATAGACCCCGTAATGCTCTTAAGTAAAACTATGCATTCAAGCCTCCATATTGTAATGTACACATTAAGGATCATACCGAAACGCCCACCCAAAGGTTCCATATTGTAATGTGTGCACCAGTGCAACCATGGTGAATACTAGTTCTAGTGCTTGGCTCAACATTCTAAATCTAATCATCTTCGTGTGAGTGTGGCAATGTGCACAAGTCTATAACACAAGTGCACATGGATATATACTGCACCATTCTTAACACACTAAGGTAAAAGAAACCTACACAAAAACCTCCATTCACTGAGAATTTTTAATTTATAAGTAACCTTTGCAAAAGCCTTTGCGACCATTAGTAGAGGATTTTATAATGTGAATTTGATCATTTTGGTTAATCTTAATAAATTTTTTTTCAATCCATACAATTAATTGAAAACAATATTCAGTGTCATAAATAAGGTCTAATAACGAAAAAAAAGAGGAATTAAAAAAAGACTGATTTGTCTTTAGTAACTATTGACCATACATTAAGTAAAAATCATAATTGAAAGTGTGACAAAGAAGAGAAAAAATATTATTATGAAACAAAATTTTAATATAAAAAATTTGAAACAAAATTTATAGAATAGAAGAGAAATATATGAAAAGAGAAAACAATACTACTGTAAATTATAAATTAAAACTTTTGAATATTATATTAATTTAATATAAATTATCATTTTAGATTTAAATCATTTAAACATGTTTTTCATATAGATAGACAAGTTTTTATTTTAAAATTTGAAATTTTAATAAAGTTTAAACATAAGTTTTTATTTACACAATTTAAATTTGTTATTAATTTAGATTATTATATTAATATTTTTAAATATATTCTATGGAAAATTTATGGATTTCATTTTTAAAATTAACAATATGGAATGAGACATTAAGATGCATTAATATTACAAGTCAATTGTTATAATAGCCTGAATCTAAGTTATCTCAATATGATGAAATTTGCCTTAGATCCAACATTTAATGCTCATTTATAATAATAATCTATAAAGTTTAGAGAGGTGTATATATCTTACCTCCTTCATATTTGAACCCATAACTTCTTAGGAAGAAACACATGTTCTTAACAATTAGACCGGCTCAAGATGTACAAAAACAATGCATAATTTTTTACAAAACCATAAAAATGATTTAAATTGAAAATGAAACACATAAAGAAGTAATCTTTCAATCATCCCCAATCTTATATATATATGACTCACTAATTCAAATTTTTACTTAAATACCAAACTAATATATAACCTAAACTAGATAAATGAAACAATCTTTCTTGAACTTCATATGAATCTTCTTTGGATCTTCCCCTTTAATCTTTTCCTTTAATCTTTTCTGAAACTGGACACCTTTAATCTTTTCTGAGCCTAGGCACCAATCTAACATTGGAAGCTATATGAGATTTATTATAAATCAAATTAAAAAGATGGCCAATAGATACAGACTAACAAGAAGCTAATATATAAAGTCTATCATGAGTGAAAAAAGTGAAAATGCCAAATGGAATATTTTTTCCTTCTCTGCGAGATGAAGAAATCGACAATGAATCAAATGTTCATCGTATATGAGTTTGCATAAAACTTAAATCTGCTAAGACATACCCGATTTTGCATAAAGCTTAAACCTACTAAGACAATCTATAATCAGGCTTACTATGTTGGTGGGATTTTATGTCATAGGTTTTCTCCTGGATATGGATCATTGGTCCAGTTTTCAGTCAATTTCTTGTTAGTTTTATTGAATAGTTTCTAGGATAAAAAGGAACTAAAAGTAGCTTTATATTACTCTACAATTGTACTACATATGTCGTATCGTTTCACAAAGAGTTAATTCTGTGCATTGTTGTAGTTGTGTGGAGTTGGTTTTGATGTTGTAGGTTGTGTGTCCATTCTCGCTGGAGCTCAGAATCATTTAGTTATTGAATTCCTAACAAAGACAAACTTAAAGATAGGCATTTCCTCAAGTGACATAATCGGGAAATGTTTTCTGGAAGAACATTTTAACTTTGTACAGTTTGGACACCAACTTTTGAAACATGGGGCTTCTATCCAAAATATGCATACATTTAGGCTTGTATACAACAGGATATTAGTTTTGCTCTTTCATTAATATCATTAAAAGAAATCAAAATAGGCATTTCAAGTTCAAATCTCTCCAGCAAATGTGAAAGCCTGCACAGGTTGTGTCAAAGGGATTTTTGTATTATCTTCGAGTGGTTAGATGCAAAAACTATGATTTTGGAAAATCAAAGAAACGTCTAGAAACTTGTCTACATAGGAAAATTTACATTTTTTAGTTAGTTGTATAATTTAACATTTCTAAATTGTGATATGCACTTGATTTTATTCCTTATTGAGAAAGTTTACGTATATGATCATATATCTTGACACAACAAAATTTGAACCCAAAATCCAACGAGAAAATACGACGAAATTGATTGTGTCGTTGGATTTCACCTTTAAAATTATGAATTTTGATCAAATTTGTTTTAATTGATACCTGGCATTGTTGAATATCTGACGATAGTTGTCGGATATCTGACAACTATCGTTGGATAACTGACATATAGAGTATAACAATAACTATGATAATATCGCTGGATATCCGACGAACGTTAAATTTTAGAAACTATATATTATGGAAACATTTTGACATGTTGGCTATACAAGCGACGGTTTGTGGAAATTCTATTCTTTGCATGGATTGTTTTTCGTAAAAGAATACACAATTATTTCAATTTTTTTGTGATTAAAAATAGTGAAGTGTGGAGCTTGATTTTTTAAGATCGATAATCGTCATTCAAGCTCTTTATGAGAAAATTTCAAATAACAATATTCCTGATCCAGATGAACAAAATCGACAATTGCTTGCTAGATTGTGGGATGGACTGAAAACAAAGGGTGATGGGAAATGTTATTGTCCATGTAGTCAATGCAGGGGCTTTAAAAGGAGAAGAATAAAGATCACAACAGCCATAAAACGTTGTAGAGAACATGGACACACCGAGGGGGGACATGAATATCGTCCATTTGTAAGTTTTGCATTATATATGTCTTTATATTGATTGCTTTTGTAAATGTATGTATTGTTTTAATATTTGTTATATTAACTAATATCTATTGATGGTTTCATGTAATTATAAAGGAAAGATATCCTATGGAATATCGTCTGGAGGACGTGCTTTCAGAACAAGTACCGGAGGAACATGGAGCTATGAATAATGGAGAACAAGTTAATGATCATATTGAAGAAGATGATCATACTGGTAACATAGTTGAAGATGATGGTACAAATACATTGATCCATGATACATTTAATGTTAGAATGGATGATGATGATGATGATATTGAAAATGATGACTTTGATGATGTTCATGATTTACCTCTTCTTGAGAAGTCATACGAACCCCTTTATGAGGGCTCCAACACAAATCTTATCTCTGCTATATTGTTGATAATGAACTTGAAGGTTATGAATGGTATTTCAAACACATCAGTCGCATGAATGTTAAGGTATGTAATATATTCCATCACATATATATGATCGCGCTAAAGGTTATCATTTTTCGTCTAATAATTTTATTGTTAATTCATAAGTAAAATTAATACGGATGAAATGTGTTTCATTAATATTATTTATATATTATATTAACTAGATTTTTATTTTAATTTGTTGTAGCTTGATAGCTGAATTTTTGTTACCACTGTCAAATATTTTACCTCGCACATATCGAGATTTATCTTCCATCATGAAAGAAATCGGAATGCAGTATGAAGCAATTCATGCATGCCCCGATGACCATGTTATATATTATAATCAGCATGAATTTGAAACAGAATGTCCAGAATGTCATATCAGTAGATATCGAACAAATCAAGTAACAAAAAAGGTGCCTCACAAGGTTCTTTGTTATATTCCCATTATTCCACATTTGCAACGACTCTTCAAGTAAAAAACATAGCACAATTTATGGATTACCATGCACGGAACATAAGTCAAGATGACATTATTCGAATGCCTGCAGATGGGTTTGCATTTAGAGATATGGAGGAAAAATGGCCTCACTTTAAAGAAGAACCTCATAATCTTAGGATTTCCTTGGCAGCAGATGGTGTCAATCCATTTGCAAAGATGAGATCCATTTACTCGATGTGGCTTATTTTTGTTATCAACAATAACATTCCTCCATGGTTGTCAATAAAGAGGGAGCACATAATGTTGGCAATGATTATTCCAGGTATGTGTCTACAACTTTTTTTTTAATGTAGTAGCATCTCATTTGTCATATTTTGTTGCATAATGCCATATATATATTTTTTATTTTTCTCTTGTGTATGGTTTATATATCTAAATGGTTGTAGTAATTATATATTTTATATGTTCAAATCAATCAGCTAAGTACCAAGTTAAATATATGAATGTATATATCGAACCTCTTATTGACGAGCTACTAAAGTTATGGAATGGCAGATCACTATGTATGATGTATCTAGACCAATACGCCAAAGGAAATTTCAATTCAATTCAATGCTTGTATGGACAATACATGATACCCCATGGTTAACCCATTTTTGTGGTTTGTAATTATAAGTTCCACTTTAATTGCATTTAAGTTTATGAACTAGTTAATATATTATGCACGCATGTTTTTTTAAATAATCCATTCATTTTATATATAATTATAATTGACATAGATAATCCATTTCTTTATGTAGTTCTTCAGACAAAGGGAAAATTTGCATGTCCAGTTTGTGGTCCTAAGATCAAATCTCATCGTTCAAAAATTTTAGGGAACGAGGCGTTTGATGAGTATAGGAACTTCCTCTCTAAGAATCATAGGTATCGAACTACCGAAAAACATCTATTCAATGGGAAGCAAGAGGCTGCATTAAAACCGCAAAGAATGTCACCTCACCTATGGAAGTTGCAATATAATGGAAATCGTCAAGGTACGTATGAATCATTGTATATGAAATGTTATGTATTTTGTTTTTATTGTGTGTTGTTTAATGTAATTGACATTGATTTCTGTAATTTATATATAAACTATGATTCATGATGGCCATCGTGATCATGAAGGAATTAATGGGCTTCCACGAGGAATGAAAAGTTATCCTAAATAATTCAATAGGTTTCCCTACTATGAGCACCTACAAATTGCTCATCTGTTTGATATAATGCATATTGGAAAGAATGCGACTGAAACATTATGGATAATATTGGATGGAAGGAGTGAGAAAGAAAAAATTGTCAAAATTTGCAATGACATTCAAGAAGCCAACCATGCAATGAAATGCATCATTCAATTTCATAGCAACGGAGACCAAATTAATATAAACTCACTTCCATGGATGTTAACGGAGCAACAAAGTAATGTTGTAAAAGAAGTCATGCAAAAAATTAAATTTCCCACCGGATTTTTTTTGAACATGAAGAATATCATAACAAAGAAAGGTGATTTTGTGGGGGTGAAAACGCATGATTGGCATATCTTCATGAAGGTAATTATTATGGCATGCATATAATTATTGCTATATTTTTTTTTCTAGTGCATATTGTTGGTATTTTTTTGTCTACTTTTTGTAAAAAAAATGAAACGATTTGTATATTGTTACAGTATGTTCTACCTTAGACTCTCTCTCCTGGAAAACTTCGACAACAATGTCAAACAAGTTATATATAATCTTGGGAAATACATGAGGTAAGTACTGATTTTTTGCATGCGCTTAGTGTTTATTTAATTCATTGTAGAACTTATATTTGATTTTTGTGCACTAATTCATGTTATGTAATATAATGTTTTTGTTTGTTAAATCTCGTGTTTGGTTTGCAGCACTTGTAGATGGTTGTCATCTAAATAAATCCATAAATAAGATATAAAGTATTGGAGGAGAGAAATTCCTCGTATCATGTGTGAAATGCAGAAGCATCTACCTTCGGCATTTTTCAATGCACCAGAACACTACCTCATACACGAAGTTGAGGAGATTGAATTGTGTGGACCTATACAATCAAGGTCCATGTGGATGGATGAGAGGCACTTGAAATTTTTGAAGGGTTTGGTTAGACAACGAGTAGAGGGTTCTATGGTGGAGGGATATATGGTATACCAAAACATGATGTATAATAGTGAATATCTTCCTAAATTAGCGTCAAAGCTCAATTTAGGTCGCATTTGTGATCTGAACTCCAATAACAATTTCGAAGGGGAGTACTTGAAGGGGAAAGGTAGATCGAGGAAGGTGAAATGTAATTATTAGCTAGTGGATATTAATTAATATAATACATTTGACTGTTGATTTTTATGTATATATTATACTTATTATATTTTTAATATTCAATATGCATCAATTAAAAGTGTATACTTTGTTAAGTGAATATACATTTGTATTGAATTTTAATTTTATTTTCATCAAACAGTTGGTCGAGAGTGGGATGCACTTCATTTATACATCGCAAACAATCTTGATAGGATGAAGGTATGGATTGAACGATGTGAACAATATGGTCATGGAATATCATGGGAAGGTGTGGCTTCATTAGTTAAAGAAGCACATCGCAATGGAGATACCAATCTTACACAAAGGTAAATCGATTTAGCATATGGTTTAAAAGATAAGCAGGTAAGCATATTAATCAGCCACACTATTTTTTTTTTGCAAATATATTGATGTACACGTTGATTTTTTCCCTGCAAGGCATAAACATGCACTTAATCATAAATGGATCATGATATAAATTTTACGTGTATGGATTTTTGTAGGTAAAACACCATAAGGATACGTGGCACAATGGTTGTAAATATAGCATCAAAAAGTTGGATGAAACGAAGAAAACATTATACTGTGGGATATCTGCAGTCTTTGAGGTGACAAATGTTTCCTCTAGAAGTGACAGACATCCAGAACTCTCAGAAAATTGATACTATGGGTATTTGGAATATATTGTTCAGTGTGACTTTAAATCCTTGAAAGTAGTTCTGTTCGTTGTCAAATGGTATAGGTTACGATTGAATAAACGTGATCCTAATAAATGTGAGGAACCTGCAACTATTAATTGATAAAATGCACTATATATTAGATCACAGAATATTTTAATTGATCGCGGGCCACTTCGAGGGGGAAACCTCCTTTGAGAAAGCTCAATACAAATAACTTTGTGGTGCCTTCATTGGCCTCAACACAAACTTATATACTAAGTCTAGGCGCCAATACTATGGATCAATACCATGGAACATATAATACTACGGGATGACTTACAAAGCATATGCGTCCAATGCTATGGATCAATATTATGGGCTCATACAAACTATGGATCAACATATAATACTACGGGACGACTTACAAGGCATATGCGTCCAACAACAATATACTAACAAAGTAAAGAGAATGGTTGACATGGGTTCCTAACATCCCCTCTCCCTTAGAAAAAGATTTGTCCTCAAAGCTTTAGATGTGCAAATTGAGGCTGAATCTGAAGGAGTGGTTCCCATGTAACATCATCTAGTTGCATTCTGTGCCACTGAATTAATACCTCTGTGATAGATCGAGAGAGAAGCTGACACCATTTGAGTTTCATGGAGGATTTCTTGGAAGGCTGTAGACGAAGAAAAACCATATCACCTGCTTGAAAAGTGTGCTCAAAATGGTGTTGATCGGCGTGTTGTTTCAGTCGAATTTTGGCCATGTGAAGATTGTCCTACAAAATGCGAAGAATCTGATCGTGGTTTCGAAGAACCGTGTCAATTTCCTGAACTGGTGAACTACTAAGGGTGAATTCCATAAAAATATCTGTCCAAATCCATATAGAGATGGGAAAAAGTTTGAGCAATCCTATAAGGACCTGGAAAGTATCACATTCAACTACCATCTGTTGAATTTCCCTTTTCATTCCCTGCCAAAAGAAGTTACGATTTTCCCGCTCATACATTTTGAGGAACCTAGAGTGCCCTGCTGGTGGCGAAGCATGGAGTTCATAGAAGAAAACCTGTTGAAGATCTGTACTTCGGGAAAGCACGAGATGACCCTTGTATCTCCGGGAAGTACCATCCCAAGAGTAATGCGGTACAGTAGAAGGGTTGTTGGCCAACCGTTGGATGAGGTGAGATAATGGGGAGTCATTGACATAGCCCTGTTGAACAGATTGCAACCAATGTGGAACATGCATAGAAATAGATGAAAGATAAACTTGGACATCAAATGTGCGAGAAAGGGCATCTGCCACCAGATTATCCTTACCCTTCTTGTAAGTGATCTCATAGGCTTAACCCATGAGTTTGCTAACCCATTTTAGTTGTGTTGGGGAGGAGACCCATTGTTCGAGGAAATATTTTAGACTCTGGTGATCAATCTTGATGCAGAAATAATTCCCTAATAGGTATGGACGCCACTTCTGTACTGCATGCAAAATAGCCATCATTTCCTTCTCAGAGGTAAAGGCAACGAAAATCTTAATGGAAAGGTATCTTGAAGGCGACAATCCCACTGGTTCAGCAAAGACACCTACATAGCTATCCAAAATGTGTTTTAGATTCAAAGGAGTAGTGGACACCATTGATGGGTGCACCTGAATGGAATGGAGCTGAGAGATGACATCATGTGAATTCTTCTTAAGGATATTTTCCAGGCGATGTGAACTGATGATGTAGAGAGACCCTGGTTGTAAGCCCGTAAAAGTGTGTTGTTTCCCATTGACTGAAAATTGCATCCAAAGCTCAACAAAATCCCATAAGATGGGGCCAAGTGTGCGTAACCATTGAGCGCCCAAAACCACATCACATCCACCTAAGGCCAAGGAAAACATGTCAGAGTGCAGGTTATAATATTCCATAGAGATATGCACATTGCGACACTTTCCCTTGCAAGGTAAGGTGCCCCCATTGGAAATCATGACTTCAAAGTTGGAGCAAGGATGGATAAAACAATCAGCATGTTTGGCGATCCGAGGGTCAATGAAGTTATGAGTGCTACCAGAATCAATGAGTATTGTAAGAGGGAGCTTCTTGAAGTAACCCCTGACCCTCATTGTTTGTGGGGTGGTGACTCCGGCTAAAGCATGGAGAGATATCTCTGGGCATTCGTCCTGAGACGAAGGGTCAACATGTGGCTGCTGAATGTCAATCTGATTGTCTATTGTATCTAGAGATTCTTCACCAAGTTCAGAGGCAGGAGGAGAATCCACATCCAAGAGATAGAGCTTTTTTTCTACACATCTATGTCCCCGAGTGAATTTCTCATCACAATTATCGCAAAGCCCTTTTTCTCCACGTGCTCACATCTCTGCTTCAGACAAATGCTTGATAGGAGTTGGTCGAGGAGCTGGCATGATGGGAGGTCGCTGGGAAACAATATGTCTGAATGGAAAAAAGTGGACTTGGAGCGTTGTTGAGTTGTGATCTTATCCTCCGCCAACTTAGCCAACCCTAGGACTTCCATCATTGTGTTGGGACATAACATTTTAACCTCTTAGCGGATTTCATCCTTGAGACCATTGATAAAACAACTCCTGTATAATTTATCAGAAAATCCTTCTGTTTGATTGGCCATTTTCTCAAATTCTATCTGATACTCTCTCACAGCGCCAATTTGGCAAAGTTTCGTGAGTGCTCCTATGAAGTCATCAAAAGCACTAGGACCAAATCGTTGCAAAAGGAGTTGGCACAAATCTGTCCAATTTGGCTTGTCATAAGCTTTGATGTACCAATGGTACCATTGAAGGGCTTCCTATTCCAAATGAAAGGATGCAAGTAGAAATTTGTGGACATCAAAAGTATGATGCAAACTGAAATATTGTTCTTCCCGGTATATCCATCCAGTCGGATCATTACCATTGAAGTGGGGAAAATCAAGCTTTGCCCCACGAAAATTGCTGGAAGAAGAGAACCCAATGTCTGCAGAAGATTCTGGCTGTCGTTTATTGTTCATGGTTGAATGCTAAAGATGGAGGCTGAGAAAGTTTTCATCCAGATCTTGGATTTTGGTTTTGAGGGATGCAAGTTCTTCATCCATGATTTGTGCTCCGGCATGGGTGACAACCATAACCAAGAGTTTTTTTTTTTGGGGGGGGGAAATGGGTAGAAAAAAAAAAACATAAGCTTCTTTAGTAAAGGAAAATTTGGATTTGGGAAAACATCTGATGGGTAATTGGGGTTTGACTAGGTTTTGGACCTTTCGAATGGACTTGGAAGCAGAAAATTAGGATTTCAGAAGCAGGGTGAAAGAATGGGAAAAATTTTCAGAGAGAGACAAAGAAGCATAAATAGAAAAGGAACACTGTGGAAAAATTTGAAGGCGATTGGGTGAAAATCAAAGAAATTATGGCAAACCCTAAAAATAGACAAATGTGGGTTTTCTGGCTTTGGGAAGTGGAATTTGGGATAGGGTCCTCAGGAATGAAATATGAAGAATGGGATTGTAGGGGTGTTAGTGAAGTTTCAAGGGAAACATAGTGAAAACAAATAAGATATGGCCAAACAACAAAATTTTTTTATTTTATTTTTTATTTTTTTTTCAGAATGGATCTGCAATGACACGAAAGCGATTGGAATGGATTTGAAACAACGTGGAAATGATTGGCAACAGTTCTGGGCAGATGTAATCTGAGATTTATCAGTTGTCAATATATATGGACCCCATGTATGCGCGGCTTCGTAAAGGACCAGGGGATTCACTCGGACACCAATGCTATCTTACGACTTGCTTATTGGGGCAGTACCCCTCACTCCATGGATCAGGTAAAAATGATAACCCCTTTGCCACAAACGACAGATCTTGGTTTACCTCATGGGTGGGAACTAGTCAATCATGAGGGCGTCGTTTCCCTTTTCACTGGCAGGTCCTCTCAATGGGCCAGCTAATTCGGGGTTCCTGTGGTACTCCTCACAAAGATTTTTAGGGCTTATGCCCAAGTACTTCCCACAGTTAAGCGGATAGGAATTATGCCCGGATCCGAACCTGCTATTGATAGGAACAAATACATATGAAAAAATATTTTTGGCAGAAATCCCACCCAACGAGCCCAAGAAAGTGCTTTGATTTTGGATGTGAGGAACCTGCAACAATTATTTGATAAAATGAACGATATATTAGATCACAGAATATTTTTATTGATCGCGGGCCACTTCAAGGGGGCAACCTCCTTTGAGAAAGCTCAATACAAATAACTTCACGATGCCTTCATTGGCCTCAACACAAACTTATATACTAATTCTAGGTGCCAATACTATGGATCAATACAATGGAACATATAATACTACCGGACAACTTACAAAGCATATGCATCCAATACTATGGATCAATACTATGGGCTAATACAAACTATGGATCAACATATAATACTACGGGACAACTTATAAGGCATATGCGTCCAACAACAATATACTAACAAATTAAAGAGAAGGGTTGACATGGGTTCCTAACAACAAAACTATTATTGAACGTGATAATGGATTTATCATGGTTAATACAAGTTTGTTTGAGCCAGGAACGAAGCCCTATGTTCTTCCAAGCCAATGCGAATAGGTATTTTACTCTGAGGTTCCACGTAGAGGGGTTTGGTCATTTGTTGTGAGACACAATCCAAGGGGAATGCCGGTAAAGTATAACGTGGAGGAAGGTAATGAAGAGGGTCTCGAAGAAGAAGACGATGTTGAAGATGATCAATATGATTTAGATGATCATGTTCCAGAGGAATATGCCGAAGAATTAGTTGAATCGGATGATGTAGCAGACAATGTCCATGAAGATGATATCGAAGATGACATGATGATCATAACTGACATCGATGACGATGATGATATGGCCAATCCTTACAATGTTGAATTTGGATTGGATGATACAGATGATGACTTGGATGAAGAAGATGATGAAGTCCATTGAAGTGTATGTGGTATGCCTTAATATATCTACTCTATATATTTTGATTTAATATTGCGATATAATTATTGAATTTTATTGGTACGTATAAACTAACTCTTTCTTAGTGTTCTTTCCATTTTCCTGTATGTTGGGATATGTTATAATTAGAGGCATTGCTTCATAAGTATGACAAGAAGCAAAAATATTCCAACCTTGATGAGAACAAGGTACAAGAAGAACAAATATTTTCTTGCAAATATTCAAATTCATCTTCATTCATTCCTAATGAGGTATCCAATAGGGGAAAACACAAAAATCAACCCCCAATGCAAAAATTATATCATCTTGTGTTTGATGTATTCATCTTATGTTGATATTTCATTGCAAAAATAGAGAGAATAAATGTGTAACCATTAATTCATTTACATTGTACCTACATTAAAAATGTATCTACACCTTTCATGCTTTTTTTGTGAGCTTTCTCCATTCAAGATCCAATTCAACTTGAACATTACTTGATGTAAGAGGAAGGTATTGATGCAATATGACTAGATAACTAGTTATACAATGTCAAGGCATATTTGTAAGTGAAATGGTTATACGATAAAGAAAATACCACCTTCGTAACTACAAAATTAGTGCCAATAATTCTATATTGACAAGAGTTTCCAATATAAAATTCATAGACTAAGATTATCCTATTAAGACATGGAAAATTTTCATGGAGGCATTGTAAATGAGATTTACCATTGAAATATCATTATGATCAATACACCAAGTGTTAGTTATTGTTCTCACACTAAGACCAGTTAGTACTATAAAATACCAATGATTTTAATAATCTTTTGATATAATATGATATAAGGCATGGTATTATTCTTAAATAATGAAACTACATAGTGTCATGTAATTAGTATTGGATATGGTTTCTCTCTATTAATAGTTTGGAATATTATTACCACATTACAATAGAGATCAAGTATTATAAAATTTGACCAAGAAAAAATGCCAATGATAACCATACATTATTATTATCCTATAAATAACCTAACAATGCCAACCATAAGTATTGAGTCTCCAAGTTTAACCATGTTAGTAAGGTCAAAAGGATACAAGTAAGGTCAAAAGGATACAAATTGGGCCAATAAACCATTGGAAGGTCAATACAATAAGGTATATAAATGGTAAATACAATAAGATAATGACATGGTAGGTTTATAGTGTTAGAGATGAGAAATTGTTGAGTAATATAGTTTGGCGTTAATTTATTCATTAATATAGAACTTTTGGGGTGCACTAAACCATTATGAATCTATAGTGTGACCAGGCAAATAAGCGCTCATTTCAATACACCTATGTGAAACTAGCACATACTTCTAGTCATATTTTCACTACCATGCATGACAACCACTTTTGATCTTTAAAATACCATTGATCCAAAGTCATTGCTTGATCTACATGGTTCTAGTTCAACCCTTATATTAGTAGGTGATTGAAAATTCCACCTTAGCATAACTCATTCCACTGTATCATAGCTCATAACATAACTCACAAGATTGGTTTGCTTGACTAGTATGGCGATCAAAGTTGACTAGGTATATAAGGTCATATATATATAGTGATTAAGTCAATGCCTTCCCTATCTAACTACTTCCAATATTTGAGTGATTAGTTATATTGATCTATTATACTTTGGGTGATTTGCAATGGGCTACCTAGTTTTATGTATTTAATCATCCAAGCATGTATATATATGTAACATTTTATTGTAAAAGGTTATGACACCATTTTAATTATTATTATATCCTTAGAAATATTGAACTCAATACCATCATCCTCCTATATTTTGTCACATTGATTAACCATATCACATAATCATTGCCTTATTGTATCTCACTCTTAGGTTCTTTGTTGTTAAGGTTTGATCACTTGTTTTGAAATATCATTAATGACGATGTTGTTGTTTATGATGATTGTACTGATGAATAGTGATGATTGTAACGTTGATGATGATGACGACGATGACGAAGATGATGATGGTGTTGTTTATGATGATGATGATGATGATCGATGACGACGATGACATTAAGGATGATGCTTATGATGACAAAGATGTTCTCGATGTTGATGATGATGGTGACAATGATTATCGTGATGATGACAATGACGATGATGATCAAGATGGTGGTAATGGTGATGATGATCATCATCACCGACACCAATGTCATCAACGCCATCATCACTAATATTGTCGTTAAATTTTTAATTTAAATTTTTTAAATAAAACCTTAATTTTAATTTTAAATTAAAATTTGTTTTTCAATATATCTATATATTAAATACATTAAAAAAAATAATAAAACAAAACAAAAACACAATAGAAAAATAATATAATTAACAATACAAAATTAATATTAAATACATAAAATAAAAAAAACAATACAAAAAAACAATATAAAAAATTAACAAACAACAAAATAATACCTCACCTTTCTACCTCTCACGCCAATGTGTTTCATTGTTGTCAACTTCCTGAGCATGCACCCTTTGAGTTTGTTGAGCTGTGAGTAGGGCATTCTAGCCAGGGCTTCTGTGCAACCATTGCTATGAGTTGTGAGAAAATTGGGATTGTGGCCATGCATCTTCAGCCTCTCACATGTGCACCCATTGAGTTTGATTTGCTGTGAGCAGAGGATTCTGGCCAGGTTTTCTATGCACCCATCAAGTTTGGTGAGCCCTGGGCTGTGAAAAAAATTTGATTGTGCCCGTGCAGGGAGAGGGAGCTCGAGCAGAGCAACTGTGAGAAGAAGCAATGCATCCCAAGTCGATGAGTACGAAGACCTAAATTTTATGGGGTCTAATTCATACTTTGAATGGTTTATTTGAACCCCAACTCTCCTTTGGCCATGAATTTTTTGAATGGTTCATAGATTTAAACCCCATCTCTCTCCTTTGGCCTCGAATTGTTTGGTAGGGTTCTTAGAAAATACTCCTATGGATCTAGTTGTTTTTCTTTGCACACTTCCTTTAGATCATATGCCATGTAGTGTGTAACAACATCATTGTGATGTTCTACTTCTCCCCATCTTAATATCCCTTGGAATCCTCGGGATGGAATTGGTGCAGGAGTGGAAATCTGAACCTTATCCCTAACCAATTAAAATTCATTCTTTTTAGAGTATCAAAATACAACTTTTATTTGGATACTACAACTTTAAGTCTTGGTATGGAATGTGGCAAGTTTACATCCCTCACCCGATGATAGTGTCCTTCTACTTGGTAAATGGCAATGTATTTCTACTTGGCAAGGGTGTGCATTTGTCCATTTCCAATATGTGGTGTCTTTCATTTTCTGTGCGATCATGTAGAGACTTTGTGACTTGATGTGTTTGAGACATACTTTCTTCTTGAAAGACAAGCACACAAGATTCTATGGGTTGATTGTACAACCCGCATGCTCACAATTTCCTTCTAGTCTGCATAACTTGTATTGTGTAGTTGGGCCTTTTTCCCTGGGGGTTGGATTAGTGTTGTTGTATCCCACATGCCCATGGTTCCCTTTGTTCTTCTTTGCAATAAGTCATACCATGAATTAGACAGATTCTAGGTATGGATATGTACAAAAAAAAAAAATTGATAGGATAAGTGATGTCTCTGTCCAGTCGAGTTGTGGGTTAAAAATCGGGAGAAAAACCATGGAAAATGTGGACCCAACATTTAGTTCCATCTTTCTTAATTATGGCTTTGCTTGTGATGGAATTCTTGAAGGTGGTATCAGTAAAATGGTTAATGCTAGAAGATTCGATTATTCTCTCAGTTTTGGTGGAGCAATGGAAACTGCCAAGACACTTATTTCCCATATTAATACCCCAAAGGATGATCATGTTCATGTTGAGCATGTGCCTACATAGCAAGTAAGTGATAAATTTTATATTTATCTTCCTTGGGAGAGTTCATGATATAATGGCATGTTAAGTTGGTCAAAAGACATGACATATCAAAAGGTCATATCAGTGTTTTGGACTCTTTGGGAATTAGAAACAAAATAACAATGTCCAAAATTTTGTACTCCAAACAAAACAAGGTTTTTCATTCTTCAAATTCAATTGTTGTTTTGTCAACCTCTCTTCACCTCAACCAATTTTCAAGATAAGTCAAATTATTTTTTGGATACAACTAACCTTTAGGGTTGAGTCCTTCTTTTTAATGACTGATTAGATCCAACATGATTAATCAAAGACATGAAATGAAGCTAAATAAGCTCATATCCCTTTTCAGTAATAACTATTTGCATGTATATTGTTCTTTCTAACTTCTTTTCATTCAAATCAAAAGGCGAGTTCAATTTTATCTTGTTGAATTTGGGTGTGCATGATATCTTGCCAAATGGTGGTTGATCTCTTAGCTAAAATTGAGCAATAATAGATTGATTTTCGAAAGAAATGAATAGAAATTTTAAATTACTATTTTCGCCAACATAAATACCATATCATGTGTGTGTGTATGTGTCTTTATTTGAGATGCTTTGAATTTTGGCACTTGAATAAATTGGGTCGAGAATGATCCCTCTGTTGGGAACTGCTTGTGCATTGCTATGCTTTTGTGATGTCCTATTTATTAAATATATTACATTCTTTTGTGAAGCTATTTTTATTGTGTGTCATTATGCTTGAGGATAAACAAGTGAATAGATAGCAACACATCAATAATTTTCTGGAAGATGGCCATTTTCACCTAGCAAATTGCACCCATGTTACCATCAATGGTGTTAGTTACATGGCCGACACATGCAACAAAACATGCGAAACCATACATGGAAGTTATTCTTAATTATAACTAGCTCATTCTGTGTTGCATCCCATATGACTATTTGAACATTATTTCAATCCTACACAAAAAATTCAAAACTTATATTATGTGACTAGAGAGAATTTAAACTAAAATGTTTAGAAAACTCTTAAGATGCTTCTATTTAACTTTTAGTGTTGCTAAATCAACACCTTATTTGGTGGAAATCCAATGGCACTAGGAGCTAGGATCATTGTTCATCACCACTCTTCTGGCCTGCTTGTGCTAGCCATGATGACCCCCCCTTAATGAGGGTGTTAAACATGTAGGACTTGGGTGAAATGGGGAATATAAACAACCCTGGTTGATCAACTTGTCATGCCACTATTGACATTGAATTAAATTGTTTTTCTTATCTATTGAGATGAAAAAGAAAAGAGTTTGCAAAGAATATACAAAATGGACTCTTTAGTGACTGGAAACGGTTTTGTTGTAGGGCATGTCCAAAGGAACATAACAGGGTTTTTCTAAGATACATTGAGAATTCAAGAAAACATGAAAAGTATGAACATAGATGAATGTGGAAACAAATTCCTAAGCTTCACGTATGTAGAGTTGAATGTGGATTGAGGGGTCACATTGTGTCAAAAGGGGTTGGAAAGGTCAAATAAGAGGTAGTTACAAGGAGCTACTGCATGGATGCATGGATGCATGGATGCATGGTTATAAGTGAAGGGTCAGTTTCCAACCATTGCAAGGTTAACTGAATTTAGGAATGAAACCCTAGATTAAACCCTCGTGAGGATGAAGGGATCCACATAACCTTAAAAGAAAATTAAAATTAAAATAAGGGATTGTAAAGTCACAAGGATGCCTAAGTTATAGTGAGCCTCAAATTTGTAAATGTTGTAGGGAACCTCCCACCTCCTTTGTAGCCATTAAGTAAAACAAAAGGTTTTCTTTCTCCTTTATTGATTATATAATAATGTCTGTAGTACAACTAATTGACATAGTGTTTTTTGGAATAAAGTGGTTTGAGGTTCAAAACTGTCTCTATTTTCCCCAAAAGATATCTCTCTATTATTCATATGACTTAATCATAAAGTGGGTACCATTACCAAATTTGTGCAATCTAATGCTTCCTCTAAATCAAGGGGCATGTTTTGCATCTTGTGTACTTAACCATGAAATATTTATTGGCTGTTATACTCACTATATATTGTTTTTGTATGTATGCGCATATTGTATCATTTCTAAACATCTGTAAAACGACAATAGTATGTTATAGGGGACTTATAAATAATTTATATATAACACATAATCTTTAACAATAAGCAATAACCTCATGATGTGTGGGATGCCATCATTAGTCCATGTTCACACATATACCTCATCATGACCACATGATCCTTGTTGATCCTTCTTCATACAGTGATGATGAACTTTCAGGTTATATGGAACATTGGTACATTTGAGAGAGAGATGATTGGTTGTACCTTCCCCACCTTCATTGATTTACTTTTGGTCCTTACACCTTGTTGTTTATTGGTCTTGTGGTACCTTTCCCTTGACGCATGGTTAGTATGGTCATTTCACCCATCTTTAGTTGTTTGTACCACCCTTTAATGTTTCTAGTCCTTTGGGTACTATATATATGGTTGTTTGTCCACTTTGTGTTTTACCCTTGTCCTAGGGGCTATGGGTCATGTACCCACACGTATCTTCTGTTGGGTCATGTTTTGGGTCTTCGTACCCTCACCTAAATGACCCTAGAACTTCACTTATGATTTATGACTCTTTTATATTTTATTTGTTATTTTATTTTTTTACTTTTATTTTTTATTTTTTATTTTTTTATATTTTAATTTTTTGTATTAAGTAGTTCCTTCCTATTTTAATGGAACCCTATTTTTTGGACTTTAATGGAACCCTATTCTTTTATTTTCTAGTCTAACTGAAGGAAGCCACGACAATTATGAGATTGTTATCCTAAATATTATGGAAGTCCGATCTGCCTGCTTGAAGGATAACTTAGGGATGATTATTCGAGAAGTTTTTATGCTTATATTGGAATGAGTTCTCTTTGATCGCGTTAATGCTAAATCTTATATTTTCCCAAATTTCTCCTGTTAGGAATTGTCCTGTTAGACAAAATTGTTGGTGATCAGATCTGTGTTTTTTTGTACTTAAGCTTTTACTTGCACTGAGACTTTTGTTGTAATCATTCTTTGTGCTTTATTTAACTTCTGTTATGAATGTAACTATATTTGTCTAACTATTGTTGCATACAAACTTTCTCTCTCTCTCTGGTTTGTACTTACCCTTTAGTAGGGTCAGTGGGTTCCTAGTGTTGGTTGACCTCTGAGAGGTACAGTTTTGACTGAAAGTAATATTTCTGAGTATAAAACACGAAGGTTCCACATTACAGGTAAGTACCCTAAACCTATATTCTTTACTCATGTTAATGTTGATTAACTATTGTTAGTAATTACGTGTTATTGAATATTACTTTAACATAGTGAGTCAACTGGTAGTGTTAAAGTGGAAAAGTAGAAAGAGATGAAAATTATGTTTTGTTACCGTTGTACTATTTAGTTTCAATACTTGTTTATTAGATGTATTTTTGTATTAAACTATATTGACTTTTTTTATTCTTCTACATAAAAACCTAACTCTACCAAAAATTAACATCATAACATATCAAGTACTTTTCAAATATCATAACATCAAGTGCATGCTACACTCGAGTTCGTCCCTCCTCTTGAATACAAGTTGTAAAGGTCGGCGCTATTGTTGGAAGAGTTGAAATGATATTTTAACTTGGAAATAGTTGTGTGATTACATTTTATAAGGAAACATGGAATGAATTGGGTGGTTGGCATGAATTAAAGAGAAGGAAATCCCTAGAGTGTTGGGAATTCCATGTTTCACAGAAATAGTTGCATATGTGTATGTACATGCACATACAAATGAAAATATGTGCATATGCATGAAACTAATCAAACAAAGGGCGATAATAACAATATGGAATCACTTCCCTATCCAATGCTACCTAACCATATTAGGAATCTTTATATCTATTTCATATTCCCACAAGATTCTAAAGTTCATGGTTCTCTCATCATATTGGGAATGTCAATGTGGTTCATGTGACAATTTCAATAAAAAATAAAAGTTCAAACACATTAATAAGGTAATAAATAATCCATCAATATTTCACAACTATTGTACCACTACACTACACAACAAATAACATGTTGTCTATTAGCTTTAGCTTGGGTGGTTAAGTGGAGAATGTTCTATCCTCCCTACTTAGGTTCAAATCCCACATGTGACATTTTTGATTCTTGTGGATCAATCTTAGTGATGATATGGGTTTGGATCAATCTTAATTTGGTGTAGTAACAATGGAGGGGACGTTATAGAGCCACGAGATTGATTGGAGAGAAATGGGAGGAGGCCCACAGTGTGTTACACCCCACTCTATCCATAATGAGTTTAGTACCTTGTCCCTTGTTTTTTAAGAGACCAAGCCCTAGAGGATAATGATTTCGGGAATTGGCATGAATATCTAATTATAGTAGAAATCCTAATTATAGGTCATTTATCTTGGATATAAAAAGGTAAATCATTTAAGTAGTTTAGGGAAATATATATATATATATATATATATGGTAAAGTAGAGATGTTAGTTAACTAGTGGCATGGTTGAGAGTGCCAAGGATACCACTAATGCATAGTTCCCTCTTGAATACCTTGGATACTTGTGGACATAAAACATGCAAATGTGTCACAAACCCATGTTTGTGTAGGTAGACTTAAATATCCTCCAAGAAAATTTGTGCACAAATTTGTGCCTTTGTGACAACTTCTACCACCTTGGAAAATTATGTGTACTAGTAAGGTAACAAAGAAATAAGCTTATATAGGAGGTAAATTACTCCATGGTAGAAAGTCATTTCGACATCCATAATACCTTACATTATTGTAGATATATGTTTATTGGACTTACATCTTTAAGAATGTCAAAAATATATTAATGTTGATGTTGTTTGTGTTATTACTAAATTGGCCAATAAAAGAAAGGAGTTTACATACCACCATTCATATCTTAACACCCAAGGGTGTCTACCTCTATGGATTTTCTTAATATGACATCACACAATCACATCAAGTCTACTTGGCCCTTAAAATGTTTAAAGCAAGTTTATTCCTCATGCAAGGCAATTAATTCACCGTAGAGCACCATATCATCATCCTCTTTTAGAATTGGGATCACCTTTACTCTTTTTTTTATCCAAATCTCAAAGCATATTCCATTACTTTATGCCCACTTTTTTATATCCAAATCTTAGAGCATATTTCATGATGATTTCAAACTATGCCTCACATAGTTTAACAACACATAGGCTCGAAATTTTGATGATTCCTTCTTATACGAACTCGAGGCATTCAAAAATTAATTTTGGCCATTTTTTCCAATTTTGAACATGCAAGACAATTAAAGGAAAAATCCCTTACTAATCAACATATGCATTTTTAAGCTTGGGGGAGGCATAGTAACTATGTATGATGATAGTGGAAAATGCATGCCTTAATTCCTTGTAATTTTCTAACATGAATTATGCATACCCAACAATGTCCTATTTGAACTTTTTTCCCATGGTGCAGGTAGAACCAAACGGGTATTTGTCATATATTTCTTCCTCGAGCGAGGGGAGTTTAGTAAGAATAGATGAAAGTGAGAAATCTAGTAGGTCTACAAGAGTTATATCAGCTAGATGTCAAAAGATTAGAAGAAAATTTCATAAACGCATGGAATTTTTTCTCGCTGAAGGGGGGTCATGTTCCTATGATGATGAGACAATAGGCGACATCGAGGTGCCCTTGAGGTACAAACATCTAGTGAAAAAATGGGTACCCAAGGATCTTTCTCAACTAAACACAGATTTTTGTGTGAATGAGAGGATATATCAAATTGCACCATCGTCATTACATGGTTTGGGGTTGTTTTGCATGGATGGCACAAAGGTCGATTACGACAGATGTACAAAATTGATGGAGTATGTTGGACCCTATTACAACTACAAATATTGGATGCACCTAGCCCAATATACAAAAAGTATGCGCAGATATGGATTGTTAGCAAATTATTTATAGCTAAAAGACAAAGATCAAAATAAAGGAGCAATGATGTACATTGACGGAAGGCCAAAAGCTACATGGAATATTGCGGGGTTTATAAATAGTACACAACCGGGGTCTACAATTAAGCAACCTAGTTGCATATTTGAGGGGCATGAAGGAAATCGTGTTTTTGTATGTGCCATTAAATCAATAGCTACATGGAAAGAGTTGCTTATTATTTACAATTTGAATCGAATAGATACAAACACGGTTATTATGGGAGTGGTACATCTAACAATTTACCCAAAATTTTATTAATGAATTTAACATCTTAAGGATTTTTCGTTAGTCTATTGTTATAATTTCGTTTAAATTTCCTATATTTACTTCGCAGGGTAGTGATCGGGGCATCTCCCCATCAACTAGTCAGAGGAGTACAACATCCTCGAGGCAACGGGTATACATCTTTGTAATAGTACAAATATAATATGAAAAAAGAGTTTTTTGTTGTTGTGTTTTCTCATGAGTATATTCGATTGGTTTATATAAGGTTATTTGTATATTTTTGTAGAGTGATCGGGGAAACCACCTGGCTGTTGATCATACGACAACTGCCTCAGTGCAATAGGTATACCTGATTGTAATTGTACAATTTAAATACATCAAAATGTTTTCTTATTATGTTGTTTCCGTGAGTATTTTGGTTTCGTTTAGATAATTTTTTCTATGTTTTTGTTGTAGGGTGCTATAAGGGCAACCAACCTACCAATAGATGATACCGGACCATCCTCAAGGCAGCATGTATACATTGATGCAATTGTACAAATTTAATATGAAAAAAAATATTTTTGTTGTTGTGTTTTTTCATGAGTATATTCGATTCATTTAGATAATGTTATCTATATATTTGTTGTAGATTATTGATCGGGGAAACCACTCGGCTGTTGATTAGATGACAATAGCCTTAGGGAAACAAGTATACCTGATTGTAATTGTACAATTTAAATACATCAATATGTTTTATTATTAAGTTTTTTCCGTGAGTATTTTGGTTTCGTTTAGATAATTTTTTCTATGTTTTTTATGCAGGGTTCTGATCGGCGAACCTCCCTATTAGTAGATCGGGGCAGGTACCCTACCATTGATCAAATGAGTAGACGATCCTCGAGGAAACAGGTATAATTCATTGGAAATGTACAGATATAATATGGAGCATCATGTTTTTTTTGTTATGTATTTTTCGTGTGTATATTGGTTTCCTTATGATAATGTTTTCTACATTTTTTTGGCAGGGGGATGATCGGGGAAAGTCCCTAGCTGTGGATTAGACGACACCAGTATCGAGGCATCAGGTAAACCTAATTGTAATTTTAGGAATATATCATGATTGATATGTTTTGTTAATATACTTTTTTCCTCATTCTATTGCTTTCATGTCAGTAATGTTTTATATATTTTTGTTGTAGACCACTGATTCGGCTTATGATCCAGCGTTAGAGCAATCAATATATTTTTATGTGTATGAGTTGATGCGCAATGCTGACATTGGTTCTTCTCTAGACCAGATTAATATGATAGAGAAGACCTTGAAAAAAATTAATGAGGATATCCTTCGTCTATTATTCATTCAGCTGCAGATAGACGAGATTAGAGCCAAGGTTGATGTTTTGGTAAAGAGATCCCAGGACTTGAAAGTAAGTTGCAAAATCTTGAATCATAATATAAATTCATTTAGTATTTTATAATTTTTACTTGTATATGATGGTGAACTAAAATATGGTTTGTATTTACAATATTTTTTGCGATCACACACTAGTGGTCAAGGCGGTGTTGGCCCTAGTGATGCTCATGGAGAGTCATCACATGAGAAAATGACTCCATGTGCATCTCATGTGCCATTGTTGTCGATTGAACAATAAGAAACACATTTTGTGACACCCCCAAGGCCAGTTGTGAGTGCACCCGCTAGTGACCGGTGCACGCCAGATTGTGCAGAAGAAGGTGTTGATTCAGATCCTACTAGTATTGATATTGCTAAAGCAACATTTCCTGGATCTTCCCATGTCACTAGCATGCGTACAGTAGATATAACATTTTTGGTGGACGAAGAGCTTGTTCCAATAAAGATAGAGAAGATACCAGGTATTTATACATTGTTCAAGTTAGTGTTTATAATTTGATTGTAATATACTGATAAAACATTGTTTTTCAACTAATGATGGCATGATCGTTTTGCAGGAAATAATGTTTTTTATAAACATCTAAATGATTTGTCATTGGAGATATTTGGGCCCACCATCCACACAAGGTGGGATAAACAAAGTAAAAATTTAAAAGATGAGCTCAATAATCGGTTGGTTGGCCTGTTTGGCAACGAGACCTTTAATCGAGCTGAGGTCCTAAAGAAGGCTGGACAACATATGAAGATTGTCTAGGACCAATATAGGGTTCATCTAGAAAGGAACCCTAGGTATGAGCACACTCCGACGATTTCAGTAAGAGAGTGGAAAGCCCTGACGAAAGATGGAAAGGAGAGGGCTCTAAGAAAAGAATGAAAGCTACCATCGGGCACAGGGAGGTATGCAATACTTTCCAAATGTAATTCTAAACCTTATTATTATTCATTTTTATATCAAATTTGGAACATCTAACGTATTTCAAAACTTTCATAGGATGTTAGACACATCAAAGGACATAAAGAAAAGACAAGAAAAAATTGGTTAGCACAAGCTTGGGCCTGGTGGTTATTCGAATTTGGAGGCACAAATTGTAAGTATTGAAAAACCAATATTGCATCCAAATAATAAATTGCAAATTATTTTCGTTTTATTGCATCGCAAAAGGTAAATTCATGACGTTATGCAAATATGCAGGCCGACCGATTCAAGGAAGTGCCCACTAAAGAAGACTTGAAGCTTGGCTTTGGAGCTGTTGTTGAACGCTGAAAAATATTGTCTGGGCAAACATAGTATTCTAGTGATCCATCCTACGCACATGTATATAAAATCCATATAGTTTAATGAAGATTTATTACTTGTGCAATCTATTCGTTATAAATATTTTCCATAAAATATTGACTCTGTTTTGAGCAGGAAAGCAACAATCCACTTAATGTCGAGGATGGAAAACAACTAATCGAAGATCATGCTTCGAATCTTGGTAATGAATTTATTCATATGCTACAATTTTAAATATTGCATTGCAGATGGTGAATATTAATTGTACTTTTCCATGTTTCAACTGCAGAGCATGTAGAGGTTCACACTGTACAGGTTGAGCCTAGATAGGAATATGAAGTACATGATGTGGCCACAACAGGTAAAAAAACACCTTTGTATTTTATTTTTTAAATGAAATACTTGTCATTATAATACCAGAATATATCAATGTAACATTTTCACATTATTGCAGCAAATCCGGACCCCTTGCTGCAAAATCCATGTTGCGAGTACTCTACTAGGAAGACAACACGACAAGTTGATGAAGCACCAAGAACTGAATAACAAGTTCCAGAAGATGAGTTTCTTGTTGATTTTGTAAAGAGAAAAAAACATAGAAAGAAGTGACTGCAGAAATAGTGTACTTATTTTTGATAATTTAATGTCATGCAGAATTTTTTGCCTACTGAATGAATGAATGGTTTAATGAATGTTATCTTTTATTGAATGAATGGTAAATGTTTCTTTATGATGAAATCCACATGTTTGCACATAATTTTTTTTTCAAGTACATGCATTGGGTATGGGGAATTGAGAGTGATGTGAGGGGGGGGGAGGGGCCATAAGAGCTTCCACCTTCACGTGGTTGGCCATGTTCAGTAGAGAATATTAAATTATTCTTGAAACAAAGAGGAGCTCAATGAATGGCTACGGTGGTGCGTTTCTACAAACCACTCGTGTGTTTTCTAAATTTTGACAATTTCTTGGGGCTTGTTATGAAACTAGAGTATCTTATCCTACTTTCCAAGACTCTAACAAGGTAAGGAATTATTCATTTCTCACAGTTATTTCTTTGAAGCATTATTGTCATAGCATGTATGCCATGACTTATAAAAAATTTTCTGGTGTATAATTGTAGTGTTGAAATTTTACTATGGCTATTTCACTCATCCCTTGGAACTTTTTACAGATAGCCTTGGGAAACATTTTGAAATTTTAGAAGAAAAATTGGCGTTTTGATGTGATCGGTGGTATTATATACTTTGTTTTGGTGTTCTCCATGTTTCCTCAGGTGAACTCTTACTACCCATTATTTTACTTGAATATTATTTTAATTTACATTTAAAATTAAAATGTTCATCAAACGTATGATATCTAATTCTAGATCAGATAGTGAAATGATTAGGCCTCACCAATGCTTGAAAAGAGAGATATACCAAACAAGATCAATCAAGTAAATATTCAGGGATGAAGTAGCACTAATGAAGCTTGCTTGTTCTGTAGATTTGTTTATAGGTGGTTTTACATGCATATATGAACTCCTGCACTTCAACCACAATGATTTTAAATTATATTATTTATAGTTTAATGTTGTCTTTTCATTACAAACTTGTCATCCCTAGCATATATGTGTTTGAGTAATACATAACACTTAGCATTTTTAGTCTCTAGTTAAAAAAAGGTGTTTTGATACATGTCCTAACTTAACATTTCCACTAAATCTACAAGCATTAACATTTTATCCACACATTAGCATTCAAGTCTAATGAAATATTTTTTATGTAGTCACCTCTTATCCAGAAGGCCTCTATCACTAGATACACTTTACGTATGAGCTAAATGGGCACATTCTATGAGCACACACAATGTTGTTGTTGAGTCAAGTTTCATTCCTACTTGTTCCATTTTATGAAATAGATATAAGGCCTCATTTGAATGCCCTTGTTGATCCAATTGCATAATAACATGGTTAAGCACACTCCAGTGAAAGTCTCAAAAAAATTAAAGGATCCATAATCAACACACACATGTAGAACACTAAACATGATCACAATTAAGTTGGGTTAAATGCCTTGGACTTGCATAACCATTGATATTCTTATGTTTTAGATGCAATAAATCAACATAGAAGCTTGACACCATAAGTAGATGCATGCATGTGACTATGTATACTAGAAATAAAATCTCAATCCTAGATCGATGCAATATGCATGTTGGAAATAGATGCATGCTTTTCACCAACAATTTGAAATGATTCTTTGTGTGTATTAACTAAGAGGAGGACAAATATTGATAATTTTGGATATTTATCAAATAATAGTTTGGAGAAAAGTTGTGGGATAAGATAAATTGCTTAGCTATTAGTGGGAAAGGCCTTGCTAGAGTTTTTTTATTGTTTGAAGGATGGCTGAGTGCATCATTAAAATCATTTATAACCATGCATTAGTGCTTAGATTCACAACACATTTATAGAAAACAAAGAGTTGGTGCACCCTAACATCACTTATTTTGCTACTAGCTTCGTTTTTTTTTCAATTCATTTTGTGTTGCCAATTGGAAGGCATATGTCCATCTTTTGTGTGAATTACATAGCATTGACCAAGTATGGTTGGGGTTTTCCCTATAATGTTTCAAAAATACCGAGGCACCCAAAATTCAATTAGTAGCAATAGCATAAGGGCCTAACCAGTTTGAATTTAATTTTCCCTGAGCATTGATGGTTTCTGGGAACTTGGCAAGTTCTACCAGAGAACCATGTCTCCCATGACAAATGAACAAGATGCCAACTTCTTCTTATGGAATCTAGTGATACATTTATGGTACTATCACATGTGCAATGTAGTCTTCTTCTGGGATAGCTTCATGCAAAGCAATGCATAGTGACGGAATAAGAACCTCAAGCAGTAAGATGGTACCCATAAACTAGTGAAAAGAGAGTGATGCTTGTTGGCCTTTAAACTAGATTATTATGACCCCAGAGTAGAGGGTATAGTTGTGTATGCCAATATTTACCAAAGGTGTAATAGTGTATTTGATAATAGCAAGTAATATTTTGTTGGTATATTCAGATTTTCTATTTCCTTATGGATAATAGGGTGTTAAAAAATTATATTTTATGTTCTATTTAGTCAGGAGTCTTACTAATTCTATGGATTTCAATTGAGTCCTGTTATTAGTAATTAAGATGCGCAAAATTATAAAGTTAAAATTTATTTACTTGAGGATTAACTTTATGATAACATGACCAATAATACATGTAAAGGGCATGGCTTCTACCTATTTGGTTCAATAGTTTGTGGTAGTATATATAAACTTGTGATCATTGGGTGAAGTAGGGTGAATATCTCTAATTAAATCTATATTCCAAAGAAAAAAAGACTAAGGTTCCTCAATGGGTATGAGCTCATGTGATGGAACATGATGTCAGTGGGTATGATTTTTATAGGTCGGATATATTTTGGTCATAAGTTTTACACCTTATCATATGCCTAGCTAGTAACAACCCATGTGAAATATCTTAGTCAAGTAGCATGTGAACTAAAGTGGCTTCGATAGTCTCTACCGTGTCCTTCTAAGAGGATAATGCCTATTTAAAGCTGGTTAATATAATAATGAAGGATATTTTGAATCCTTTACCATATAAGACATCCCTAAGTAAGATGTAATGTTTGTATTATTGTAGAAATAGGATTTTAACTCTGAGAGGGGTGATATAATATTCCTTATAGGAAAGGAATTGAGCTATGCCATGGTACCATATGGTAAGCATAGGAGTAGGATGATTTGTAGGCAAGGTAGGATAATTTAGCTCATGATGATATAAATAATCCTCTATAGCTTCTTGAATAGTGATAGTGAGAAATAATAATGTATGGATAGTAACTTTTATAATAATTTTTAGGTTCTTAGCTACTTATTACAATAGAAAATCATCAGGAATACCCATGTGAGAAGGAAACTGGTGTAGGAGGGAATGACCAAAATCCAATCCAACCCGCTTCCCAAGAAATACTGTGATTCTCTGGAATCGAACCACTAGACTTGGTTAAAAACCATCCAAGTTCTTCTCAATTTCGGCCCTTAACTTCAAACTGGGCTTTCCATAGCGTTCTGATAATCGGGATTGACTTTCCGCAATAGTCTTGCAGAAAGACCTTATCTCCGCAATTGCAGTGTTCTTTCACAATGATCTCTCTGCAGTCACCTTCCGCAACGGTCCTTCCGCAACACTTCTTTCTACAGCTTGTGGATTGCGGATTGCAGGTGCGCCTTTCGTGCTTTCTTGAAAGAGCTTCCACAAAGACTCTTCCGCAACTCTTGTCGTTAACTCCCGAGCTCTTTCCTTCCGTGGAACGTTGTGCAATCGTCGATATCTTGTGGATCTGATCTGGTCCATTGATCTATGCTCAATGCGGAACACTTCGTCTCGGCTTGCAGGGATGCTAAATCCAGCACACGTTCACCTGGTGGATTCTTTCCCGACCGTTGATTTTCCTTTTGGTTTTGATTTGAGCCGTCCAACCTTTGTTGGTTGAATCAAATGCAACTCTACGAATTTCTTTGTTGATTGATCAAAGAATCAATCAATCTAGCTCGATCTTCATTCATATCCGATGAGAAACTAAAGGTGATAAGAAATTATCTATGCTACATATTAATGGTCGTTTTACGAAGGATTTGGGTGTTCTTAACTGTTCATACAAACACAAACACAAAGATTCATTCACACAGATACCAGGTTAACATTCACACACAGATCCACCTGATAGAATCTAGGCTTTTCTCTTATTCAAATGCACAGTAACACCATTAACACCCAGAACTTGCTAAATTCATTCAGTGATAGCAAAACATCTATATAGTCATATTTTCCTTGGGTATGCAGGAAAATATCCCACCGACTCTTTCTTACGCAGAGCTCTCTCTTGCCCCAACCGACCCCTACTGAGGCCTAATCTCTCCCTATTTCACCCATTCGAAATCCTAAAAACCGAATGGCTGAATCGTAACAACCAACTCACTAACAAACTCTCCCCCATCACTGATGGAGTCACTATCATTCGACAAAAAAATGGCTAACTGGCTTGACCTCCACGCAGGGAGTATCAAATTGCCACTATGTCCTATTTTCTCAAAACCTGACAGCATACTAGTCAGTTACATACTTGCACTTATTTAAACTACTTAACAAATGAATCTTCTTCCCACTTCAGGGCCGCTTGTCCTCTTGCTAGCCACAACATGTGAACACGCAATCACATTGTTGAATTAGCATTGATGCTTTTGCATCAAACTCCCAAGGTTAAAACTTTTGAACCCCTGTTTTAAATCAGCTGTTGAGAAACCCTTTGTCTCCAATTCTTTACCATTCAACCATGTAGAATCTTCTACATGATGTCCTTTCCATTTGATCAAGTAATCCAAGTAGTCTCTCTGTCTGGTACTCTTTGCCACTCTAGTATCCAAGATAGACTCAGCTTCTGATGGCTGGGCCATAGGCATCTGTTTCAGCCATTGAACATCTTCCATAGGATCCCTGCCTGCTATCATTTGTCATGTATCATCAGTCACATAAGTATACAGGCATGCAACATTAAAAATAGGTGAGATTCCAATTCCTGTTGGAATTTCTAGTTCATAGGAATTTGCCGAAAACTTTCTGAGTATTCTGCAAGGTCCAATCTTTTTCATTTTCAGCTTTTTATACTCCTTTTGGAAATATCTCTTTCCTCAGATGTGCTAAAACCAAACATCCTACCTCATAGTTTTTCTCTCTTCTCCTAGAATTTGCTTTGGTTTTGTAACTATGGTTACTCTGCCCCAACCTTGCCTTAACTTGCTCTTGTAGTTCACTAATCCTTGTTGCAAACTCCTCTCCATCTACACTTCTCTTCTCCATTTGACCCAAATCACGAAGTTCACACACCCCTCTTGGATGCATACCATACAAAATTTGGAATGGACTCATTCCAGTACTTCGGTTTGGTGAGTCATTATATGCAAACTCTTCTTGAGCTAGCACTTTGTCCCATTGCTTTGGATTTTCTCCAATCAAACTTCTTAACAGGTTACCCATACTTATATTTACCACCTCAGTCTGGCCATCAGACTGTGGTTGATATGTTGAACTGAAGTTCGACTTGGTTCCCAACTTCTTCCACAAGGTCCTCTAGAAATGACCCGTGAACTTTACATCTCTGTCAGATACAATGCTCTTAGGTAAACCATGTAGCTTCACCACTTCATTGAAAAACAAGTTAGCAATGTGTGTGGAATCACTGGTCTTATAACATGGAACGAAATGTTCCATTTTAGTAAATATATCCACAACTACAAAAATAGAATCATTTCCCTTTTGAGTTTTTGGTAAACCCAAAATGAAATCCATACTCACAGAATCCCAAGGCCTAGTTGGAATAGGCAACGGTGTGTATAATCCCATGTTCTGGATTATCCCCTTGGCATGTTGGCATTCCCTACATCTGCTCACAAACTTTTCAACCTCAAACCTCATCCTTGGCCAAAAATAGAAACGGCTCAACTGTCCAAAGGTTTTATCACTTCCAAAGTGACCTGCGATCCCTCAATTATGTTTCTCCTGTATTAGGTTCTCTCTCATGGAACATTTGGGAATACAAAGTTTACTGTTTTTAAAGAGTAAACCATCTTGCAACATATACTCCATCCATGGATCTCTTTCCACCTCCATAGGATTCTTACAAACTTTGTATGCATCCTGAAAATCAATGTCAGTCTCATACAAACCACTTAAATGTTCAAGTCCTAAGACTTGGATATGATTTTCTTGCACAATCAATAGTCTCATGCTTAAGGCATCAACTACTCGATTTGATTTCCCGCACTGATGTGCTTCAACACAAAGGTAAAGCTCTGTAAGAACTCAACCCATTTGACATGATTCTGATTCAATTTAGGTTGTTGCATGATGTATTGCAACGCATGATTATCAAAAAACAAAACAAACTCTCTAGGCACCAAATAATGTCTCCAATGCTTTAGTGCTTGGACAACAACATAAAATTCCTTGTCATAAGAAGATTATTTTTGTTTTGAATCATTCAACTTCTCGCTGAAATATGCTATAGGTCTATCTTCCTAATTGAGTACAACTCCAATTGCTACTCCACTGGCATCACACTTCACTTGGAAAGGGTGTTTGAAATCTGGCAACTTCAATACTGGTTGCTCAGTAATCTTTTTTTTCAAGAACTGAAAGATTCTTTCATCCTCTGCTGTCCATTTAAATGGTTGTTTGTCCTTTCTAATTGTTTCAATGATTTATGAACAGATACCACTGAAATTATTTATGAACTTTCTATAAAAAATTGCCAATCCATGGAAACTTCTTACCTCAAATATGCTCCAAGGTGAAGGCCAATCAATGATTGCTTGCACCTTTTCCGGATCCATCTTCAATCCACCTCTTGAGATAAAAAAACCCAAATACACTAGTTCTGATTTCAGAAATGTACACTTCTTCACATTCACCAACAAATTTTCCTTTTATAATTTCTCCAAGACACATCTCAGATGCTCTAAGTGTTCTTTTTCTATCTTACTGAAAATCAAAATATCATCAAGGTAAACTATTACAAATTTACCTATAAAATATCTCAATACTTCATTCATTAACCTCATGAAAGTGCTTGGTGCATTGGACAGTCCGAATGGAATAACCATCCCCTCATACAACCCATCATTGGTCTTAAAGGCTATCTTCCACTCATCTCCTTCTCGAATTCTAATATGATGGTATCCACTCTTCAGATCTAATTTTGAAAAACATGTCACCCCACTTGGGAAATCCATCATGTCATCCATCCTGGCTAATGGAAACCTGTATATGATGGTAATCTTGTTGATGGCCTTGGAATCAGTGCACATCCTCCATTCACCATTCTTCTTTGGGGTGAGAATTGCTGGCACTGCACATGGACTCAGAATTTTCTGAACCAACCGCTTGTCTAACAATCCTTGCACTTTCCTTCTAACTTCTTCATTCTCTTGAGGTGTCAACCTGTATGCTACCTTGTTTGGTAAGCTTGCTCCAGGAATAAAATCAATATGGTGACTTATATACCTCTTCGGTGGTAACTAGTTAGGAAAATCATCTACCACAATGTCACTAAACTCACCTAGCATTTCTTGAATCTCTTCAGGCAGATCTGTAATATTGGTCTTCATTATTACCACTCGAGGTTTACATACCACAACATAATGAAGTTCTTCCTCATAAATTTGCTGCAAATACTCTTTCCTTGTCAACATTAGGACCTTAGATGCTTGTTGTTCTGTTGCACTCCCTTCTTGTAAAGGAAGAAGAACATGTCTTATCCCATATTTCTCAAAACTATGACAATTTCTCCTACCATCATGTATCACCTTTTTGTCAAATTTCCATGGTCTCCCTAGAAGAATATGGAAAACATCCATGGGCATAACATCACATATAATTTTATCTTTATATGTGCCTATTTTAAAATCAACTTCACATTTTTCACTTACTAGGATTTTATTTCCTTTATGCAGCCATGATACGTTGTATGGAACAGGGTGTTTGGTTTTCTTCAAACTTAGCTTCTCCACCATCTCTATGGAAACAAGGTTGTCAATTCTTCCACTGTCAATCACCATCTTGCAACATTTCCCTTTGACTTTACACATGGTTCTGAATAAATCCTTTCTTTGAGTGGGTTCCACCTTCTCCTTCTCAGGCTTCAATAAGGCTTTGTTCATCATCAAAGCCTTCCCCATATCTAGAAGATTCCCAGTCACTATCATTTGATCTTGCTGTTGCTCATTCTGAGCTACATAGGCTCCTCTCTGTCCTATGTCTTCCTTCTTAGGACATTCAAAGGATCTGTGTCCCAATTTGTTACATTTGTAACATCTGTAGACAGTTTCTCTTCCTCTTCCTCTACCTCTACCTCCTTGGTAAGGTCTACTCCCTCTTGGGTCACCTCCTCTACCTTGCTTCTCCTATTGGTTTGAGTTGCTGGATTCTCCTTTTTGGGATGCAAAACTTCCTCTTCCAACTGTTTCCCCCCTTCCTCTGGATGAACCTCTTCTCCCATTGAAGTTCAGCTTTCTCACTAATTTTTCTTCTGCTCTCAAGGCACATTGGTATGCCTCTTCCATGGTTCTTGGTGATATCATGCTGATCTCATCCTTAGACCATTTACATATATAGCATCCTTCTCTGCCGATTCTTATACATAACCTGCCCTTAGGTTCACTTTGTAGAACTCTTCAGTATACTCTCTTACAGTCAATAATATTTGCCTAAGGTTCTGCATTTGTCTATACAAAGTTAGTTGGTAATCCTTGGGTAAGAATTTGGCTCTCATCTTAGCCACCATCCTATCCCATATTTTTATCAATGATTTGTTCTTCCTTCTTCGTTCGACCTACACACTATCCCACCATAGGAATGCATGTCCCTTCAATCTTGTCACTGCCAACCTAACCTTCTTGTTCTCTTCAACTTCATCATACTCAAAGTTCTTGTCTAACTCGTTGATCCGGTCAATGAGGTGTTCAACAGTGAGACTTCCCTCATAGGTAGAAAACTCAGGTTTTGGCCTCGAAGTTGCTCCAAGAATTGATCGAAAGTATCTTAACTCAGGTGTCTCTTACATGGGTGCTGCTTATTCTCCTTGTTCCTCTTCTTCAGGTTCACTCACATCTCCTGCTTCTGGGTCTCTTCGCCTACCCATCTCCATAGCTTCCATACATGCCCGTAGTTCTGTCACTTCCTCCACGACCTCTACAATTGTTGCTAGTCTTCCTCTGTCATGACCTCTTTCTCTGCCTACACATATCGCCATGCCTTTCTTCTGTTGTGCTGATCAAATCCTGCTCTGATACCACAAATGGTGCAGGCGGGAATGACCAAAATCCAATCCAACCCGCTTCCCAGGAAATACTATGATTCTGTGGAATTGAACCACTAGACTTGGCTAAAAACCAGCCAAGTTATTCTCAATTTTGGCCCTTACCTTCACACTGGGCTTTCCGCAACATTCTGACAGTCGGGATTGACTTTCCGCAATTGCAGTGTTCTTCCGCAATGATCTCTTCGCATTCGCCTTCCGCAACGGTCCTTCCGCAACACTTCTTTCTGCAGCTTGCGGATTGCGAATTGCGGGTGCACCTTTCGTGCTTTCTTGAAAGAGCTTCCGCAAAGACTCTTCTGCAATACGGTTTCCACAACTCTCGCCGTTAACTCCCAAGCTCTTTCCTTTTGCAGAATGCTGTGCAATCGTTGATCTCTTATGGATCTGATCTAGTCCGTTGATCTATGCTCAACGCAGAACACTTCGTCTCAGATTGCAGAGATGCTAACTCCGACACACGTTCACCTCGTGGATTCTTTCCCGACCATCAATTTTCCTTTTGGTTTTGATTTAAGCAGTCCAACCTCTATTGATTGAATCGGCTGCAACTCTACAACTTTCTTAGTTGATTGATCAGAGAATCGATCAATCCAGCTCGATCTTCGTCCAGATATGATGAGAAACTAAATGTGATAAGAAATTATCTCTACTACGTATTATTGGTTGGTTTACGAAGGATTTGGGTGTTCTTCACGGTTCATACAAACACGAAGACAAAGATTCATTCACATAGATACCAGGTTAACATTCGCACACAGATCCACCTAATAGAATCTAGGCTTTTCTCTTATTCAAATGCATAGTAACACCATTAACACCCAAAAATTCATTCAGGGATAGCAAAACATCTATATAGCCGTATTTTCCTCTGGTATACAGGAAAATATCCCACGAACTCTTTCTTATGCAGAGCTCTCTCTTGCGCTGACTGACCTCTACTGAGTCCTAGTCTCTACCTATTTCACCCATTCGAAATCCTCAAAACCGAATGGCTGAACCGTAACAACCAACTCACTAATAGACTCTCTCCCATCACTGAAGGAGTCACTATCATTTGACAACAAACTGGCCTGACCTCCACGCAGGGAGTATCAAATTGCCACTATGTCCTATTTTCTAAAAAATTGACAACATACTAGTCTTTTACATACTTGCACTTATTTAAACTACTTAACAAACAAATCTTCTTCCCACTTCATGGCCGCTTGTCCTCTTTCTAGCCACAACATGTGAACACGCAATCACATTGTTGACTTAGCGTTCATGCTCCTGCATTAGAAACTCTCCAAATGTAATGGTTGAAGTAATTAAATTTAAATTAAAGTTGTACTCTTGTGGAACATAGGTGACATGTGACTTACAAAAAGTATGTAGAAAACAAGCAATCTAAAAGTAAATGGACAACAAGGGGTCATGAGTCGAAAATTGAAACTAATTTGATTAAGGACATGAGTTGAGAGTCTTTAAAGGCATGGAAGTGATGCCTAAATAGATCACAGTAAAAATCCCTTGTATTAAAGCCTCATATTCTACAGTGTTACTACCCCTTTAGAAAGTTGATTAATTGTCTTTTTTGACATGTCTTCTACTTACTGAAAATACATCGAAAGAAGTTTGTTCAAACCTTGATCTTATGATTTTGGCTACAAAACAACAACCTTAAATAAGGGATATGTTTCCTGATCAAACAAGTCTTAATTCCACATCTTCATTAAGTTGTTCATTACAACACCACCCACATCTTCATTAAGTTGTTCATGTACGGAATCCCAAGGCAATCTCATCGAATTAGAGGCAAATCTCTTGAGTTTGATTCTCTGTATAAAGTTAGAAGAAGGAATAAAAAGCTTCAAAAGTTACTTAGATTTATCGTTCAATATTTTTCTAATTCAGAAGTTGAATCTCCCATTCAACAACTTTCTCATTCACAAACTCAACCATTTTTCATTAGCAAAATGACTACATCAACTATTCCATCTAAAACACTTGCAAGTATGTACAAAGGTTGCAACCCCACATTATATACCACAAACAACAAAAAGGTTTTTCACAAGTACGATATTTTTCAATTTGAAGAAGTCACAAACAAGACTTCATGGCATGTGTAGTCACTTTTAAACTTGAATTCTCCAACCACGTCATTGCCTAAATTCAAAGATCTTTTACCAAAGTTTTAAGGTAATGGTACTTGCACGGTTGATGAGCATTTAAATGAATTTTCCGATGCTTTTCATAATACAGGACTGAATAACAATGACACTTGTATGCATTTATTTGTAAATTCCTTAGAAGGAAAGGATGCCATCGATTTCTTCAATTTGCCTCCTAAATCCTTCTTCACTTGGACTAAAATATGTTACTAGTTCAGATCAAATTACAGGAAACCACAAAGCCTGACATATTGGTTGAAGGAATACAATATCCTTGCATATAATTTTGGAGAATTGATTAAATATTTCAATTTATGCTTCACTAAACTCTATAATAGAATCCCTGAAATCATTAGACCTCATAACTAGGAATCCTTAATCCATTACTATAACACCTTTCCATCCTCCTTTTCACAACCAATTAGAGGAAAAGGACATAAATAATCTTGGTTTATCTTTGAAAACTTGCTTAGAATATGAGGAGCAAGCTATGTGAATTGGGCTACCCCTTGTTGATCCAAGGAGGAATCCTGATTTGAATGCCATGTTTCAACTCATGCAAGACATGAACAACATAATGAACTTTTGAGAGTAAAGTTGTATCTCCTATGGTGCAAGATAATTTGGCACTTCCATCACCTATTTCCCAACCCCAAAACACTCAAAACCAAACTCTTTTGATGTGCCCATGGTGCAATTTCTACGATGGTCATCATGATCCAAATACTTGTGAAGTAGTAAAGGCCACTAAGGAGTGCATTTTTGGTAATAAAATTGATCAAACTATCAATGCTTTAGATTGAATAGACGATGAAGATGTAATGGTCATAGTTACTAGAAGCCAAACTTATAATATAAAAAATAAGGGCATTGACTCAACATAAATTTGAATGTTTATGCTAAAAAAAACCTAATATAAACACTTGTGTGAGTGCTATGAAAATATTTGTTTAACCTCCTCAACAACCATCATCCTTTTCCTCATTTATTCCAATTGAAAGATACAATATCATAGATGAAATATCCAATATTAAGGCCAATTCTACTCTGCTTGATCTTTCCCGTACCCCTAAGCAAAGAGAGAACCTTAAGAGGTTTCTAGCATAATACATACCTACTAGTTCAATTACATGGCCATCAAACTCCAACACTAATACAATCTATGAAAGTGAAGAGGATGCCTCTAAAAAGGATGTCTAAGGATCTTCTTTTGTCCAAACACCTCCAAAAAATCATCCTTTCTATGCATCATTGAAGATGATGGATAAGATTGCTTTTGTCTCATTGATGGAGGATCTGGACCCAATGTCATGTCTAAAACAAAACTGGAGTTTTCTTGTACAAAAAAAAAACCTTGAATATGCTAGCATTTAATAAGCAATGCCAAAACACTATGGGTGAGGTAAAGGACATCACCTTGGTGATGTGTTCTTATCCTTAAATACACATTATATGTAACATCCAAGTTATGGACATGGGGGTAAGCAATTACTGCATTATTCTGGGAAGAGATTGGAAATCATTAACTAGAGGATATTACTCAATGGACGAAACACACATAATCATTCTTAGAGGTCCCAATAATATTATAGATTTCCAGGAAAATCAAATTGTTCCCTACTATTGCAACCAAGCCTAATCAACATATTATTTTAGAAAAATCAGAATGATCTGTGGTGTCTTTTTACAAGCCCCATGTTCTTGATAACGAAGAATATTGGCAAGTCTTTTATAATGGAGAAATGATAAGAAATGGATCCACACAAGACAATTGGATCCATTGGCTTGTTGGTTTTTCTCATTCGAGACAAATGATAAAGGATCTATTGCCTGCCCACTATTTTTTTTAAATTCACCAATGTTGTTGCAAATCCGACAGCAACTGCAAAACCTTCGACGATGTTTCCATACCTCTGATGAAAAATGTCGTCAGACTTAGTCTTCTGTTTATGGGTATATTTGTCGGATATCCAACCTTCCATAAAGAAAATGTGGTCGGATATCCGACGGTCTTGTGCTCGGATATCCAACCTTGGAGAAAGTAGTCGTGGTCGCATATCTGATGGCAACATGGTCAAATATTCGAGCTTGGAGAAAGTAATTGTGGTCGCATATCCGACGGAGACCTGGTCGGATATTAGACCTTGGAGAAAGTAATTGTGGTCGAATATCCGACGGTGATGTGGTCAGATATTTGAACTTGGAGAAAGTAATTGTGGTCAAATATCCGACGTGTATATTCAAATATTTGTGGTCGGATATTCGACATTTTAGTGTCGGATATCCGACGATACCGTATTGCTGTCGAATATCCGCCGAAGTTGAACCGACATTTAAAAAAGGAGATGATTGTCGGATTGTCAACAATGTGATGTCGAAAATCAGACATATATGCCGTCGGATTTTGGGTTCATATTTTCATGTGTGATAGGATTATTTGAGGATGGCATTTATATTTATATTTTTGTATCTAATTCTTCCTTTAAATCTCGTGATTGATGTTGGTTTCTCTCTAATCTGTGGTCTATGACTAGATATTCAACCAAAGATTATAATTAGTACTGCAGATTCACCTATACCAAGACGGTCTTCAGGGAATGTGTATATTCATATGTACAAATATTCACATGTATACTTAACTATATTTTACATAGGCTAGAGAGTCGGATGGGGAACGATAATTATCACAGTATGGTGGGATGGTGGACATAGATATAATATGTAGTGACTATAGATTTTGATGGAGTAATTGTACATGTATCACTCCAATTGACGCCTTGAGAAAGGATTGTATGCTGACATGGCGATGGTTTATACGATGAAATTCTAAAATGGCGTTTATCCTGACGATGCTAATGGTGAATGATGGCTTGTATCACTTGTGTTAAGAAAATAATCTCATCATTCTTTAGTCGACATTATGTCTTGTAACGAACAATTGATAGTGATGATGATGATAAAGTCGACATATTGTTGGTCAGATTTGTGTCGGTTCAGTCAAGCATCTTTGTTTAGCATGTTGTGTCGACTGTATGGATTACCAAATTATGTATTTTTCAAAGCAGAATGGGCACCTCTTGCGCATCATATTCTCAACATCGGTGAATATTTTAATTGGGAACATATACTATCTGTGGTAATGAGGGAAACTATTGATCACTTTATTTTAAAAATATAGTATCCCAACTCCTCCATTTCCGATCGTTTCTATGACCATACCAACATTTCAACAAGCCTCCCCAGTTGAAACCTTATTGAGCACATGTGAAATGCAAATTCCATCTCTAGATTAATTACTCTTACTCCACCGGTAATGTCTATCACATATTCTACCATTGTGACTATTGCTAAGTTGACCATACAATCCACATAGCTGGTTGTAGCTATTCCTACTCATGTTGTTTCACACCCAATTCCTATAGTCACTATTTCTGAGCCATGTTCATCCATTGTTGAGGTTGTGGCAGATTTTGGTGAAGATGTAGTAGTTTCCCTAGGTAATTATTTCTAGAGTAAAACTAAAAAAGGAAGTTGTTAAGATAGGATGTAAGAGATCCAGGGAAGGGATAGTAGTTCAAGGAGTTGTTCCCAATCAAATCATTTGGAAAAGGGCCTATGCAGACATCAAAAGAGAAGTTGTGGAAACAACTACTACTATGGGAGCCTTTGCTAGTGCAAACTTTGATTCTATTAAATGCTTAAATAAGGAAATTGAGGAAAAGGAAAGTAAGCTACATGAGCTTAACAAACAAAAAGGTTGAATTGGAACACCAATATCAAAATCAGTTGCAGGAGTTGAAGAATAAATATGATTCTCAAATTCATGATTTGCAGTCTGAGAATAAAAAGATTAATGAACAAGTGAGAAGACTAGAGAAGAGGCATGAAAATTTTCTGAAAAGTTGCAAGCTATGGAGTAGCAACTGAATTTAGCTCAGTCACATTCTACTATTTCTTCATGTTTCAAGTTTACAAAATATGAATTTAAGGATTTTGCTTTCAGAATTAATGATGATTATAATTTTTTTTTATTAAGTTATTTGAAGGACTGAATCAAATTCAAGATGATTACAGTTCATTTCAGCATCTATCTGATCTTTTATATGATCATGTAAATAGAAGGAAGGATGCTTATAAAGAAAATAATGATGTGTTTGATTGGAAAAGATTCATCAAAGATAAACCTGAAGGAGTTCCTATTCTTGATAATATTAAGATAAGGAGAATAAGGATTTCTCTGCAATCCCGAGAAAATGTTTGTGATCTGGTTGAATCTGCTATTGATGAAGGAAAGAAGGCTTGCATAATACAATGGTTCACTTCTAATGATCTACTTAAACAAATAAAATTCCCTGCCATGTATCAAATAGCTGATGCACTTCCAGCCAAACTCATGATCATGGAAGTTGAGGAGAAACATGAGCAGTCCAGAGCATATATTGAGCAGCTTGAACATATCTTTCTCAAAGATGTCAAAGAACTAGTTGAGTTGTCAACTTCTTTGGGATTGAAGGTTAACGCATTTTTACAAGATCTTGAAAGAATCATAAGGAGATAGGTCAAGGATATCTTGTGTAAAGCGCAGCTACAGTTGGAGCATGCCAAGTATACAAATGTTGATGATCTTTTAGATGTATTCGCCTAGTGGCAGTCTGCTTTAGCTAAATATTAGAAAATATTTTGTAATCCCTTATTTCATGGGATAAAAGATCTCTTTGTAACAAACTCTAGTGAATATTTAAAGAGACTTTATCTCATGTAAAGAGGAGAGCAACTGCTGGAGAAAAGACTGAAAGTGTACTACTGCATATAGGGTTTGTAATTTGTTACAGTTCTTAATATAATTCAGCCAGTTTCTTTTATCTCCTTTTTCTAGTGATTTATTAATCAAGTTTTCTTGAGAAATATATGTTTCCTTGCATCCATTCAGTAAGTTATCTTTTTCTAGGTTACAAAAATCACAAACACATGACAATTGTACGAAGTGACAATTGTCGTGTTTCACATGTGCTTGTCTTTTATAACCTTTCAAAAAAAAGTGGTTTTGCAAACAGGGAGAGCAGTTTCCTCCTACCATATTTTAACCAGTGAAATCGTCCTGTAGTGACACGTGGTAGGCGGTTTTGTATTTCGCAACCACTCAACATTTTCAATGTCCGCACATCTTCGTGGTGCGAAATCAACGTCGTCTGTCGATATTTCACCTGTTGATCAACGACCGTTGATCTGTTCCACACTTTAACCTGGGATAACGGTCATTTCACTAACGATTAACACGTTATACATTTTGCAAATTTCCCCAGCGGAACCATCAACCATTGTTGATCTTATTCTTGCTTTGACCTGAGCTGTCGATTTCTAATTCTTTTGTAGAACCCGCTCCTTTTCCAATTTCAAAAAAATTCCTTTTATTGCCACAATCGGATAAGATATTTTCCGTTTGGAACTTAGTGCCTATTCTTCTATGCATTTTTTTCCTCCGTTTTCATATGGGAATAAATTGTAAAAGGCATAATTCCCATTGCTACAATTCTATTTCTCCAAATCTCTTTTTTCTTTTTAACAACAAAAATATTTGTGTCAATAGAGATGATTAATTATGAAGTCCCCTCTTTGGAGCAATGGAATACAATTGAAAATTTTGGGAGGATGAAGTACAAATTGCACCAATGAGGACACATGTCAGTGATACTCAAGCGAAGGTTATGCCAAATCCCACTTCAATGTGGCATCAAGTTGTCTTCCATCATTTTGAGGATTATGAAGACTTAGTTTTGTGCCAGATGTAATAAGTAGTTATAAAATTCCTATTTTCAAGAAAATAGTTAAGCAGCCACTTAGATATCAGCTCTCTAATTGGGGTTGGAACCCATGAGAGTGAGACCTGTTTGACATAGCAATTTCAAGAGTAATACAAAATTTACAGAGTTAAGCAAAGAATTTTCTGAGCATAGATTCTCCTGTTGTTATTTTGCAGTCTGTATTTCCCTTCCTTCTATGAATATTATTCCTGTTATCTATTTCCATTGTGTTGTCTATGTGAGCAGAGATTCTCCTGTTGTTATCTGTTGTCTGTTGTGAATGAGATTATGTTGAGTCACAATTCATATTGATATGCTCTAGTTCATAGGATTCAAATATTCACAAAAACCTTCTTCTAAAGTTAATATTGGATTCATAAAAGAACACATACAACAAAATAAGTTAATATTGGATTCATAAAAGAACACATACACAAAAATAAGTTAATATTGGATTCATAAAGGAACACATACAAAAAAATAGTGCAAATTGATCATGTTAAAGTTACATTATATATATATATATATATATATATATATATATATTCATCCGATAACACCGATAAATTTCATAAAGGTGTTAGAAGGGCCTTGGAAAATAGGACAAAATCCCTGCCTATACAAATTGAACAGAAGGGACTTGGAAAATAGGACAAAGTCCCTCCCCTAAACTAACAGAAAACTAAAATCTAAAAACAGACAAGTAAACCTAATAAAAAACGAAAAAATAAAAGTTATCATGAAAATATCAAGAGACCGTGGTGGGTGGGCCACGTGGATCCCTCATTCAAGATCCATTGATTTTGGCCCTGAGGGAGGCCTGTCAGCTGGAGGGGACTATCCAGAACCTACCAAAGTCGCTGGGATCCTATTGGCATCACATTGAGCTTGGGTCATTTCGCCATGTTTGACAAGGAGCCTTTGCATCCATTCGATCAATTCGTCATTGTTATTTTCGAACTTGCGGTCGATGGTATCCTTGATTCTCTTCTCCATTGACTCCAAGTCCTCTTTGTCACATTTCCCCTCTAGCTTCTGCCGAAGCTCTACTATCTGATTTTCTAATTGCTCCACTCTTTGGGTGTATACATAAATGGCGCTATTCCTTCCAACAAGGCCACGAGCCATTATATAATAACAAGGAGATAGGCTTGAAGAACTGCTGTAACAAAGCTTCTCGTACGGGAGCTCACCGCCACTAACCAGAGCATTGGTCGAAATCTGGTTCCTTCCCTTTTCTGAAAATTCAAAAACCAAATGATGAGGAGGGCTAGTGGAGGAAGAAACCGTCGAAGACAGAGCTAAGTTAGACAACATTTTCAACAAACACCAAGGAACAGGGGCATATCCGATTTAAAGGAGTGAAAATGAACAAAAAACCTGAACACGGATCAGAAGAAATCTCCATAACCATCAAAATTAAATATTAAAGTACTTGAAAGAGGGTTATATGACATTACGAGTCAGAGACCTTACCCGAGACCTTAACCTGACTAAACTTTGGATTAACTGATGGGACAGATTGACTGCTAGAGTTTGCCGATATAATCAAGGGTTGAAACCCACCGTTATATGACATTACAAGTCATAGACCTTACCCGAGACCATACCCTGACCAACCTTTGGATTAACTGATGGGACATATTGACTACTAGGGTTCGCCGATATAATCAAGGGTAGGGTCCCATTTCACTTTGAATGGCTATGAGATATTGAACCCTATGCTTAAATGTAAAAATAAATAATTCTTTTCATTTGAAAATGTAATAGTACATCAAAATATCATTATCGCTTTTACAAATTTCTTAATATAGTGACAATATTTGCATGGTTTTTCTCTATAAACTTTAATACACAATGTTATATTAATATGGGCTAGTTAAATAAACCAAGAATCCATATAGAATAAATTTAAAAAACATAAAGACAAGAAAGCTAACAATATGAAGAAATCACTTGTTTGATCAATTATACCAATTTTAGACATTGTTTGTAGATGGGTTTGTAGAAGATCTAGTGTAACATGGGAAAAATTCGATGAAGAAGAGGGAGAGATGACCATAAGAGATAAGAGAAGTCTAAACAACAATATCAATCTTCCAAGATGGCATTGAGATGAAACATAATTAGGAAAATAAGGAGAGATAACATGCTGTAGGAATAACATCTAAGGTTGGTGTTAATTTTTTACATGACCCATTTCATATTATCTGCATAATTCTACTGTTCAAGGTTTGGAAATTGTGAAAAATGGCAGTGAGGTTGTACAATCTGGGAAGAGAGATATTTTTTTGCTTCATTAGTGTGGGTCATTCGAGACTTTGCCTCCATAGACTAGTTGCATAATGCATTACAATTTTTAAACAATTTGGTTGTGGAAAGTTAAAACCCTACATATAACTTTGTTCTCCACATACAAATTGTTACACATATTTGAAAATCCAATACATAGTGCAAAATTCTGCACATACATGTAAATTCACAGTAGCCCAGTCGTATAAGGAGCCCATTGGATGAATAAAAAATGCAAATGTTGTAGAAGACGTTTGTAAGGAGCTCGTTGGATGAATCACGAATGGATAGTAAAGAAAATGAGGTGGAAACGCCAATGGTGACGAATTACCCAAGATAAAATCTTTTTCAAGTTTCACCCCTATGCAGTTGGAGTATTGGGCATGGCTGCATCCAATTTTTCAAAAAAATGACAAAATTTGCATCATTCCACTCTATAGCTTTTAATAAGCAATGTATAACCCAAATAAACCAAGAACCCATATAGAGGGAAAATATTTTAGAAACATAAAAAATACCTAACAATATGAAAAAAAACATTTGAAAAACATTTATAACCATGGATATTGATTTGACAAGTAATCAAACTTCTAATAGAAAAATCAAGGTTGGGTGGAAATGAAATACAATCTATACAATGTCCAATGAATATAGAGATAGATAAATACAAAAGAGGGAGTGAATCTAAAAAAATATGTTCATGAATACAAAAACTATTATCTTGAATCACTTCAATAACAAACTTCACTCCTTTGAAGCCCTTTGGCAACTTGAAAGTGGAGGACAAAGTGCTAAGGTATTTGGATAATGACTGCCACAAATTACCAATTGGGAATTGGTGGTCCCTTAATTAATCTAATGTTATTTCAACATTAGTAATCTTCTCATAAGATATGGGATTTAATCTTTAAATTGAGTGTGCTTTTAATATTTATCCATATCTCAAGCTGTCTACCATTGCATCACCAATTATGATTCCTTCTAAATAATAAAACTATGCAACATCATCTATCTTTTGAGTTAATATATTGGATTTGTACTCATCCTTCTTATACATATCACCATTCCCATCCCATGGATGAGGTAAACCAAGACTAATGCAAGACTTTTCTTTATAAAGACATTTGGATCTAACAATCTCTTCAGCCAATGCTTTAGCTTTGTCTTGAGTTCTGGACATCAATACCTCCTTGGTAATCATTTGGTTGGCTATCTTTATTATATGAGTCTTTTTTTCAACCTACAAGTCCTCCAATTGCTTCTTAGTTACACTAGTATTCAGGAAATTTATTATTTCAGCATCCTACTCAGTCATTTCTCCAAGCTGCTTTTCAACATCTTTGATTTCCTTTTGACATGTTTCATACATCTCTAACTCATCTTGTATAAGATAAAAATAATCCCATCTATCTAGCATTCGAACTGATATTTTGTCCCAAAGGGTCTTTCTAGTTCTTCTCAACAACTCTTCACCCTGGACATCTAGTTGTATCTTGGTAATTTGGCTTTTTAATTCATTTATCTCAAACTCTTGATCATCGGTACCTTTTCACTTTGTTGTTCACTTTCAAGTTCACGAGCAAGGGTCAAGAGTTACTCAAGCTAAATCTAAAGGCTCTTAAAGGGTAACCATAAAATAAGCTAAATCATGCTCTTAGAGTAGTATAATTAGGAGAGGAAAATTTTCATCTTCATCATCCAAAATTGAAGAGCTCAGATGCAAGAGTAGAGGATCAAATTTAAGGGAAAGATGAAGTGAAGAAAGCCGAAATTATAGTGGAAGATGAAATCTTGCGATGATTTCTACTTGTTTTTGTTTTGTTTTAGGTCATCTTGGAATTTTTAGTATATCTTTGTTTCTGGGATTTTCAGACCGTGAAATGTTTATGAGATGGAGACATGTCAAGACTTGTGAGTGCCTATGGTAAATATTCCAGATGCCGATTTTCTATAGTTCCAAAGATATGACCTCAGAAACTTAGGGTTTTTGAATAACCTTCAAATATGTCAATTTGGCATTTTCCTTATAAGTTTTGATCTAGGATGTTTCAGATAGTTCCCTTCGTAGGAGATGCAAAATAGATCTTTAATAACATATGGTTAAAATTTCAGATCTTGGTTCGCTATATTTTTCGAAGATATGAACTTGGGAAGACATGGCTTTTAAATGACTCAAAAACCATCTTTAAACAAGTTAGTTTGGCATTTTCACTATAACTTTTGATCCATGACATTCCAGAGAATGACCCTTAGAGATGATGTCGTAGAGATATTCAAGAATATGTGGTACAAGTTTCATATATTTATTCATTACATGTTAAGAGTTATACTTGTTGAATGTTAGAGTTTGTGAAAATGACAGAGACAATGAAAATTGAAGAGAATAAGGTTGACAAAATCTTGCATAACTTTCTCATATGGTATCAGAATCTCAAACTTGTTGGCACATTGGATCAACATACTTAATGATGATCTTGGTAACTATCTTGAAACATTCTATGATGATCTTGGCATAGATATTATTGGTGATTGTATTGAAATATTCCATGGTAATGTTATTGGCATGAGATCCCTCTAATATTTTGGAATGTACTATGAGGTCAATGATGTAAGGGTTTGAAGGTGCAAATAGATGAAGTCTATTGGTGATTATTTATGGGATTTGATTACACTCTTTGCAGGCATGTTTCTGGTCTTTCTATACATATGAATTATATCTTGGAAGAAGTTGTTGGCATTCTTGGAGGACATATTTGAGGCATGTAGATGTTGACATTGTGATAGAGATAGTTTTTGTGGCATTGTGACAGAGACAATGATTGTGTCATTGTGATGAACATGGATTGTGATAGTGACAACAATACAATGATTGTGACAATGATAGATATAGGTACAGGGACAGTGATATAGGTACAAGGACATAGATACATGTATAGGTTGATGGAGACAGTTATAAAATGGCAGTGGAATATTGTTCTTCTGATTCATATTAGGGTGGCAGGATGGGGCAAGGATAGGAGATTGAAGTCTCCTTTAGGTTGGTGCTTGTGATCTCAGGGAGTTGGGGCTTCCTTCCAGTTGGTTCCAATAAAACTATCGAGTTGGAATTTACTGAGGACTAGAGTCCTATACATAGGTTGGAAATTATGAAAACCAAGGGGTTGTAGCCTCCTTCTAGTTGGAGCTAGTAAACCGAGGAGTTGTAGCTTCCTTCATGTTGGAGCTTATAAATTAGGGGGTTGGAGCTTCCTTCCAATTGGTGCAGGTAAATCAGGGAGTTGTAGCTTACTTCAAGTTGGATCTTGTAAAATAGGGGGTTGGTTCCTCCTTCTAGTTGGTGCTAGGGTGCTTCCTATGAATGCAATCTTGTTATTTTTATATAAGAAAAGCATTATGTGGTTTTCTCTTGTCTGGGTTTCAGATCCATGTTAAATATCTTATGCATTGTGTATGATGTTATGTGTTGGTTTTATGTGATGGTGAATGACATTGTTAATGGTTAATGTTACTAGTTTTAATTAAAGTTAAAAGTGTTAAAAAGTGCTAAATACTGATTCACCCCCCCTTCTTAGTATAATTTTACAACAATCAATTGGTATTAGAGTCAATTCCTTCAAGAGAGTCCGATAGTTGGAAAGAAGATCTCTAGAGCACATGGGTGAACATGAAAGTCTCTACTCTGCAGATGGGGTACGACTGTTCTATGGATCAAATTTTGATCATTGGATTATAAGAATGAGATTCCATTTACATGCACAAGGTTTTGATATTTTGAAATCTGTTATAAATGGTTACATCACTCCAAAAAGACCACAAAAAAAACTGCATCCATGAAGGAGCTAAGAAATAATAATTCAATGGAAATGGATATCATCTTGCATGGAATATATAATCATGTGAAATATAAAGTTGTAAAGTGTTCATCAACTAAAGAGCTCTGGAACAAGGTACAAAATATCTGCATGAACACTACTACATATGGCTCAAAAGTCCCACGATAGTTTGCCACGAATAAGTTAAAATTGAATTTTTCGTGGAAAAACTGTTTAAAATTTTGGAAAAAAATGAAAATGTCCCCAACAATCGTCACTATAGCGACGAATGTCATGGCAATAATTTTTTTTTCTTTTTTAATGGTCATTTACTTTTTGTTTTTCTGAAATTTGATCATTGTGCATTTTCGCCGGAACTGCGATCCTCATTGATCTATAAATACATGTTCTTAAGTCATATTTTCACAATCATTTGCTAGAGTTGCAACGATCTTTTTGTTGGTTTTTCGTTCAGCTATTTCAAGAGTCCGGTACTGGTTTGACACATCGAATTTTTGATCTCCTTCGTTTTCCAGGTTAGTTTGACTGCAATGCAATAGTCTTTTTTGTGGCTGCGCCCTTTGTGTTCCAACTAGGGTTTCAATGCAATGGAGCAAATGTTTATATAGTGTGGGATTTTTGTGTCAAAATGTAATTTTATAAATTGTCATTTGTGTTAAATGTATTTAATTTTTAAATTTTCATTTCTGTTAAAATGTAATTTTTTAAATGGTGGTTTGTGTTGAAATGTTAATATCATGACCATCATTGTAGATTTCAAGTACACTATCTAATTAGATTTAACTAGCCCCCTCATAGATAACCAATGAGACCACACCATCATCGTAGATTTCAAGTACACTATCTAATTAGATTTAACTAGCCCCCTTTCAAACTTTGATAGTCATTTGACAATATCGACATTATCATCTATATTCATAATCCCATTTAACAATCCTTTCAAACTTTGAGGGTCTACATCTATACTCATAATCCAATTTGACAATATCATGTTAATGTGTTGAAACATTTTAATCTCTAGTATAATGAACATGAACAATATTACCGACCCCTTAATTTCTTCTACAATAGATCCATTGGCACCATAATGTAGACTTTATTGCAATTAATAATTATAAACCAACATAGGGAACCAATTAGCCACTCATTATCCTATGGGTATTACCACTTGTCAAAATGGTGTAACAACTCCTTTCACAAATAAATGTACAACCCAACTCCTTTCATTAACACAATCCCTTAGTCCCTTTTTTAAGGCAATATATAAATTCATGTTATGTAGAATGAATAGCCATTACCCACCATATGCCAATACTTATTGGAACAGCATGTAGTAATCCAAGGGAATTACGTAGGTAATCCTCTACACATGATTATGTAATCCTCTAATCATGTCCTAATTTAATTTTCGGTCTCCTTTAATATATATATACTCTATTCAATTTAGTACGTTATATATCGATTAATGAGATTTTTTTTCATATTATAGGCTATCAGAATGCCAAATAAATATACATGGGATGAAAACAATAAGAGGTATGTTGAGATTAAGGCAGCATTGGAGGCGAAGGGTGATGGAAAGTGTTATTTCCCTTGCAATGATTGCAGAGGTTTTCAAAATAGAAGACTTTTAAGAAAAGCAGCTGAAAAACATTGTAAGGAGAAGGGGCATGCTGAAGGGGGGTATGGATATCATCCCTTGGTAAGATGTTATTCATTACATAATGTACTTCTTGTAATAGTACTGATAATGTATTCACAATTTTCTTTTATCATTTTTAATATATTTGTTATATATTATACACTAATGTTATTGCGCATTGTTTGTAAATATAAAGACAATGCCCCCAAGATGTCGACCGCCAGAGAGCTGTTTGCCACATAATAGTAGAAATACTACTTTACAAAGCGATGAGCATGGAGATCATGCTATTGAAGATCATGTTCTTAATGATCCTATGGACGAAGTTGACGTTATTGATACTAATGGTGAAGATGAGATAAATAGATTGCTTTGAGACACATTTGCTCCATTGGATGAGGAAAACCTCCATGATATTCATGATGTTCCTCTACTCGAGAAGTCCCAAGAACCTCTTTATGAAGGCTCAACAACCAATATTCTATCTGCTATATTGTTGTTGGTGAACTTGAAGGTTTTGAATGGTTTATCAAACACTTGTTTCACACAGCTCCTAAGGTATGTAAAGTTGACTATTTTCCTCTATTTTTAGTGTTAATTAATTCGTAAATTAGGGATATGAAACATTTATGACGTATATTGTTTACATTTCATTTTTTGTCAATGTTGCAGATTGTTGGGTAAATTTCTATTACCACCATCAAATAATTTACCACGCACAAGTTGAGAGGTATTCTTGATTATGAAAGAGATTGAAGTGGAGTATCAATCTATTGATGCATGTCCTAATGATCATATTATATATTATGGACAGTATGCATCAGAAAACAAATGCCCACAATGTGAAATTAGTAGATATCGAACTAATCAAGTAACAAAAGAGGTCCCTCGCAAAGTTCTTCATTATATTCCCATAATTCCACGTTTCCAACGACTATTCAGGTGCCAAAGTATAAAACAGTTTATGGATTACCATGCGAAGAACATAAGTGAAGATGGTGTTTTTCGAATGCCTGCAGATGGTTCTGCATTGAAGAACATCGAAGAAAAATGGCCAATTTTTAAAGATGAACCTCGAATATTAGACTTTCATTGGCAGTTGATGGTTTCAATCCATTTGGTGAGCTTCGTTCTACTTACTCAATGTGGCCTATTTTTGTCATAAACAATAACCTACCTCCTTGGATGACGATTAAGAGAGAGCACACAATGTTGGTAATGATTATTCCAGGTATTTTTTTGAAAGTAATTATATTATTTCATTAAGTTATTTGTTTAATTGTTGCATGAGAACACCTTTTATATATTGGGATGGATAACTAAATAGCAATATTGTATGTTTATTGATCAATTAGGAAAGTACCAAGTTAAAGATATGAATGTATATATTGAGCCTCTTATCGATGAGCTATTGAAGTCATGGTCCGGAATCACTATGTATGAAATCTCTAGACCAATAGGGAAGAAACAATTTCAGTTCCATGGAATACTTGCATGGACAATTCATGACGCTCCCAGGTTAACCCATTTTTGTGGTATGTAACTATATGTTGCATGTCATTAAAATTATATGTTTTTAAGGTTAAAAACATGCATCTTTTTTTTTTAAATTAATAATCTTTTGATGCTATAAAATTATTACATATATCTCGCAGGTCTTCAAACAAAGGGAAAATTTGCATGTCCAGTATGTGGTCTTAGGATAAAATCTCATCGTTCAAGAAGTTTAGCAAAGGAGGTGTTCGATGAGTACAGGCACTTCCTCCCTAAGAACCATAGGTACCGAACTATTGAAAAAACAAAATTCAATGGTAAATAAGAGAATCCAAAGAAACCACGAAGAATGACACCTCGCCTATGGAAGTTGGAATATAACAGAAATCGTTGAGGTATGCAAATTGCATATGAAACATACAATATGTTCACGTAATATTATGATTTTTATATTTTCATTGAATTTTCTCTACCATGGGTGTCATGAATTATTGTTAATGTGTTTTCGTTTATGTTTAATGAATGTGATTAAGGAATGGATGGGCTTCCACGAGGAATGAAGAGTTATCCCATACAATTCAATAGGTTTCCTTACTACGAGCACCTACAAATAGCTCATTTGTTCGATACAATGCATATCGGGAAGAATGTAACATAAATGATATGGCAGACATTAGATGGAAGGTTTGACAAAGATAAAATTGGAAAAAAATGTAGTGACATTGCAGAAGGCAATGACGCATTGCAAAGTGTAATTATTTCCAATGCTGGAAATGGGTACCAAAATATTAGTCTTCCATGGTTATTGATGGAGCAACAAAGCAATGCTATAAAAGAGGTCATTCAAAAAATAAGGTTTCTGACGCGGTTTTCGTCGAACATACAAAATATATTAACCAAAAAAGGTGATTTTGGCAGTGTTAAAAATCATGACTGGCATATATTCATTAAGGTAATTATTTACGTATATAATTTCCATTAAGTAAATATTTTTAGTAATTGTTCTCTCCTATTTGGAAACATTAGATAATGATTTGCTATTTGCTACAGTACATTCTACCTCTGGCTCTCCCAGATAGCTTTGACGACAACATAAAACAAGTTATATATGATCTTGGTAAATACATGAGGTAAGTAACAATTTTATATGCATGAAAAATGTTCGTTCTTTTTGTTGCATTGCTTATTGACATATTGTGTTTTACAGCTTGGAACTTTATTATATATGCCTCAATATGGTTAATCATTGTTATTTTCTTGCATCTTTTGTAAGTGGCTTTCATCTAAAGAAATCCATAAAGAAGATATTAGGTATTGGAAGAGAGAATTTCCTCGTCTAATGTGTGAAATGAATAAGTATTTACCTCCAACATTTTTCAATGCACAAGAACACTATCTCATACACCAAGTTGAAGAGATTGAATTGTGTGGACCTGTAAACTCAAGGTCGATGTGGATGGTGGAAAGGAATTTGAAGTCATTGAAGGCTTTTGTTATACAAAGAGCACATCTTGAGGGTTCTATGGTGCAGGGCTATATGCTATATCAATCCATGGTGTACATTAGTCAATATCTTCCAAATTTAGCAAAAGATATCAATCTACCTCGCATTTGGCACCTCGACTCCATCAACAAATTTGAAGGGGAGGTCCTGTTGGGGAGAGTAAGAACAAGGAAAGTGAAAGGTAATTGAATGGTGTACATTTAATTTATTATACAATTAATTTTTCAATTTATGTAATTTTTATTATTCCATCAGTATTTTAAGGTAAAATTAATTTCATATAATGATAGCTAATTTACAATTCTTAATTGCTATTTTTTCATATAGTTGGTCGCGTGTGGGATGCAATACATTTATACATTGCAAACAATCTTGATTGGATGGAGGAATGGATTGAACGATGTACATAATACTATGGTACCTTATCATGGGAAGGGGTTAGTAAAATGATTAAAACAGTACATCGTCATCGAGAAGAATATCCCGAAGAACTTACGCAAAGGGAAATTGATTTAGCATGTGGTTTAAAAGATAAAAAAGGAAAGTATAGTTACCCTACTCATTTTTTTCGTTGTTTCCCATTGTATCAAAATATTTCTTTCATTTATGTCTTCTTATATATTTATTTACTGATTCGTGCATGATGCAGCTGATACATCACAATGCTATGTAGTGCAATGGTCATAAATTTCGCATCAAAAAATTGGATGACAAGAGGAAAACATTTGATTGTGGGATAACTGTAGTTTTTCAAGTCACTAATGTTTCCTCTAGAAGTGACAGGCATCCAGAAGTATCTGAAAATAGGTACTATGGTTATTTGGAAGATATACTTGAGTGTGAATTTAACTCCTTTAAAGTAGTTCTGTTTGAGGTCAAATGGTATAGGATACGAATGAATGAATGTGATTCCGAAAGAACTGTTATTGAGCATGCCAATGGATTTACCATGGTTAATACAAGGGCACTTGAACCAGGTACAGAGTCTTATGTACTTCCAAATCAATGTGAGCAGGTATTTTACTCAGAGGTTTGAGGTAAAGCACGTTGGTCATACATTGTTAGATACAATCCAAGAGGAAGACTGGTCAAGTATAATGCAGAGGAAGAAGACAATGTTGAAGAAGAAGGTGACGCAGATTAGGAGCAATTGGCCGCCGACATAGATGTGTTAGATGAAGAATCCGATCAAGAAGTTGATCATCCAAATAATGTAGCAGACAATGAAATTTCCATTGATGATATTGATGATGAATATCTAACTAAAAATGACATTGATGATCCTTGTAGGGTCTGTCAAGGTGAGCAAGTGAATTTTTTTTTTTTGCAAGACATAACTCCCAAGACATTTCACTATAACAAAAGTAATCTATTACTCTTACGTATCTCAATAGATTCAAAGAGTAATTAACGTATCTCTCAACACTAACATACCTCCAACCTATCATTTTGAGGATCATCAAATATACATAATACTTAATATGTCCTATATTAAGATGATATGAGATTCCCTAAGGAATAATTAAACTTTGATTCAACTCATACATAATTAAAATAATAAAGGGACATTATCAACAATTCCAAAATAAGCAATATAAAGGTTGCCGAATAATAATAAAAGTCATTCTCAATATTTTCACCTGACACTATGAGATAATAATCATCAAAACATTATTTTTAAAATAGAAAAATTTATAATAAAAAAAAGAAAAACATTTTCTCAAGATAACATGAGATTACATTTATCAACATTATTTCTAAATTAATGCAATTAATGCAATCATGCATAAAGAATAATTTTAATAATAATGAAAGTCATCACAGTATGAGATAATAATCATCAAGACATTATTTTTGAAATAGAGCAATTTATAATAAAATAAAAAGCATTTTCTCAAGATAATATAAGATTACATTTATCAATATTATTTCTAAATTAATGTAATAATGCATAAAGAATAATTCTAGTAATAATGAAAGTCATGACACTATGAGATAATAATCTTCAAGTTGAAATAGAGCCATTTATAATAAAGGAGCATTTTCTCAAGATAATGTGAGTTTACATTTATCAACATTATTTCTAAACTAATACAATAATGCATAAAGAATAATTTTAATACTTCCAAGAGATAATATGAGATTATATTGAAGGACATTACATGTAAATTGTAATCTATGCACATTTCGATTGATAAGGAATATTCACATTTATTTAGGAACAGTACGAAGTTTGCCCGAGCTTAGGATAAGTGTACATAAATATGTTTTTAACACTTAACTTTGGAAAGATGCCTCCAGCAATTGAATAGAACACACAGTCTTTAAGAATCATTCACAGATTGAACTATAATTCTGGCAGAAGACATGGATCAAGATTGAACAACTACAAAATATATACAACCTGGTAGACGCTATCCCCTTTTTTTTTGAAACTGAATAATAAAAGAATTCGACTATAATTACCTTACAATTTTAAAAGGGAAATAATTTAATATCTAGAGCAGAACTGTTCGACTATTGTTATATGCATCATGAATACACCTCTCGAATTCGAACAGGTCTACAGATTTTTTTTTTCTTTTTCTTTTTGAAATAAAAGAAATATGGTTAACAAGATGTAATTCTGGAAGATAAGACAGAGGTTTGGTGACTGGATCAAGAGTTTTAAATTGACAGGTATAGAAGAAGAAATACTCTATCCCCTAAATGACGACATTCATATTTTGAAAGTTTCAATCTCAGAAGCATTAATATTGAAGTTAGAGACAGGAATTTGATGGCTATCAACTGACTGAACGTCCCTTCCAGATCGCCATTCATCTAAATAGAACGGTATACAAAGTTCGATTATAGATCGCTTCTCAAACATTTCGGATTTAACGTTGATAGCATTTGCACAAAGATCTAAATCACTAAATCAAACAAAAATACAGAGCTCGTTTACTAAGCCCGTACTCTGTTAATTAATTAGTATAAAATATATGTAGCAATCAAATGCGAGAAAACCAGCTTCCATGTAGAGTACACAGCGGTGATCAAGCCTGAAACCAAACTATAAGAAAGTCTAAAATTGAAGATCCAAACTGAGATCGCTCTACGACGAAATAGGGTATATAATAATCAAAACGCAAGGTATGGGTCTGTTCACCAGAGGTCACACGGTATGAGCACTATCTCTATTTACATATCAGATCAACTTAACGCAACAAAGGTATTTCAAAGAGGTAACAAAATCTCTGTTCACGCAGAGGTCGGATTTGGCTGGGGTTAACACAGATCCATCTAAAACTCCAGAACGGTACCAGGGATCACTCAGATCCTATCACGTTTCTCCAGTGATCTAAGTAATATACCCATTATAGATCTATATTACTAAAGAATAAAACAACGTCTTCAGGATTTATAAACAGGGTGAGAAGTACAGGATTTTCCTTTAAAAAGTCGTCAGGTGATCAATCAACCTGATCACTCTGAACCTTAATTTTATTTCAAATCAAATCATGGACAGAGCTGATCAATAAAATTGCGCACACTGTAATTTAATCAAATTCAATCTTAAACAATCTTGACAGAACGAACCAATGAAACTGGGCACTTTGCAAATTAATCACATTCAATAAAAAATCACTGGACAGAGCTGATCAATGAAACTGAGCACTCTGCCAATTAATTAAATTCAACCCTGGGTCATTTTATTCGTAGCCGATGGGATGGGTAATCATTAAGAAGTCCTCTGGGCAAAATTTTCACTCGATGTCTAAGTCGATTATTGCAAAATCGGCAGAGATACAGTGTAGTTAGGATCAGGGTGTAGTTTCGCCTTCCATTTGGGTCTGTTGGGGAACATAGGCTTCAGTAGCAGTACGATCTCTCAATTTAAAAAGAAAACTATTATATACAAAAATTACATCTCCAGAAAATAGTTAACCAAGGAGTTACACATACTCATCTCTCTTTGGTACTTTAATAATACATTAGCAGTCTTTTAGTACTAACATACATATTCTAGAAACACACAGACTGAGAATCTTCCTTCTAGTTCTCTAATCATTTCCACAATACAAAAATTACGATTCTTATGTACTGACAATACATTTCCAGAAGTTAATCGAACACATAATAACAATACTTTCAGATCTCAAATATTCCTTAGTAAAACAATGAAATCTTAAATTATATAGAACCTGTATTAATTGGTCCTCGCGCAGTTGATGTAGATCCTAGGAGAATGCAGCTTTGGTCTCGCCGTTGCTGTGCAAGTAGTCGCTGATCTAGCCGAAAGAATCCTTGTTGAAATTGCAGCTCCAATCCATCGTCCGACTTCCACGAATTACCGACCAACCCCTCGGTTGACCTCCCTACCATATCGAGGTTACTCTTTTTCACCTCGAACCCCCGAGCTAATGGGGTCGTAAGAACACACACAAGATAGCCTCCCGAAAGGATCTCCCAATCCCCGTTCCGGCTAATCCCAACTCCAAGGTTCATAACATAATCCGAGATTATGATGACTATCCAACATTAGGGAGCAAGAGCCCCTTCTCTCCTTCTCTTCCCTCATTATATAGCAAATTCTTGTGTGCCATGTGTCTGTCCATGCACATATTTAATTTAATTTAATATTTTAATTTCAAATATTCTCAAATACATGTGTCTCAATGTCTTTAATGTGCACCTAATTCCCTAAATCAGTGGGAGTTAGGTGTAGGAGAGTTCTACTCCTCTTTTGTTTCTCGAATAGTTTACAAAATATCTTTTTAGTAAACTTGTTGTTGTTATTTAATTTATTTCTTTTAAATAATAAAATTTATAAAAGAAAATTTGTTTCTTTTGTTAAATAACATATATATATATATATTTAAAAGCTTTTTAGAAAATTAAATAATATATATATTCTCTCTACTTCTTTTATTCTTTACTAGAATATTATCATTTAGAGTTAACTCCTATTAGTGTTCAGTTCTAAAAGAACTTCTATAGGAACTTCTAGTTTAACTTTTATTTTATTCTTTCAATAAAGTAGATAAATGAAATAGTTTAAACTAAACTAATAGTTTTGTTTTGTTTTTCTTCTTTTCTCTTAACAATAGAATACTGAATATTATTTTCTGGTACTTGTCTTTTTAATTTAAGGCTACATGAATTTATCTTTGATGATTTTTCAATTTCTTTCTTTAAATGCCATTATCTTTTCTTGTCCAGGTGCCTCTTCGACGGGCTCTTCCGACAGTTTCATTTCTTCCTTCTTATGGGGAGTACTGTGTAGCGACCGGGAACTGTTACCGCGATCTCTCAACTACGCTCCTTGGAATCTAAGGGATGTTGAGGGATAAGGCTCTCCTTATTGCGTGCCCCTCAACTCATCATACATGACCAAATCATTATGGCCTTGCCTATTACGGCATACGCTTCCCTGGGTGAGCTGAAACGGCTTCACCCATGCGTGGATTGCTAATTCAGGGTCAACAGTCAATCGTCGTACCCCTAAGTGTTCTTTCCATTCTTACGACCCCGATAATTCCATTATGGGTCAGTCGGTAAATCGTCTTACCTACCACCGCACACACTTAAACGCATATTAGTAGTGCTTCACTATAAAACATTTGTATCATCCTTTTCTTTTTCTCTGTCAGTAGAGTATAAACAAATCATCATTTTTCATTTCAAGTAATTTCAACATTCATTATTTTTCATTTTCTCTGTCAGTCGAGTATAAAAAAGTCATCATTTTTCATTTCAAGTAATTTCAACATTCATCATTTATCTAACCATTTTCATTTCACATATAAAATCTAAAGCAATTATTCATGGTCCAAGTTTTTATAACTCTGGGTCACTTCAAACCAGTGTCCTCAAATAGTCAAATCAGTCGTAGGTCTCAAAAGTAGTCTGATCAATCATAGGTCTCAAATAATCTAATCAATCATAAGTCTAAAATAATCAAATCAATCATGAGTGATGAGGCGGGCATTGCAATCCTGATATGAACGATCTTTTCAATGATAGCGATTCTGAACCAGATGACGATATAGATGCTGAGTTAGATGAAGAAGAATACGAATGACATTGTAGGAATGTTGGAATCTAGGAGGTATGTGAGAACATCTTTTTTCATAATGTATTATGTTTACGACTATTTAGTTATGTTTAAACCATCGTTATCACCATCATCACAATATTCATCATCAGCATCATCTTCATCATGATCATTATCTTCACCACCACCACCACCACCATCATCATCTTCATTATCCTCATCCTCATCCTCATCATCTTCGGCATCATCATCATCATCATCATCATAATCATCATCATCCTCATCATCCTCATAATCATCGTCATCGTCATCATCTTCATAATCATCAACATCTTCGTCATGATCCTAATCATCAACGTCGTCACCCTCATCCTCATCAAAATCATCATCACCATCACCATCATCATCGTCATCACCATCTTCATCATGATAATCGTCATCAACGTCATCACCCTCTTCCTCATCAACATCATCATCATCATCATATTCTTCATCATCATCATCATCGTCGTCATCACCATCTTCATCATCATCACCACCATCATCATCTTCATAATCACAACCACCATCATCGTCGTCGTTGTCGTCATCATCATCATCATCATCATCATCATCGTCGTCATCATAAATTAACTGTTTCTTAGTGTTTTTTAAATTTTCTTGTATGTTGTCATATGTTATAACACAATTTTTTTTTTTACATAGATTTTGTCGGCTTATGGGGAATTGAGAGTGATGTGAGGAGGGGGAGGGGCCATAAGAGCTTCCACCTTCACGTGGTTGGCCCTGTTCAGTAAATAATATTAAATTATTCTCGAAACAAAGAGAAGCTCAATAAGGCAATGCACAGTTATCATGCTAACGCAAATGGCGTGCTTGATCATGTACTGCACGGGGCCAACATTGAAATTTTTTAAATTTGTGCTTGCTTGGATTGAAATTTGGCATGCTTAGACTAGATGCACGCATTGACGGTGTGGGAGGGTTTATAACCTCAAACATGGCGGACACTAACAATTTGAGCATAAAAAACCACACCTATGTTTTGTAAATCTACTATGTTTTGTGTAAATCATAATGTATGTCTTGTTTTTAAAAATTATATATTAAACCATATTGTATGTTTTGTTTATTGTTTATCTATGATTATTATGATGATGATGATCAATGATGATGAAAATGATGATGATGATGATTAGTGATGGTGAAAATGATGATGATGGTTAGCGATGACAAAAACGATGATGATGATGATGGTGCTTATGACGACGGGTTAGACTTTTTTTTGTTTATTTGGAGTTAGCCTGCTTTTTCAGGCATGCCTATATTTATAATCTATTTGTGGCAGGTACATGTTGTGATGTCGTTGGTCCTAAAAGGTCTAGTACTTCCAATTTTGATGGAAAAATATGTCTTCCTCAAAATGATAAAAATACCTTTGGCCTCTTAGGAAAGCTTGACTTTGGTTGCGGTGGTGGATGCTAGTGACTATGGTGGTAGATAGGGTCGTTTGTGAGTTATCAGTCATAGGTTAAGTCTTCAAGAGGTATTTCATGAAAATATTTTGCTCAACTAATTGTAGTCATGTGAAGATTGGTTGTAGTGGTGTTAATTGAATATGAAACCCACTTCAACCACTTTAATAAAATGTGGTTGTGCTATTGATATTATTTATCAAATTGCCATGAAAATTTCTATTTCAACATATAAAGGGTATTGATATATTATATTAACATCAATATATAATATAAACCGTAGAAACAGTTGATGCTCACTAATTTATTTTGACCTATATTTACAGTCTATTGTTGCATAAGTTCATATTACATAACTCACAAAATTATAAATATTTCATTTTCACCCATAATTCCATTTTGGCTCCAATTATTTCATTGTCTCAAATTCAAAAAATATGAATAAATATAACTCCATGAAATTTCTAAAACTCATAGTGCCATTACATTTTTAGGCTCTTTTAAGATCTTTCATACATATAAACAAATGCATTGTTTCAATAAAGTGAGATGAGATATCTCTTTGGTAATGATGTTAATATTTACACTAAATTATCTTTTAAATAAAAGTTGGAAAGATTACTTGTAGATGAATAATATTACAGTGCTTGGGACTTATGGTTTGATGATCAACCATAAGGTTTCAGAATGGAGTTAAGTGCTAGTAAACCAAGTAAACAACATATTAAATTATGATCTAATCATAACTAAAGTGTGAATTGGTGTATGGAATTTTTGTGATTTAAAAAATCATCATCAAACTCTACATAAATTTATAAAAATAAAATTAATAATTAAAATATTTCTTAACATTGAATTATTCACCTATAATAGAGTTTAGCATAGCAAAATATGTGCACACCCTTAAATGAGTAAAAACATAGAAATTTGAAAGATGTCATTTGGATTATTTCATTTTCTATGATTGTTCGCTTAGAATTTGTGAAGTTCCTCTCAATGTGAAATAGTGACAATTTTGCATTTATCTATTATGGAATTAGAAATTATGAAATCAAGATAGGGTTTGGATTCAAAGTTGGAGACGGGTAAAATTGAACACAATAATTTGCCATGGTGAGAAGGAAACAAATTCTCAAATTTTCAACACTTCAAAACTACATACTTATGTGACTTTAAAATATGTTTGTTTTCACAACTATGCATTCTATGAATAAAAAAAGCTTCATTCATGATCAAATGCTTTTTACACACTACTAAATTAGAATATTAACATAACCAAAATTAAATAAAGGTTCATTCATAATCAAATGTTTATTAACAGACTACCAAGTTAGAATATTAACATAACCAACCTGTGATCCATTTATTTTATTGCATTTTTGTAGAGAAACATATTTTATTAACTTACAATTTTTCAAATTTATAAAAGCAAAGATGTTCATGACTATGTCATTAATTTCAAGTGTATGAATGTTCTAACTTATTATATTTGTAATAAATTACAATGACTATAAAGAACACTTCAATATATAGGCTTTAATAAAGTCTAATAAATTGATATGATCCAAAATCATTATTAGGGTATATGTATTTCAAAGGAGGGGTATAAAGCCTTGTGCGAGGTTAATATAATGACTAAGCCTTAACGGTGATGAAATACATTTAGATATATTTAAATGCCCTATCAATTTTCATTTTTCTTTATGCTATCGATAAATTTAAACACATAAAGTTCACCTCCAAGCACTCTAAAGCTATCGATACTATCTCCTTTTATCTCTTTGCATTTAGCTAGTCATATTGTGTTATTACGACAGATTTCAAGGGATAGGTTGGAAATGATGTTGATGATGGTGAAAATGACAATGACATTGATGACGAGGATGACGACGACGATGATGATGATGATGATGATGACGACGATGATGAGGATGATGATGAAGATGATGATGATGACGAAGATGGTGATGATGATGATGACGATGATGATGATGATGATGATGATGATAATGATGATGATGATGATGACGATGATGAAGATGAAGATGACAATGATGATGAGGATGAGGATGATGATGAGGATGAGGATGATGATGTATATGATGATGATGATGATGAGGAGGATGATGATGAATATGGTGATGAGGAGTCTAAGGATGATGATGAAGATGGTGATGTTGATGAGGAAGAGGGTAATGATGCTAATGATGAGGATCATGACGAAGATGTTGATGATTATGAAGATGATGAAGATGACACTGATGATGAGGATGATGAGGATGAGGATGAGGATGATGATGATGATGAAGATGATGATGATGATGTTGATGATGAAGATGATGATGATGATGATGATGTTGACGGGGAAGAGGGTGACGACGTTGATGATGAGGATCATGACGAAGATGTTGATGATTATGAAGATGATGAAGATGGCGATGATGATGAGGATGATGATACTGATGATGATGATGAGGAGGATGATGATGAAGATAATGATGATGATGATGATGATGATGATGATGATGATGATGATGACGATGATGAGTTCTATGATGATGATGAGGATGATGATACTGATGATGATGATGAGGAGGATGATGATGAAGATAATGATGATGATGATGATGATGATGATGATGATGATGATGATGATGATGACGATGATGAGTTCTATGATGATGATGAGGATGAGGATTAGGATGAGGTTGATGATGATGAGGATGAGGGTGAGGATGAGGATGAGGATGGGGATGAGGATGAATATGGTGATGAGGAGTATGAGGATGATGATGAAGATGGTGATGTTGATGAGGAAGAGGGTGATGACGCTGATGATGAGGATCATGACGAAGATGTTGATGATTATGAATATGATGAAGATGATGATGATGATGAGGATGATGATGATGAGGATGATAAAGATGATGAAGATGATGATGATGATGATGATGTTGACGAGGAAGAGGGTGGCGATCCTGATGATGAGGATCACGACGAAGATGTTGATGATTATGAAGATGATGAAGATGACGATGATGATGAGGATGATGATACTGATGAGGATGAGGATGACGATGAAGATGATGATGATGATGATGATGATGATGATGATGATGATGGTGATGATGATGATGATGATGATGATGCCGATGATGAGGATGAAGATGACGATGATGATGAGTTCTATGATGATGATGATGATGATGATGATGTGGATGAGGATGAGGATGAGGTTGATGATGATGATGATGATGAGGATGAGGATGATGATGAATATGGTGATGAGGAGTACGAGGATGATGATGAAGATGGTGATGTTGATGAGGAAGAGGGTGATGACGCTGATGCTGAGGATCATGATGAATATGTTGATTATTATGAAGATGATGAAGATGACGATGATGAGGATGATGATGATGATGATGATGATTATGATGAGGATGAGGATGATGACGAAGATGATGAAGAAGATGATGATGATGATGATGATGTTGATGAGGAAGAGGGTGACGACACCGATGATGAGGATCATGATGAAGATGTTGATGATTATGAAGATGATGAAGATGACAATGATGATGAGGATGATGATGCTCATGATGACGACGAGGATGAAGATGATGATGATGAAGAAGAAGAAGATGATGATGATGATGATGATGTTGATGATGGTGATGATGATGATGATGATGATGATGATGACGACAATGATGGTGAGGATGATGATGATGATGAAGATGATGATGATGATGATGATGACGATGATGATGATGATGATGATGATGACGATGATGATGACGAAGATGATATTTAATTAAATATGATATGTAACTAATATTGGAATGTCATTACACTGTTTAGAATGATATGTGCTTTAACATTGTATTGAGTTAAAAAAATGAAGTTTAAAATTTGAAATCAATATTATTACATTTTTATATTAATAACAAATGAAAAAAATATAAACAAAAGTGAATATAAATAACATTAATAGTTTAAGTTGTAATAGTAATTCTATATTTCTTTTTAATTTTGTAATACATTTTGATTTTATTATTGTAGATATTTATTCATATTTTAATAAAAATAAAAATATGATAAAATATTTTTAAACTTAAAATTTTAAAATAAAATTGATGATGATTCATTATTACTATAATTCATATATATATAATTAAAGGTCATTCATCTATTTTCTATACCTAAAATTAAGAATTATTCAACATATTCTTTAGAAACTATGATGGTAATACATTATTACTATAATTTATTTATACATTTAATTTAATATAGTAATAGGCACATCTTCATAATTTAAAGTTAATAATATACTCACAATGTATTGTTGCATGTAGATGTTCCAAAGTCCAACTTAAATAATCGTAATTAACAAATCATAAACTGTTTATAAAATTAATCTAATCTCAGCATGATTTCAACTAAATGTCCCTCTTAGAACCTTATATTTATCGCTAATTTAGTTACAACTCAATCAAACTCACTACCATACATAAAACTAAAACTACGAGAAAACCCTTATTGTAATATAAGCATCCAAATTTAAACATATTTGGATGGATTGGCAAGTTACAAGTGAGTTAACCTCACTACAATACATAAAACTAAGAAGCAAAACTCTTATTGCAATATAAGCATATGTTTAAAGCTGAGGTTTCACCCCCAATTGGATAAACCACATTTTAGTTCAAGGGTTGCCTGAACTAGAGGAGGAGGAGTTCGAGATCACACACTAGAAGAGACCACATGCTAGAACAGGAGGAACCCACATATGACTGAAGGAGATCAAGATCTTGTGCTTATTCACCTAGAGGAGACTCACATTCTTCTACGCCCAGTTCTGTGCCCGGAGGAGTTCGAGACCACCAGAAAGGAGACCGAGATGTCTTCAGTAAGTTCAAACATCAACCAAAACACTTAATCTTTGAAAATTGCTTATCTGCAGAGCACATAAAAATTGAAAATTGCTTATCTATAGAGAAATGCATTGCATAGACTAGGGTTGTTTGGAAACGAATTAATTCCTTCTCTGCAGAGCCTAATGATCTCTTTTTTCTACGTGTTTGGGGGTTTGGAAATGCATTGCGCGAACTAGGGTTTGAAATTTCATAGCCGGATTCACTTATACCTCTCTACTTCTATTTCATGCGATTTCCTCTACCTCCCTGATGTCCCAAATGCTAGGCTGAAGAGCCAACATTGCCAGAACCTTCCACTCAAAGTAACATTATTCTCATTATCAAGAAAATATTGGGAAGCATTAGGGGCTGAACCTTCTATTGTCAATTCATGGGGTGGACCAACGTTAGCATCACTAGTTGACATGTTTGGGGGATAAAAATGAAAAATGGAAGCATGAGAGACTTGAGGCTGATTGCAGATAAAACCCACTTTTCAGGTAAACAAATTGCTATCATAAAATTCTGCCCTATTCCCCAACACAACAATAATAAATAAATAAATTAAATTAAAAAACCTTGCTAGCAATTTCCCACTATTTAGAAAAACTCGGTTCTCTTACAAACTCCTCAAATGTTTGCTACAGAACCTACACACACTTCTCACTATGAATTTAAAAGTCTATGTTGGGAAAATTCCTTCTTTTTTACTGCTAAAACATGCAAATTCCTGAGATGGGAGAGTCCAATTGATGATAGTGAAAAAATTGTTTTTCCCTCGCTCACATTTTTCTTGATAAGATAATATTGAAATTACAAAGATGATTTTTTTTTGTCTAATTTGATTTCGTTTACCCATCAACAACATATTATGATTATGTATCTATTTCTTAACCAAATTTAAACATTTTTTCCCTTTTTTCCTACAAGGTTGTGGGTGAAATTGAAAATGATGCATAACTAATAGTTTTTGAGGAAGATAACCCTCATACAATATTTGCATTATTATTGCCACAAATGCTTAAGTAAAAAAAATGCGTTCCTAAATAGAACTTAGAAGGTCTGTAATAGGTTCCCACTTTGAGGAACATATTCAGCTCTAACAAAAAATTCTCACTATAAAATTTTATTCAAGGATACAGACACTTTCAAATTCACATTGAAACAACGATATGTGTTCAATGGTGTGGGTATAAATCCTATACAAATTGGCATTTGCTAAGGTGATGAAGGGTTTATAAATAAGAAGATGACGTAAATTTTCAATGGATACAAAGGCTGACTCATTTTGAACTTGCTGCAAAAACATCAAGATGACTTCAAAAAATGCTAGAATGATGAAAAATCATCACACAAGAATTTGATATTGCTTATTACAATATCTTGATTGAAATTCTTGAATGACAATAAAATCCTTATCATGCTGCTTGCACTCTACTTATCAGAAGGATAATCCCCTCCAAAATTTGGCACTTGTGGCACTTGTGAAACTCAATCATAAACTCTCTAACATTGCAATGAATTAGGCTGGGGGTCTTCATCATGCTAAAAAATGTGAGGCATCCATATTTTTCTATGTGAATGACATTATGCTGGACATTTTGGAGCTCTTGAAAAATCGTAAGGTGACTTTTTTGTGAATTACTGTAAGTTGTGATTTTTGGACTACTATAAGTGTATGTTGAGGATATTCAAAGGAACCTTCAATTATAAATACCTCAATATATCATTAATTTAGAAGAGCCTAGTCAACGACCCTTGGTTTCCTTATAAAAATCTTGATCTAGTTTTTTTATACTGCAAATGTTGAAATAGACCTAGACACATTGCTTATACATGATCCTGATGTAATGCATGCCATGACAGAGATGATGAAGAGAACTTCCTTAACCCTTGATTCTTCATTTGAATGATTTATTACTTGATGGCCTAGACACAGTTACTGTATTGATGTCAAAATTGCATTTGGTTAGTGTTGGGAAACACTTATTCCTGTATGTAAGTACATTTGCATGAATGAATTTATTTGACAGTCATGAAAATGTAGGGCCCCTCCTTTAGGCTCCTCCTGAACAGAACCTGAAACTCAACCACTTGATACAAAAGAAATTAGAAAGCATAATGACTAGATAAATAAACTAAATAAATGAATAACTTAGCAAATTAAAACAAATCATAACCTATCACCATCTTGTCCATTGTCATCCGCGTGTTCCATAGGATCCCTCTAACAAAGCTCGTTTAACCATAGGCAAAGCAACCATTAGCTTTTCCACCCAACCATAGGCTCATGCTTTCAGTCGCATGGCCTCCCCTGAGCTTTGGGTCATAGAGCTCACACAATAATCAAGAAACCCAGCTTGGGATCCCCCCCCACTAAGATTTCCAGCCAAACCCTCAATAACAGCAAGTCATGAGGTAACTCAAAATTATGATAGTCATCCAGGGTCTAGGTCCTTTACCCATTCCCAATGCCTTCCTTATAAAGGAAAATATCATGTGACACATGTCACTTTATGCATAATTATTTATTTTATTTAAATTCTAAATAAAAACAACTCACTGTTGATGTATATGTAACTTCGGAATGTATTTCACCCATGTATTTCATATATGTATTTTGTACTCCTATAGAGATGGCATTATTCCTCTATACGGAAGTGTTTGTATTCCTATAGAGATGTTATTATTCCTCTATGCGGAAGTGTCGTCATTTATATTGTAAGTGTCGTAACTTATACTTGATGGGTTATTAGACCACCTTCTTGGGGTCGGCCCTGTATAAGTCATGTGTGTTGAAGGGTTATTAGACCACCCTATTGGGGTTCGGCCATGTGGGTCAAAGGGTTATTAGACCACCAAGTGTGGGGTCGGACTTGCTTAATTTAACCATGGGTTAAGCTAGACATGTAGGCCCCATTAGTTTATTGGGCAGAACAGAACAAGTATAAATAGAGATCAGAAGATCTCTATTTGATCATTCATTCACACACTTCTCTCATTCGGAAAGTGGCGCACTTATGAGGAGGAGGCTCTGCTGCTAGGAGAAGACTATCTCTTGTATTCTGGTTGTATCATTGCTCTATATATCTCTGAGGAAGTTATTGGGGTTTTTCACCTTTATGGTTTTCCCCAAGTAAACTCTGTGTCTCTTGTGTGCTTGCATTATTGTGTCCATGATTGATATGATGTAGATTTGCTGTACATGTTGTTCTCTCAGTTAAGATCCTAGATTAGATTGCATTAAATTCTGAAAATTTAATATGGTATCAGAGCTAGCCTGAAAGAAGGCATGATATGGCATGTATGACACTTGTTGCACTTATGATGCTAGGGCTTGATATAGCAAAAACCACTCATCATAGCATGTTCGCTATAAATCCATTTTGGAGAATTTTTCGGATCTGAAACTTTTATAGGTCGAATATCAGATCCCCATGTACCTTGCGTCCAAAGGAAAACCTCTAATTCATTGTACTTTGTGATTTATGATCTGTACAATACAGGGTTTCTGCCTCTTATAGATCTTAGTCATAAACAAGTGACCTTGGAAAAAAGGTCATAACTTGGGCTAGGAATCTCCAAATGAAATTTCATAAAACGTGACAGGTAGTACATAGACTGTACTATCTCAGGAAAATTTTTCAGAGGCCGAAGTTGAACCAGTGACACATGGCACGTCGTACAAGTTCGCTCTCCTGTTTTATCCCATAAACAGGTCACGTTGTGACACTTAGCATAACTCTCTCTCAGAGAATCCAATTGAGGCTAGACCTGTCGAGAAGGAAATATGACAGGTCGGGCTATCTCAGGAAGCATTTTCAGACCCTGTGGATTGAAAAGTTTGGAGTTACACCAGAAATAATCAGGTACATATTTCTGTCATAACAGAATTAATTTTGAGCACCTTCATTCATGGCTTCCGGAACTTAGGGTTTCAGAGAAAGTTGGAATTTTTGTAATCGGAGACTATGGCTGAATTCCACTCATCAAAATAGAAATTTAGAGACCAAGTTCATAATTTTTGGTTGGGTTGAAGACCGAGCTTGATCAGACCCTAGTTCGGGACTTTGATTGGAAAAGTGGAAAATTAGGGCTTCTGCAAAAGGAAAATTAGGGCTTCTGCAAAATGGGAATTTTTGAAATCTGTGACCACAGCTGGAAGCTCCTTAAAAAAACATAAGCTTAGAGATTTGGATCAAACCTTTTGATTGGGCAGAAGAGTGGGCTTCATCAAACCCTAGTTCGGGGTCACGTCGAGTGAATCCGAAAGTTTCAAAGGCAAAATTGAGGAGTGAAACTTTGCAGTTTTCAAATTCTGGATATACTAGCTTGATCAGCTCATCAAGGCGCATATTTCTATCCTTTCGGAAGTTTGAAATTCAAAGTTTGAATTTTGGCGGTTTCTTTGACAAACCCTAATCCATCTCCAGGTCCAGTTCTTGCAAATCAAGTGGATTGGGTTAATCCTAGAAGAAGATGGATTGGTCACCTGCATAAGTGAAGAAGTTCCTGTCTCAGAGGGAGATGAGGCTAAGGCCTTCCATAAGAATATTACAAGCAATCTTGATAGGTATGGCTTACAGGTATGTTTCGAATTCTGTTCATGGTTAAGTTTATGATATGTTTGTCTTCATGTCATTACAGTACAATCTTGATTAATTACTAGACTTGTCGTATCACCTTAATAGAAGATATTCATTGATTAAGGTTTTGAAACATATGATTGTACTAATGCATTGTGATGTTGTATGAGGTTTATGTTGTTCGCTAACACAAAAGGTACACCAAGAAAGTCAAATCATGTTCTGCTTCAAGAACATATGATCATGGTGACATGAAGACAAAGATTCATCCATTGTCATGGATCACATAGAAGATCTACTTTTGAGGTATGTATCACTTGGTTCTACAATGGTTAACTTATGAGACATGTAGGTTACTAGCACAAGTCACTGAAGAGAACCAGAAGACATGATGCGGGTATGTTAGACATAACTAGCTAGCAAGCTAATCCAGGTATGTTTTTCCTATATCAAGCTAGAATCCTACCTTGTGTTAGGATCTTATACTGTTGTGTTGTTGATAATGATTATTCATGAAGTCATAGGTTTGAATAGTCATGGTTTTATGCATATTATGTTTCTTACCATAATTGATGATATGACTAACCAGAAGAATCATGAAGGTATAGGTTTGAGTAATCACGGGTTTATGCATTGATGATTTAACTAATCAGAAGAGTCCTATGATCAAATAAGAATATGCATGAGTAGCAGAAGACTTCCCTGAAACCTTGAATACTAATGTTTATTATCTGTGAATGATCATGACTATACATGTTTAAGATTATTGTGTTTTGATAGTATTAAGATTATACTAATAAATGTGTTAAATTTTTAGAATTTACTTCAATCTGATCTAGGATCTTAACTGAGAGAACAACATGTACAGTAAATCTACAACATATCAATCGTAGACACAATAATGCAAGCACACAAGAGACACGAAGTTTACTTGGGGAAAACCATAAAGGTGAAAAACCCCAATAACTTCCTCAGAGATAGATAGAGCAATAATACAACCAGAATACAAGAGATAGTCTTCTCCTAGCAGCAGAGCCTCCTCCTCATAAGTGCGCCACCTTTCGAATGAGAGAAGTGTGTGAATGAATGATCAAATATAGATCTCCCGATCTCTATTTATACTTGTTCTGTCCTGCCCAATAAACTAATGGGGCCTACATGTCTAGCTTAACCCATGGTTAACTTAATCCAGGCCGACCCCACACTTGGTGGTCTAATAATCCTTTGACCCACATGGCCGACCCCCAATAGGGTGGTCTAATAACCCTTCGACTCACATGACTTATACAGGGTCGACCCCAACAAGGTGGTCTAATAACCCATCAAGTATAAGTTACGACACTTACAATATAAATGACATCACTTCCGTATAGAGAAATAATAACATCTCTATAGGAATACAAACACTTATGTATAGAGGAATAATGCCATCTCTATAGGAGTACAAAATACATATATGAAATACATGGGTGAAATACATTCCGAAGTTACATATACATCAACACTCTCTCTTAACTAGGAAGGTATTTCTCGACACAGGTCTGCTAGCACAAGTGTTTTTCTCTAGATCATCATCAGCGAATCATCATCCTCGAATCATCGTCATCGTCACTGCTGCTGCTATCTCAATCAATCTCTGAATCTACTCGTCACAAGAAGTTCTACAGAGCCAGTCCCTTTTCATAGAGGATGTAGGCCCACCACCTGCAAGTCTTCATCATTTGTGCGAATGGTCTAATAGAGATGGTCTTTCAGGACTAATTTTATGTGTGGATGCAATACTGGAAAGAGCATCCCAGGAACATTTATGTGCCTAAGCATGACCGGAAATATCTCCCAGGACTGATTACATGCATGTCCTTCACAATACCTTTAAAGAGCATCCCAGGAACATTTATGTGCCGCAACACGACCGACAAGATCTCTAAAGAGCATCCCAGGACTTATTACGAGCACACAGCTCAACCTCTCGGATATCTAGGACTTATTACATGTGAATAGACAATACCTTTAAAGAGCATCCCAGGAACATTTATGTGCCGCAGCACGACCGATAAGATCTCTAAAGAGCATCCCAAGACTTATTACGAGCACACAGCTCAACCTATCAGATATCCAAAACTGATTACATATCTCCGTAGTAATACCTCATCCCAGGACTGATTACGAGCACATAGCTCAACCTATCAGATATCTGAGGACTGATTACATACTACATAGCAATACCTCATCCCAGGACTAATTACGAGCACACATCTCAACCCATCGGATATCCGAGGACTGTTTACATGCTATTTGCACAACCTGCCACATATCATCTCTGACCTCCAAGTATCAACCTAATACTCATGATCCAATGGATCATCATCGCATGAAGCATCATCTTGATGCTCATGATCATACTGATCATCATCACTGTACCATCCTTGTACATATCATCTAGAGCAACATCCTGAAACTCGTCATCTATGATCATCCTGATCATACACTGCATCTACCTGATGCATACCAAGTATCTACCTAATACATATCATCATACATGATCCACCTGATTATACAATGTATCCACCTGATACAAATACAAATACATAATCCACCTGATCATACCTGATACATATCAACATACATGATCTACCTGATCATACAATGTATCCACCTAATACATATACAGATACATGGTCCAAGCATCCAACATGATGCATATACAAAAATACATACAAATGATCCAACTGATCATATCCAACATCAAACATGATGCATACATACATATATATAAATGATCCAACTGATCATATCCAACATCCAACATGATGCGTACATATACATATAGAGCAGTAACTGGAGAATCGTCCTGATGCTCATCATCCATGATCCTCCTGATCATCATAGCATCGTCTTCCTTATATCATCTCATCGTCCACGAAGCACAGCCCAGATGCACATCATCCAACACTTACACCACTGACATGGGAGAACACATCTACCACCATTCAGGGAAGGCTCCAGCCCTTAATTTTTCACCATGGGAGAACACATCTACCACCATGTGAAAAATGGCTTCAGCCCTTACATCTACACCATGGGAGAACACATCTACCACCATGTGAGAATGGCTCAGCAATTACATCACGACCATGGGAGAACACATCAACCATGTCAGAAAAGCTCATGTGCATCTACATCTTCCGGACTCATCACTTCCCTTTCGAAGGAACCTCGATTTGAAGTGCACCAAGCCTCTCTCTGAAGTACTCAAACTGCACTCTAGCCAACGGCTTAGTCAATACATCTACAACCTGCTCATCCATCGCAACATACTCTGCTTCAGCTGTACTCAGTGCTACGCAGGACTGCTTCCTGCTAAACCAAGACACTTGATCCTATACTGAAGCAGCACCCAGGAGTGCTCTTCTTATCTGCAGCACTGCCTACCCAATCTGAATCAACATAACCCTGTAGGTTGAACTTTTGATTTGCATCATACTTGAGCCCATAATCAACTGTACCCTTCTAGACCTCAGAATATGCTTTACAGCAACCAGGTGAACTCTCCTTGGATCCGTCAAGAACTGGCTCAATGTGTTCAAAGCAAATATCTGGTCTTGTGTTCGTCAGGTACATCAAGGACCCAATCATTTGACAATACATAGTGACATCAACCGGCTCAGATGAAGCATCACACAGAAGCTTCAGGTTCGATGCCATAGGTGTGGCCATGTCCTTGTAGTCCATCATCCCGAACCTCTTCAGGATCTTTACTGCATACTTCCCTTGTCCAAGGAAGATTCCATCTGCACTCTGCCACACCTCCATGCCAAAAAAAAATAGTGCATCATCCCTAAGTTCTTCATCTCGAACTTGGCAGCAAGCTTCCATTGCGTGTTGGCAATCATCTCCTATTACAAATAGGTCATCCACATTCAGGAGTAGAATCACAGGATTCCCTTCCTCAACCTTGTAGTAAAGGTTGGAATCCGCTTTACTCTTGGTAAAGCCCAAACTAGATAGGAGGCTGTCTATCCTACCATACCAAGTTCTGCACATATATGACTCCCCTGTCATGTGTCTCAGAACCAAGTGGCTGCTCCACATACACTTCTTCTTCAACTACACCATTCAAGAAAGCTGTCTTGAAATCCATCTGGTGTATCTTCCACTTCATTACTGCAGCCAGAGCAAGTACTGATCTAATGGAAGTGTATCTGGCTATAGGAGGCAAAAGTCTCTATGCTACCACCTGCAGCATGCTTGATCTTGTAGATTCTCTTGGAAGTCACTACATACTCCCCTTCAGGTCTTGGGACTGCATCCCAAACATCTTCATGATTGACTGGTACTCCTCGATCATGGCATTCTTCCCAGATCCTGGGAACTTCAATATCTTCAATATTTTTCAATAGATAACTTTGTTGCTGAACAAATGTTGTAGTCCTTCTTTTGTAGGTGATGGTATACGATCTTTTCCTACACAACAAATTAAATTGCATTATTAGAAAACATCTTATAGTTTTTTAGAACAAATTCTTACACATAAAGAAATATGTCATACAGTCATGCAATTATCTTAGCCAATGCTTCAATACAACATTTATTCATATTCTATAACTTTCTAGATGCCTTCCAATCTCTACCAGAACATTGTTAAGAGTGTGCACAACTCCTAACATGTCAGCAAAGAGTTTTGATTTCTAGATAAGTAGCAATGGAATGTTGTATAGTTCCCATAGGCCACTTACCCATGTATATTAGTAGTATACTGTGCAACTATTCTAATATGCATAATACACAATCTAATTCTAGGGAACATAAGCATATACCATCATTGAATAACATTATGTAAGGAAATGACAATTCAAATACTTATCTTTGTTTTGGTTGCTAGGTGGACTCCCTCTGAATCTTTGCAACTCCCATTATGATGTGGATTGTGAGAAGTGGTCAAATCCCTCTGAATATCTGCATCCTTGCAGAAACTACTGAAGTGTGCTCCTTTGCTTTCTTGCAAGAACAACTGGAGTGTGCTCCCTCTTGATATTTGCTTCCTGGATTACCTGTCCTTGAACCTATTCCATTCTTAATCACTATGCATGCTTATTGGTATCATCATTGTGTTATCCTTGAGGTCTCATACATAATCACACATTTCTTAGTATAATCTTAATACTATCAAAATAATCTTAAACATGTATAGTCATGATCATTCACAGATAATAAACATTAGTATTCAAGGTTTCAGGGAAGTCTTCTTTTATTCATGCATATTCTTATTTGATCAAAGGACTCTTCTGATTAGTTAAATCATCAATGCATAAACCCGTGATTACTCAAACCTATACCTTCATGATTCTTCTGGTTAGTCATATCATCAATTATGGTAAGAAACATAATATGCATACAACCATGACTATTCAAACCTATGACTTCATGAATAATCATCATCAACAACACAACAGTATAAAATCCTAACACAAGGTAGGATTCTAGCTTGATATAGGAAAAACATACCTGGATTAGCATGCTAGCTAGTTATGTCTAACATACCTGCATAATGTCTTCTGGTTCTCTTCAATGACTTGTGCTAGTAACCTGCATGTCTAATAAGTTATCCATTGTAGAACCAAGTTATACATACCTCGTAAGTAGATCTTCTAAGTGATCCATGACAATGGATGAATCTTTATCTTCATGTCATCATGATCATATGTTCTTGAAGTAGAACATGATTTATCTTTCTTGGTGTACCTTTTATGTTAGCGAACGACATAAACCTCATACAACATCACAATGCATTAGTACAATCATAAGTGTCAAAACCTTAATCAATTAATATCTTCTATTAAGGTGATACGACAAGTCTAGTAATTAATCAAGATTGTACTGTAATGATATGAAGACAAACATATCATAAACTTAACCATGAACAAAATTCGAAACATACCTGTAATCCATACCTATCAAGATTGCTTGTAATCTTCTTATGGAAGGCCTTCACCTCATCTCCCTCTGAGACAGGAACTTCTTCACTTATGCAGGTGACCAATCCATCTTCTTCTAGGATTAACCCAATCCACTTGATTTAAAAGAACTGGACCTGGAGCTGGATTAGGGTTTGTCAGAGAAACCCAAAAAATATAAACTTTGAATTTCAAACTTCCGAAAGGTTAGAAATATGCTCCTTGATGAGCTGATCAAGCTGGTATATTCAGAATTTGAAAACTACAAAGTTTCACTCCTCAATTTTGCCTTTGAAACTTCCGGATTCACTAGACATGACCCCGAACTAGTGTTTGATGAAGCCCACTCTTCTGCCCAATCAAAAGGTTTGATCCAAACCTCTAAGCTTCTATTTTTCTGAGGAGCTTCCAGTCGTGGTCACATATTTTAAAAATTCCCATTTTTGCAGAAGCCTTTAATTTTCCACTTTTCTGATCAAAGTCTCGAACCAGGGTCTGATCAAGCCCGGTCTTATTCCCAACCAAAAATTCTGATATTGTTCTCTAAATTTATATTTTGATGAGTTGCATTCAGCCATAGTCTCTGATTACAAAAATTCCAACTTTCTCAGAAACCCTAGATTCCGGAAGCCATGAATGAAGGTGCTCTTTTGACAGAAATATGTACCTAATTGTTTCTGGGGTAACTTTGAACTTTTCGATCCAGAGGGTCTAAAAAGTTTTCCTGAGATAGTCTGACCTGTCATCTTTCCATCCCGATGGGCCTAACCTCAATTGGATTCTCTGAGAGAGAGTTATGCCAAGTGTTGCAACGTGACCTGTTTATGGGATAAACAAGGAGAGTGAGCTTGTATGGCGTTCCATGTCTCACTGGTTCAACTTTGGCCTCTGAACATGTTTCTTGAGATAGTACATTCTGTGTAGTACATGTCAATTTTTACGAAATTTCATTTGGAGCTTCCTAGCCCAAGTTATGACCTTTTTTTCCCAGGTCACTTGTTTATGATTGAGATCTGGAAGACACAGAAACCCTATATTGTACAGATCATAAATCATAAAGTACAAAGAATTAGAGGTTTTCCTTTGGACACAAGGTACATGGGGATCTTAGCTTCGACCTGTAACAATTTTTAGATCCGAAAACTTCGCCAAAATGGATTTATAGCGAAATTTCTATGATGAGTGGTTTTTGCTATATCAAGCCCTAGCATCGTAAGTGCAACAAATGCCATACATGCCATATCATGCCTTCTATCAGGCTAGCTATGATACCATGTTAAATTTTCATAATTTACTTCAATCTAATCTACGATCTTAACTGAGAGAACAACATGTACAGCAAATCTACAGCATATCAATCATGGACACAATAATGCAAGCACACAAGAGACACAAAGTTTACTTGGGGAAAACCATAAAGGTGAAAAACCCCAATAACTTCCTCAAAGATAGATAGAGCAATGATACAACCAGAATACAAGAGATAATCTTCTCCTAGCAGTAGAGCCTCCTCCTCATAAGTGCGCCACCTTCCGAATGAGAGAAGTTTGTGAATGAATTGTCAAATAGAGATCTCCCGATCTCTATTTATACTTGTTCTGTCCTGCCCAATAAACTAATGGGGCCTACATGTCTAGCTTAACCCATGGTTAACTTAATCTAGGCCGACCCCACACTTGGTGGTCTAATAACCCTTTGACCCACATGGACGACCCCCAATAGGGTGGTCTAATAACCCTTCGACCCACATGACTTATACAAGGACAACCCCAACAAGGTGGTCTAATAATCCATCAAGTATAAGTTACGACACTTACAATATAAATGACGACACTTCTGTATAGAGGAATAATAACATCTCTATAGGAATACAAAAAATTCCGTATAGAGGAATAATGCCAGCTCTATAGGAGTACAAAATACATAGATGAAATACATGGGTGAAATACATTCCGAAGTTACATATACATCAACAAAATGTGTGATTATGTATGAGACCTCAAGGATAACACAATGATGATACTAATGAGCATGCATAGTGATTAAGGATGGATATAAGTTCAAGGATAGGTAATCTAGGAAGCAAAGATCAAGAGGGAGCACACTCCAGTTGTTCCTGCAAGAAAGCAAAGGAGCACACTTCAGTAGTTTTTGCAAGGATGCAGATATTCAGAGGGAGTTGACCACTTCTCACAATCCACATCAGAATGGAGTTGCAAAGATTCATAGGGAGTCCACCCAGCAACCAAACAAAGATAAGTATTTGAATTGTCATTTCTCACATAATGTTATTCAATGATGTATATGCTTATGTTCCTATAATTAGGTTGTGTATTATGCATATTAGAATAGTAGCATTGATGAACAGTATACTACTAATATACATGGGTAAGTGGACTTTGACACTGTACAACATTCCATTGCTACTTATCTAGAATGAAACCTCTTTGCTGACATGTTAGGATTTGTGCACACTCTTAACAATGTTCTGGTAGAGATTGGAAGGCATCTAGAAAGTTACGGAATATGGATAAATGTTGTATTGAAGCATTGGCTAAGATAATTTCATGACTGTATGACATATTTCTTTATGTGTAAAAATTTGTTCTGAAAACTATGAGATGTTTTCTAATCATGCAATTTAACTTGTTGTGTAGGAAAGATCGTATACCATCACCTACAAAACAAGGACTACAACATTTGTTCAGCAACAAAGTTATCTATTGAAAATATTGAAGTTCCTAGTATTTGGGAAGAATGCCATGATCGAGGAGTACCAGTTGATCATGAAGATGTTTGGGATGCAGTCCCAAGACCTGAAGGGGAGTCTGTAGTGACTTCCAAGAGGATCTACAAGATCAAGCATGCTGCAGGTGGTAGCATAGAGACTTTTTCTCCTGTAGCCAGATACACTTCCATTAAATCAGTACTTGCTCTTGCTGCAGTGATGAATAGGAAGATACACTTTCTTGAATGGTGTAGTTGAATAAGAAGTGTATGTGGTGCAACCACTTGGTTCTGAGACACATGATAGGGAGTCATATATGTGCAGAACTTGGATAGACATCTTTCTATCCAGTTTGGGCTTTACCAAGAATAAAGCGGATTTCAACCTTTACTACAAGGTTGAGGAAGGAAATCCAATGATACTACTATGTGGATGACCTGTTTGTAACAGGTGAGCATAGATTGATTGCCGACATGCAGTGGAAGCTTACTGCAGAGTTCGAGTTCAAGAACTTGGGGAATATGCACTATTTGTTTTTGGCATGGAGGTGTGGCAGAGTGCAGATGGAATCTTCCTTGGACAAGGGAAGTATGCAGTAGAGATCTTGAAGAGGTTCGGATGATGGACTGCAAGGCTATGGCCACACCTATGGCATCGAACCTTAAGCTTCTGTGTGATGCTTCATCTGAGCCGGTTGATATCACTATGTATCGTCAGATGATTGGGTCCTTGATGTACCTGACGAACATGAGACCAGATATTTGCTTTGCAGTGAACACATTGAGCCAGTTCCTGACGGATCTGAGGACTGTTCACCTGGTTGTTGTAAAGCATATTCTGAGGTACCTGAAGGGTACAATTGATTATGGGCTCAAGTATGATGCGAATCAAAAGTTTAACATGTAGGGTTATGTTGATTTAGATTGGGCAGGCAGTGCTACAGATAGGGATCAGGTGTGATCTCTTGGTTTAGTAGGAAGCAATCCTGCGTAGCAGTGAGTACAGCCGAAGTAGAGTATGTTGTGATGGATGAGCAGGTTGCAAATGTATTGACCAAGCCATTTGCTAAAGTGCAGTTTGAGTACTTCAGAGAGAGGCTTGGTGCACTTCAGATCGAGGTTCCTTCCAAAGGGAAGTGATGAGTCCGGAAGATGCAGATGCACATGAGCTTTTCTGACATGATTGATGTGTTCTCCCTTGGTCGTGATGTAATTGCTGAGCCATTTTTCACATGGTGGTAGATGTGTTCTCCCATGGTGAAAAAGTAAGGGCTGGAACCTTCCTCGAATGGTGGTAGATGTGTTCTCCCATGTCGGTGGTGTAAGTGATGGATGATGTGCATCTAGGCTGTGCTTCGTGGACGATGAGATGATCTGAAGAGGACGATGCTATGATGATCAGGAGGATCATGGATGATGAGCATCAGGACGATGCTCCAGTTACTACTCTGTATATGTATATGCATCATGTTGGATGCTTGTTATGATCAGTTGGATCATTTATGTGGATACATTGTGTGGATCATGTATATGTGTATGTATCAGGTGGATACATTGTATGATCAGGTAGATCATGCATGATGATATGTATCAGGTAGATACTTAGTATGCATCAGGTGGATGCATTGTGTGATCAGGATGATCGTGGATGACGAGCTTCTCCAGATGACATGCAGCAAGATGTTGTAGTGATGATGACTAGGATGATCATGTGTACATCAGGATGATGTATGGTGAGTATCAGGATGATACTTTGTGGCCGTGGATCAGGTTGTGCAGATGAGCATGTCTGGGAGATCCTATAGGTTGGAGTTGTGTACCCGTAACAGCCTGGGATGCTCTTTCGAGACATTGCTATGGGAGGACATATAATTTGTGCCTTGAGAGATCTTCAGGTCAGAATTGTGTACCCGTAACATCCTGAGATGCTCTTGCGAGGTTTTGTCCTATGGCATGTAATTTGATCCTGGGACATCTGGATAGGATGAAAAAGGCCTCAGATGCTTCAGCCAGGTTTCGCCATGACCAGATGTAATTCGCTCCTGGGAGATTTGGACAGGATGAAAAAGGCATCAGATGCTTCAGCTAGGTTTTGTGGTGGACCACATGTAATGTGCTCCTGGGAGATCTGGACAGGATGAAAAAGGCCTCAGATGCTTCAGCTAGGTTTTGTGGTGGACCACATGTAATGTGCTCCTGGGAGATCCAATAGGTAGAGTTGTGTGCTTGTAATAGCCTGGGATGATTCAGCCAAGTTTTGTGGTGAGATCACATGTAATGTGCTCCTGGGAGATCTGACAAGTAGAGCTGTGTGTTTGTAATGACCTGGGATGCTTCAGCCAGGTTTTGTGATAGGTCACATGTAATGTGCTTCTGGGAGATCCGACAAGTAGAGCTAAGTGCTTGTAACATCCTGGGATGCTACTGCCAGGTTTTGTGATGCACATAATAAGTCCTGAGGATTCCACAGTATGGCCAGTGATGACGAAGACCTACAGGTGGTGGGCCTACATCCAGTATGAAAAAGGACTGGCTCTGTAGAACTTCCTATGACGAGTAGATTCAGAGATTGATTGAGATAGCAGTAGCAGTGACGATGACGATGATTCGAGGATGATGATTCACTGATGATGATCCAGAGAAGAAGACTTGTGCTAGCAGACCTGTGTCGAGAAATACCTTCCTAGTTAAGAGGGAGTGTTGATGTATATGTAACTTCAGAATGTATTTCACTCATGTATTTCATATATGTATTTTGTACTCCTATAGAGATGGCATTATTCCTCTATACAGAAGTTTTTGTATTCCTATAGAGATGTTATTATTCCTCTATACAGAAGTGTCGTCATTTATATTGTAAGTGTCGTAACTTATACTTGATGGGTTATTAGACCACCAAGTGTGGGATTGGCCCGGATTAAGTTAACCATGGGTTAAGCTAGACATGTAGGCCCCATTAGTTTATTGGGTAGGACAGAACAAGTATAAAAAGAGATTGGGAGATCTCTATTTGATCATTCATTCACACACTTCTCTCATTCAAAAAGTGGTGCACTTATGAGGAGGAGGCTCTGCTGCTAGGAGAAGACTATCTCTTGTATTCTGGTTGTATCATTGCTCTATCTATCTCTGAGGAAGTTATTGGGGTTTTTCACCTTTATGGTTTTCCCCAAGTAAACTCTGTGTCTCTTGTGTGCTTGCATTATTGTGTCCATGATTGATATGCTGTAGATTTGATGTACATGTTGTTCTCTTAGTTAAGATCCTAGATCAGATTGAAGTAAATTCTGAAAATTTAACACTCACCCATCCAAGTGTCAGCTTTTCAAGGAGATGCACCAACATTCCTAAGTTTGCTCATATTTGCCGCCCAGATATTTCACTTAACTCCTAGATATGTGGTGTAGGTGGGGTTGACTAGGTGTCTATGCCTAGGATTCCATTTTGCTCCTAAATAAATTTATTTATAATATTTATAAATAATCATAAATATCCTTTCATGTGCAAATGCCTAAATAACACTTAATATTATTTAAATGCCAAAGTAATAATTTATGTGCAAATGCCTAAAGTACTCAAATGCATTTCTGAGTAATGTTCTAGGTGCAAACTTATATGTTTTTATGCAGTTAAGTATACCAATCATTTTCACTAGGATCTTGGTGCCATGCCGTTGGGCCACCTCGTTCCTTAATTTCATTTCCCCGACATGGCACCACTCCATCGGGTCCAATCATCCATAGTTTCCATTCCTCGACAAGGTACCACATCGTTGGGTCCTTGCATCCACTCTTTCCGTTCTCGGCAGGGTACCACACTGTCGGTCCCTTCTGCTGTCATCCTTTCATTTTGACTTGCAGGAACTTCATGTAGATATTTCAGGAGCCGTTACCTTCCATCCTTCGTCTACATGCTATTAGGGAATAATGGCGCTGAGGAGTGAGTCCGTTCTCACTGTGCGCCCCCCAACTCATACATGACCAACTCCGTTGTGGCCCACCGTGTACACCCTCATGCTTTCCTCTTGAGCAAGCGGATTAGTGCTTATCCTGCTCAAGCATGGTATTCTGTCGGAAGTTGACATCGTTGTCGCTCTCCTCGTGTGTGATTTATCCGTACTCTATGACCCTTCCATTCCTTTGTGTGTCCGTCGGTGAACCGTTTCACTTGTCGCTACACACATTTCTCACAAACATATCTTAGTAGTATTGTCCTCAATTATCATAATTTGATTCATCAATCTACTACTTCATTAAGCATTTATATTTTACTCATAACATCATAGGTTCTTCTAATTAACAAGGTATTTCGTCAATATGTAGTTCTTTTGTTCTCATCACATAATTGATCATACAGTGTAACGTCCCCATCTTGACCCTATTGCATTAATATTGTAAATGATGTAAATATTGTTATTTAGTCATGGTGAGGAGCTCAAGGCCAAGGCCCCACCACTGATTTATCGTTCTATGTATCGGCAATTAGAATAGATGCATAGAGTTCTTGTGCTAGCGGTGCACAATGTAAAATCGGACATCATGTAAATATGCAACTTTCAATGAAAAACCCACAACCAGCTACGCAATGCAACAAAGAGATGGGGGCATGATCTTTACAAGGAATAGGGAGGGAAAATAACCAAACCCTTGAGCCATGGTGTTAAGCCATTTCATTGAGGAAACCCATGAACTCTCAGCTACCCATTTGGTCTCATGCACCCAATCATTTAATTCTTCCAAGAATTGGTTGAGACAATTAATGCCTTGGGATGGGGGAGGTATGGCTGTCAATTTTTGTGTATGGGCAAGATAGCAACCTGGAAAATTGAGTTTTGGCTTACTGGGCAAGAAAACCCCCACGAAATTGACCCAAAGCCATTCTCCACCCATGGAATTCATCCTCTCACGCAGTCTGAGCTTGTTGGGGTTTTATCCTTCATGTTTTTCTCAATTTCCCTACATTTTCCCCATGATGGTAGCTCGTTTTTGCATATACAGTAGCTTGGGAGAGAAGGGCCACGATTTGGGGACTGTATGGAGGTTGTTTTTGCCCCCGAATATCCAGGGACATTTTTCTAAAAATGGATTTGGCTTCCCTGGGCTATTTCCCAATCTTCCCATTTCGTTTTTGTGTGTTCCCATGTTTTTCTAAGCTGGTAGAAACCCCATCCTTGGTTTGAACCCGTGAGCAGGAGACTCAGGAGTGGAAGAGGACAGATTTGGCTTGATGAGCCCAATTAAGTATCCATAGCTCAATGGGTGAGCCACTAGCTTAGTAATTCACCTCTGTCCATCTCTTAACAGCCTAAGAAACCCAATTGCTGATTGGCTTGGCTAGTTCTGGTATATCTTTGGCTATGTGAGAGCCTGCTTTCCCCTTTTCCTTGTGGAGATCATGCCCAGCTCGGGGGGTGGCAGTGGTGCTGAGAGATTGAGGAGCACACTGGCCTACGATTGGGTGGAACGTTGCAGAAGCGTAGCTGGTTGCTCAGGGACTACTTGGTTTAAGATAAGTATTCTCATTTGATAGTTTGATATTGCTCAATTGATGAATGACATGAAAATTTGGAATGTATGATGGATGTGTGTTAATTCTGCACATGATTTACTTTCGCTGTGTTTTTATAAATATTTATGCATCTTCATATCTCCATTATATTATGTGAATGCTTATGAAATAAGTTTATGGGGCTGGATGCCCAGTTTTAGCACAATGATCCTCTCTATCATGCTGGTATGATAGGAGGGGACATTACATATAGTTGGTCGTTTAAGCATCATTTGCATACACATGTAACACATTTTTCATAATCAAGCTAATCATTAAGCAACATGCAATTACTCATTTAATCCAACTATCCAACTCCACATAACATCAAGGGGTCCTTTTATTAATGTTTCAATCAGTCGGGTCACTCAATAGGTGCCTCAAGGTCTGCAGTAGTCTAGGGGCACTACATACACCCCTAATTATTTATAACTTCGTCTCAAAGTTCAGAATAAATGCGGAAATCTATGACGCATCTCAGTTGCGTCCTCCCAAGTCGCAGAGCTAGGACTATAACTGTCCCACTGCACTTTGACTTGATCAATCAAGGCTAATCATTAAGCAAGATGTAATCAATCAATTATCCCACTCCACATATATGATTTTATTTCTTAATTTATTTATCAATTAATGTCGTCATTCACATCTTCAGGTTTTCCTCAATCATTTAAGACATAACAAGGCTCAAGAGACCACTATATCAAAGTTGTTCAGCCGAGTCACATGACAGGTGCCCTTAAGGTCCACAGTCATTCTAGGGGCATTACAAAAAACCCTAAATCAGTGCCCTACCTAGATGAAGAAACCATATGTTGAAGCCATGTCAAATCTATTTGTTACTTGGACTGTTGCAATAGGGAGAGGAATAGAATATTTATAGTGATCACCTTCCTCCATGTGCTTTATTTGATTTACACCATAAAAAACATAGAGCTACCCTTAGAGGATATCGCTGCAAAAGGTCAATATTCCATCATTCAAAAAAATATGTTGCTATAGGAAAAAACCAAGATTGTTTGCTGACAAGATATATCAGGTATGATATATGATATTATACATTGAGAAACTACTAAAAAGAGGTGTGAATTGCCACATGAGAGTTCACCAAGAAAAACTGAAAAGTCTACTAGAAAATTTCACCTTAAGTAGTCTGCCCAAAACTGCCAACAATACCACACTTTAAACATGTTGATTCAGGGGCCTCTAAATAAGTACCTCTTCAAAGGTATCTGTAAGTGCAAGCTATCTTCCAAAGATCAAAATGGTCCATGAAACCAATAACACATGTGGTCTAGATGACAAATTAGATCAAGATCACTAGGGCGCTTCTTAATATGAATGTACATGTGAAGTTTACTACCAAACCCTCATAAATCAATCCAAAATCAATCAAATAAGACTACCTCAATATCCCAACATCATGAATAGGACAAATCCATAGCTACTAGCACAATAATGTCCATCAAGCTAATCATATAGGGCATCATCAATATGAAGCAACACTTTATCATCAAGAACCTAAGGCGTCAAATCTCCCTCAACATGTTGCCCCAACTAAGAATTGTAATGAAGATCACAAGTGGACACCCATGCAAAATGGGGGGTAACACATCATTTCATGGGATAGCATTCCACTATTGGATGACTTTTGGCATAGTTCCTGAGGTTTCATTGGAGAGCGTTCACTATTGGAGGGTTTTGTGCACATCTTTGGAGGGTTTCAATGCCATATTTGGATGAGCGTACACTTTGTGAGGCATCTATTGTATGTTTTATGGTTGCATGCACTCTTTCTCATGCTATTTGGATGGAGTGTTCACTCCATTAGAGCTACTTGGCACTTGATGGAGATTCAATATACCTTTCTCATATTTCATGGAGTGCTACACATTTTGGAGCATTTTCATGGGAGTCCTTCACCTTGAGAGTCTCTCACTCATCACTTTGTGCTATGTTTTGAGGGTGCGTTCAACCTTCAAATGGCATGAAATGAAGCTCAAGCACCCAAAATATAGGAACACTTCAAACGTTGGACATGAATGATGAGTGAAGTGTCTTCCAAGGTGGATTCCATAGATATCAACAACAAATTCCTTCTTTAGAAAGTCAAAGAAAAACTTATATCCCTCATGAGTCTATTGTAACTTGGCATGAACCCTAGATCCTCTAGCAATATACTCTTCCAACCTATGAATAAACAACTCCAAGAAAATCCAACAAATAATAGATAGAGTGATGGGTGGGGTCATTAGTATTTCATTGTGAGAGTTAGGTCCTAATGTTAGGTTGCGTAGGCGACCTCAACCAAGTCATAGACAACATGGAGAAGTATTATGTTATAAATGTCTCAAATTCTTCTGAAAAGATTGTCAAACTTGCATATAAATCTACTCATTGTCCATATATATATAAATAAGTTGTTTAATAAGAGTGGAAATTGTTTGAGAATATTTTTCAATCCCTAAATTTTTTCTTTTACAACAACTAATAGTATTTGCATTGATATATAATGGGCTACAATCGAAGCAGTGATTGTAGGTACCACCAAAATAATCAATTTTGCACCTAAATAATGTTTGGATGCAATAACTAATACCCAATTTTAATGATTGTAGGTACCACCAAATAGGTACTTGTCGGATCTATCTTCTTCAAGTGAGGAAGATAGACCAGAAGAGGTTGAAAGTGGGATGTCTAATACAATATCTAATAGGTCAAGATCAACTAGAGGTGGAAAGGTAAGGAGAAAGTTTCGTAGACGCATGGAAATTTTTGTTTCTGAAGGAGGATCATGTGGTTATCTTAACGAGTGCATAGGTGACATTGAGTTTCCCCTGAGGTATAGACATCTTGTCAAACGATGGATAACCAAGAAGCTACCCCAAATGGACACGGATTTATTCCTAAATGGGAGGACTTATCGCATTGCTCCTTCCTCTTTACATGGACTGGGGCTATTTTCCATGGATGGCATTGTGAAAATCCTCACAGCAGATCTAAGAGATGATGTGTACCTCACAAGAGTAATTATGATTAAGCAGTAAAATAGAAGAAGAGTGAACAATACAGTATAATGAGCAACTGAATAATATGTTACAGTAGAACTCAAATAGAAGCAATAATACTTCACACACACTAATTAATTAATCATATTATGGACAAATAAATAGTACAATGGTAGAGAGGATTTGAATTCCTAAGGTGGTAATTCGAATTAGACTCTCAGAGTGATCATAAGATCAATAAAGTGTCATTGGAGCACAACTAGGTGTCCTCATGATCATCGGAGCGCAACTAGAAGTCTTCATCATCATCAGTGGAGTCATCAATGCTCAAGTAACTGTCAACAATCAGTCAAACTAACTCTGGTAGGTGTAACTGAGTGTAACTCAATGTAACTGAGTGTAACTGAGTGTAACTGATTGTAACTGACTGTAACTGAGTGTAACTGAGTGTAACTGACTGTAACTGACTGTAACTGAGTGTAACTGACTGTAACTGACTGTAACTGAGTGAAAACTGGACTAGTAGGTGAAGAAGGGCGAGTTGCTCCCTAAAATCAAGGAAGAAGGGCGCATTAAGAAACTAGAGGGATGAAATTGAATAGTGAGAAGCTCCTGGGGGCTGGCTAACCGAGGGCTAGGTGCTGGACTGATGACTGGGATGCAAACCCTAAAGGTGCATGCATGACTGAAAATGTAAATGATCAAAATACTGGTGGGACTAGGATGGAGTATAGGAATATCCTAACACCCACCCTTAATCCATCTTGGGCCCTGGTAACTAAGACCAAAGGTCACCCAATACAATGAATAATAACAGTAAATAAACCAAGGAAGTAGGAAAATTTCATGGGAAACATACCCCCTCCTCAAAAAATAGACTGTAAGGCACACATAAAAATAAATGCTCCAAACTCAAGCATGTGTGATGGTTGGTCATATGTCTGGAGGTATATTCTTCTTGGGAAGAAGTGGATCATGCTCAAAAAGCATGTGCTTGTACTTGCTCTTCAGATCAAATGTGATGAGAACAAATCCAACAGTATGAGAATGATCCTTGAACCTGTGATTCGAATCAGCTGAGGTAGGATCAAATCTGTGAAAGTGCATATAGTCTTTTGTCTTCTCGTTCGAACCACCATGGGTGAGATTATGCCAAAAATAACTATTACATGTTTGCTTGAAATCAAAATCAGATTTAAGACTTAAAAGACAGTTTCTTGAGATCTCCTTTGAACTAGCAGGGGTGAGATCAAAACTATCATATGCATGAGAAATTATCCCAAGCAGTAATTTCTTAGAACCCAATTTAGATACAAGACTTGAATCATGGTTTCTTGAGATCTCCTTTGAACCATGAGAGGTGAGATCAAAACCAGTAAATGCATGAGAAATATCCCAAGCAAATGGCCACAGTTTCTTGAGATCTCCTTTGAACCAATAGGGGTGAGATCAAAACCATGAGATGCATGAGAAATCTTCCCAAGAGAATGGAAATTTCCATATTCTTCAATGACCTTCTGAAAGCATGGAATTATGATCATATAGTAGTATAAAAGAGGAGATAGCTGGAGAGGAATGAATGCATTGCCTTCAATAACTATTTTGACCTCCAAAATAATCATGTGATCATGATGCAAACCAACAGACTTTGGTGCAAGAGAGGATTTAGGACCTTCTGCAATATCTAGAGTGTGAGCTGGCATAGAAAGAGAAGAAAGTTTGAGCAAGAGTGGAGAATCTGCAAGTTCTTTGTCAACAACTTCAATATGAGATGATACTGGTGCATGATCTGAGAGACCATCAAGAGGAACGAATGCATCACTTTGTTTTCTTTCGAATGGGTTGGGACCAAGTCCTTCATTCTCTCTGCCAAATTTTCCATCCAGGTGAGCCCATATCTCTTTTGGAGTCCATAACTCCTTTGGAGTTTCAACACCATTACGATATTTGAATTGGAATCTCTGGCGTGCAAACAAAGAAAACATTATTGCTTGAAAGTGCATGTCACTTTTATTTAACCAGTCAATCTTCTCTTCAAGGGATTCAAACTCTCTTTCAAAATAACAATAAAAAAGATCATGGATCTTCAAGTCTGCTATCATTCTTGGTTTCCATTCATCATAGTTGGGTGGATCAAGAGGAGTAATTCCTGATGAATACATAGAAGCTGTGGAGGACCTACAAAAACAATATAGAATAACTGTAACTGCTACTACTGCAAAAATGCAGAAATTGCTGCAACTGTTGCACTCGAAATCTTGGTAATAACCTGCAAAAAACTCTCAAGAATGGAGATAAACAATACTCTCAACATGCTATGATACCATGTGAAAATCCTCACAGCAGATCTAAGAGATGATGTGTACCTCACAAGAGTAATTATGATTAAGAAGGAAAATAGAAGAAGAGTGAACAATACAATATAATGAGCAACCGAATAATATGGTACAATAGAACTCATATAGAAGCAATAATACTTCACACACATTAATTAATTAATCACAGTATGGACAAATAAATAGTACAATGGTAGAGAGGATTCGAATGCCTAAGGTGGCAATTCGAATTAGCCTCTCAGAGTGATCATAAGATCAATAGAGTGTCATCGGAGCACAACTAGGTGTCCTCATGATCATCGGAGCGCAACTGGAAGTCTTCATCATCATCAGTGGAGTCATCAATGCTCAAGTAACTGTCAACAATCAGTCAAACTAACTCTGGTAGGTGTAACTGAGTGTAACTCAATGTAACTGAGTGTAACTGACTATAACTGAGTGTAACTGACTGTAACTGAGTGAAAACTGGACTGGTAGGTGAAGAAGGGCGATTTGCTCCCTAAAATCAAGGAAGAAGGGCGCATTAAGAAACTGGAGGGCTAAAACTGAATAGTGAGAAGCTCCTGGGGGCTGGCTAACTGAGGGCTAGGTGCTGGACTGATGACTGGGATGCAAACCCTAAAGGTGCATGCATGACTGAAAATGTAAATGATCAAAATACTGGTGGGACTATGATGGAATATAGGAATATCCTAATAGGCATAAAGGTGCCATATGGTACTGAAACTGAATTGATGGAGTATGTCATTCCATGCTACAAATACAATGACTGGTTGTTGTTGGTCCGATATATGCAAAGTAGGTGGACATACGGAGTGGCAGCAAATTATTATCAACTACTAGACAACAGTCTGAAAAAAGGAGCAACTGTGTTTATTGATGGAAGGCCAAAAGCTTAAGGAAATATCACAGGGATTATAAATAGCACACGACCAGGGTCAACACATAAGCTACCCAATTTCCTATTTGAGGGGCGTGAAGGAAATCACGTATTCGTATGTGCAAAAAAATCAATAGCTGCAGGTGAAGAGTTGTTGATCAATTACGGTTTGAATCGAACAAATGCGGGGTTGCTATTATAGGGGTAATTTTCTTATACAACATTTAACTCAACCTTTGATCGATGACTTGTTATTTTTCTCTTGCATCAAGTTTATTTATGTCATGATTTTTATAATATACACATGGTTAATTATATGTCATGCTTTTCATTAATCATGTTTAAGAGACATTGTTATATATGTAATTTTCATTTTTAATATGTCTTAATTCTTATATTGTGGCAGGGTGATAGTGGCCATATGCCACAAATGCCACGAGCTGACCTTGGAAAGTCACCAATGGTGACACATGAGGTAAATGTTATTTTAATTGTACCTAATAGCATCAATGACATAGTAAACACAATTCATGATTATATTATAGTTGTTAACATGATTTGACATTTTTTATGCTAATTGAGTAAATATTTCAATATGATATCATTCTTATTTTATTGTGGCAGGGGGTCGGTACTCATAACACACCTACAGCTTCTGGACAGGTATCCATGACTATCATAGTAACAATAATTATTTTTTACATTAATCATGTTTATTATACATGGTTCAATTTTACTTATCGATATGAACATGTCTTGCTTATTGTGTTGTGGCAGGGTGACCGTGGGAAGTCACCGATGCTGTCGCATCAGGTAAATGATAGTGTAATAGTACCTAAACATGATTATAGTACTCATTTTTGTTATTATATGCATTATTTTTTTTATGTGAATTTTTGTAATGGTAGAAATAAATTAACTACCTTTTATTGATTGACGTTCATAGAGCACACCATATTAGGATGATGAGGCGGTCGCTGAGGAACATATACTTTATTCAACTAACGCAATGGAAACTGTGAAGAAAATGTTGAAAAAGTGCAATCAAGACCTTCGTATATGTATTTTAATCAGACCCAGGACTGAACAAATCAAAGCACAAATGGATGACTTGAGGCAAAAGATAGACCAATATATGGTAATTGGCATCTTTGAAATTTTTTACCAACTATGACATATATTCATTTATGTTTTTTTAGTTCTCTTTTTTTGATATGATCTAATATGTTGAAGTTTAATTTCTATAGGAATATTTGGAGATAACACCTGTCCATCGAGTATAGGCTGCAGAGGTCGGTATTGGTAGTAGCGATGGTTCAACACATCCCCAATACACCGTACCAAGAAGACTATTTTCCTCTCCTTCAGAGCAATGCAATTTATATGCTACGACCTCACCGAATGTTGGAGATCAACATGTCCCTCCAACCACCAATGCTTCACATGATGTTAGAGAGGAGGATAGCATTGATTGCGATAGTTGCTATCCTGGCGCAATACGTGTGGTTAGCAAGGGATCATTGACCGTTAGCTTTTTGGTGAACAATGAATGTGTTCCAATCAAGATACAGAAGATTGCAGGTATTATTTTATTTATTCAATGTTTTTTTTTCATGTAATTCGAAGCCACATAACTCAAATTAGTTTTACTTAATGATCATATGTTTTTTGTAGGAAATAATGCTTTTTTATAAGAACTTGCATGAAAAGGCATTGGAGATTTTTGGGCCCACCATTCGTACACGGTGGAATGCCTAAAATGAAAAATTGAAAGATGATTTGATGAACCACATGGTCAGCTTGTTTGGTGAAACCTTCAACAAAAAAGGTGTCATTGCAGCAACTGGCTTAAATTTGAAATATGTCAGGGTAGATTATAGGGACAATTTGCAAATTAACACCAAATATGAGCATCCTCCGATGGTTTCGGAGAAGGAGTGGAAGGCGCTCATGGAGGATGCAAACAAGAAGACATTGAGAAAACAAGGAAAGAATAGGCCACTCGGTTCAAGAAGGTATGACACATCATATTTTCAATGAACAATGTTCAATTTTTTATTTTAAAATTTTAAATATATTTAAGTTGCGATATCTAACATATTTGCAACCTTACATAGGTTCCCAGACACCTCTAAAGAAACAAAGGCAAGAGTAGATAAACATGGGAATCACAAACTAGGCCAAGGTGGATATCAGAAGCTAAGGGAAAGAATTGTAAGAATCGAATGATCACTTTTTGAAGCCAAAAATTAATTTATTTTTCTAACTGTAGCGAACAATTAATTGATTTATCGCAAGCACTTTACATGGTGTTATGCATTGCAGGGAAATGTGTTTCAAGAGGAAGCCACTGAAGAAAACTTGAAGATCAGCTTCAAGTATGGTTTTCAGCAGGTGGTGGAACATCAAAAAAGCTTGGGGAAAACCCCAATTTCCCCATTGACTGGCGTAGAGGTAAATAAAATCAATAAGGAAATCATTATAATGTACTTCCGTAATATATTCATGAATTATTACATTGAAAACTGAATGTCTTTTTTTGCTTTTAGGATGAGATCAACAAAAGCAATGAGGGTATCCATATCGAACCGGTCCAACGTGATGGTAGGGAGCTGCCTAGCCATTCAGGTATGTATGCTATAAAACAAATGTAGTCAATATGATTTTAAATACATAATTGCTGACATTTGCTAATTAATATTTTTCTATGAATGGCAGAGCATGTACCGTCTCATGATCAGCCGGGAGAGCAACAAATGTTAGAACCAATGAACACTATAGTTGACTCAGCTAGTCAACCAGCAGGTAAAGATCATTGTAATGATATTGAAAATAATGAAATACGTATCTCAATAATAACTGCGCATTTATATCTATATAACTGTCTTGTTTTTTCTAGCCATTCAGGTATGTATGCTATAAAACAAATGTATTCAATATGATTTAAAATACATAATTGCTAACATTTTCTAATTGATATTTTTCTATGAATGGCAGAGCATGTACCTTCTCATGATTAGCCGGGAGAGAAAAAAATGTCAGAACCAATGAACACTACAGATGACTCAGCTAGTCAACCAATAGGTAAAGATCATTGTAATGATATTGGAAATAATGAAATACGTATCTCAATAATAACTGCGCATTTAAATCTATATAACTATTTTGTTTTTTGTAGATGATGCCCCTCTCCATCCACCTCCATCCCCTGCTAATTGACATACGAGAAGTACGGTACGAGGGTGCATATCCACGCAATCAATAGAAAGAGAGGGAAAAACAACTACAATGGGTCAAGACATCGAAGATGAAGTCCCTCTCTTCAACTTTCTAAGGAAAAAACCAAAACATAAAAAAATGTAGTTGAAAGCATTAAAGATTTGTATTTGACTGAGTGAAGGCATGAAATATTTTCAGTTTTGTTACAAGTTTCTTCTTCAGTACTTTAATGATTTATGTAGCTCTATATTTGATAGTACTATGCTTATTAGAACAATTAATATAACTATGCTTGTGCTTTTCGAAATTTATATGCGAAATGTTTGTTGACTTTGTTGCAAAGCTTATTTCTCAATATGCGTGACATCTTCCGAGGAAAATGGTTATCGTCAAGGGGCTGGCCACCCCTTGTAGAGTTAACTTGAGGAAGATGAGATGACCACATGAGCTTCCTTATCCTAGGATGATGATTATGAGCTTCCAGTCATTGCATGAGACACATGAGACGTATGACCACAAATAGTTGAGAAGGCCGAGTAACCTACCTTGACGTTGACTTGATGTGCATGAGCCTATTATGATGTCGTGTTTCCTTATTATGTTACGTTGGCTTGCAATTTTACTTGTACTTTATGTTTAGACTTGTGGTGACTCGTGATTGACCCTTTCATGGTAACATTGAGCTATACAACCCTTAAATGTTGACGTCCAACTTGTTGATGACTAGCGTGACCCCTTAGGATTGATGTCCACCCTTGCGTTGACCTTAATAGACCTCCTTAGGTGCCATCCACCGTAGTGTTATCTTATATGACTTTTTTGAGTACTTTGTTGTTGTTTTTTATTCTGTGTTGGTCGTACTACTGTGCTGCTATTGTTTTTGATTTGTGAGGTTTGGATGATCTATTTTAGGGTCTTTTCTAGTTCCGGGTTCTCTCCTTTCACAGGTATGTTGGTTTAGTTGAGTCTCATGCATATAACCTAACACTGAGAGGTTGAAGCCTGAGGATAAGGGAGTTCGCCCCCAACATCTGATGTTGAGTTTATAATTGGTTCAATTCTAATATGTTGAGTAACCTACCTTGACATTGACTTGATGTGCATGAGCCTATTATGATGTCGTGTTGCCTTATTATGTTACATTGGCTTGCAATTTTACTTGTACATTATGTTTAGTATTGTGGTGACTTGTGATTGACCCTTGCATGGTAACATTGAGCTATACAACCCTTAAATGTTGACGTCCATCTTGTTGATGACTAGCGTGACCCCTTAAGATTGATGTCCACCCTTGCATTGACCTTAATAGACCTCCTTAGGTGCCATCCACCATAGCGTTACCTTATATGACTTTTTTTAAGTACTTTGCTGTCGTTTTTTATTGTGTGTTGGTCGTACTGCTGTGCTGCTACTGTTTTTGATTTTTTAGGGTTGGATGATCTATTTTAGGGTCTTTTCCAGTTCCAAGTTCTCTCCTTTCATAGGTATGTTGGTCTAGTTGAGTCTCATGCATCTAACCTAACGCTCAGAGGTTGAAGTCTGAAGATAAGGGAGTTCTACCCCACCATTTGATGTTGAGTTTATAATTGGTTCACTTCTAATATATATTGCTATTGTTATATATAGATTGCTACTATTATTAGTGTTAATGTTTTCAGTACTTCTTACATGGTTATTGTAGCTCATTGTTTTTGGGACATGCTGGACTTGAAGGATATTGAGGTATGGTGTACCCTTAAACAAATTTAATCATTAAATGTTGTGCTTTCAATTTCAAACTTAAAGCTAAGATATGTTTCACCACAATATATGCTTCACCATTTTGCAAGTCTGGTTTTCCTGATTCTCACCTTTAATGTTGCAAGTGATTTTAAATCCTATGTATCTTGTTGAGGAGTCAGATCTTCAGGAATTTGTGGATTGGAATTTATATTTTGGTTTTAAAGTATAGTGGTAGAATCATATTTAAAGTATCCCAGGTACTATTCACTGCTTACCTTTTCATGTTGCTTGAATGAACAACTTCAAATTCTTAGGGTGCTGAAAACACTACCAACATGTTAACTAATTCAACATATCTACTTGGAACTTTTCCTTGTATTGGTGCTTAGGCCTCTGTATTAGGCTCTCTAAGGAATCCGTCAGCTCTCAACCTTCAATATTCTAAGAGGGTATGTTGGGCCTTGTCTACCTAATTGTATTCCAACAATGAATCATGTTACACACTCATTTCAATAATTTTTGCATAAAACATGAACCAAATATAATGGAAGTAATAGGAATTATAGACCAAATCAGACATACAAGAAATTTATCTTGATGAATTGTGGGTGCCACTCCCGTAGTTACATGTTGGATTAGTCGTAGTACAATCTTAAATGCAGTACAATATTGGCAACTTTAGTTCATTGTTGTATGAACTCAAATCGGTAAATATACAATGCACATATATCTGGTTCTAAAACTTTGCCAATGTAAACTATATCCTCAAGGCTCAGTCCAATCCAAAGGAGACAGAGAAAAGATCTTTTAACATTATTACAGTGTTCAGGTCAACCAGTTAGTCCCACTAAAGGAACATGATCCAGATTTTGCCTTTAGTTCATATGCAATTCATCTTTCCATGTGTTGTGAAAAAGAGAGAATGGAGGTGTTGTTTATTATGCATGATCTGTCTACAAATGTTCAAAGCCAATCCAAAACAAATTGTGTATTAATGTGAGCACATGCAAAAATGCTTGAGGTGCAGAAAACCTTGGGTAATTCGCAAATTTCATTTGTATGATGCATGTGATGTACCTGTGGTAACATGATGCGACAGACAAATATCAACCATATCAACAAATCCATTTTATAACTTGCAAGTCATTTTCCTTTATATTGCAAGTTGTCCATGGAACATTGCCTTTATATTGCAAGTTTTCCATGGAACATTACAGCTTTTGCCTATTTCTACACCAAGAGAAACAAGTTGTTCTACAACTTGGGGTGGAAAATATTAACATGTTCTTACCATGCTAGGGATCTGTTTTGAGGAAAGTACGATGGGAAACACTGGTGTCTTGCACAAGTATGTTTGATATATTTATTTACTTATAGTTGTACCTACCTTAATTACAAATGATCGAGGTGATTGGAAGTTTGCAAAATTTGTATGTCATGGATGTTCATATCAGGTTGACAAAGAATCAGTAGATATAAAATGGCTAATGTTTTTAGCTACTCATGTTCTTTGAATGTGGAATTATGCTTGGATGGAACAACTAGCTCACAGTTTTGGCAGCAATGTACCCATCATCAGCTGGAGCCTCCAAATTCAAGGCTGGTGGAATACATCCTTCTGAATCAGCCCTCAACCACAAACAAGGCATATTCCAAAAATATTGTAAGTATTTAATTTATTTTCCTTGCTCTTTAACATATTTATATATTGAAAAATGAAAGAGAAGTTTTATGAGTACATTGTTGGAGTGAAAAAAGCTTGACATGCCCATCTATATCTTATTAAAATAACATCCACTGTATATATTGGTAAACTTGTACATGTGTGTAGTTGCATGTTATATGTTTCTTAGGAGTCTAATCTTTTGTTTTGTTGGTGTTGTAGTGCAACACATGATGTATGGATATGGAGACCATAAAAATGTAAGTAATTTTTCCTTCCACCATTTTTTTGGATTGTTTATTCTATATGTTTAGATGATTTCAACTTTGCCTCTCTTGTAAAACAAGGTGAGCACTTGCATGCATTCTGTCAAGCATCAAAAAGTTCAAAACAATAATTATGCAATGATATTCAACATCATGATGTTATGTGGTCATCATAAAGAAGATTTTATTGCAAATATGAAAAAAATGACATGGAACCACTAGAAATTATACAAATTAAATGAAAATGCAAAAGGGGCATCCTAAAATAAACTTGGATGGAGAATGCACTCTCATAACCTAAGAGATCATAAAATCAAAGAGTTTCACCTTTTCATATGCCAACACTGTCTTCAATAGTATAAAGTTTAAACCATTTATTTAAGAATTTGTTTTAGTTACCATATTTTGATGATGGATGTGCAGGAGAAGGGCACTTTGGGGAGTTTTTATGTCCTAAATCAACAGTGAAACAACAAAAATTGACCTAATATCCAAGTCTGGGATGATTTTTGACATGCATTATGACTAGAAACAATTGCAAACAACAACAAGTTGGCTCATCTTTGGGTTTGGGCAGTACTGCGGGTGCATAAATAAACATTAGGGATCTCATTTACTTAATAATTTCCTGATTTATGGAGGCCAATTCCTATCAAAGGTTTCACCTTTTGAATATCCTTGAAGAAGACATCCTTTGGAGACCTTTTGAAATATGTTTGGATCATTTGAAGAGAGTGATATTTCACCATTTTTTAGGAGCATTGGTGGAATGTTTATGCAACAAATCGAACAACAGTCCAGTTTGTGAAGCATCCACTTTTGGGGTGGAATTTTTTGATTCTGTGGGACTGGTTCACTTTGAAGAGGCCTCACACAATGTTTTAATTACAAATCCAACCAACAATCCAAATGCAATTGGAGTACCTCCCCAAAAAGCACACATCATTCTTCAATGGGATTGTAGTATGCATTTAGAATATCATAGTGGAATTGTTGTAGTGTAAGAGAAAATGAGATGATCCAATGAGGGGACACCCATTGTAGCAATATTATGTAGGAATAATCAAGCTTCATCACACCCTTCATCTCCCATCCAAGTCAAAAACCCATGTTGCTAGTCATGTATCCATGATTGTAGAGGTTACTCCTCTTAAGTGACTTCACCCATGTATGCATTCAATAAATAGGAGTGGGATTGTTGGAGTGTCAAAGAAGAGAGACCTAATATTTGGCTTCAATAAGGTTCCTGGAAATGATAAGGTATGGATTTGTATTCATTCACCGTCATAATGAAAATTTGACTTCTTTCCCTCCCCCAAACAAAGCATGGTCTATGTTATGTATTGACTTAGAAGAAATGTTCATGAATCATGTTGAAAATGTTTAAGCATATGCTTCATTTATATTTCATGTCATTTACATTCTTATGTGTAGTCAAAGTTGTTTGTGGAAGGTTTATTTGTTTGTCATTGTAGGTTGTAATTGGGCATCAAGGAGCAGATTGGGAAGGTGCCAAGGGAGCAGTGGGGATCATAATTCGAAAAAGGTGCATATCTTTATCCTCCTCTTTCCCTTTTAATTTTTTCTTTCCCGAGATAGTCTTATAGGATTGTGGATGCATGTTCCCTTTTAATTTTTTCTTTCTCGAGATAGTCTTATAGGATTTTGGATGCATGTTCGTGAGTCTTATAAACCTGTATATAAATCCATTTAAGGGGAATGGCATATGGAGTTGTGAAATAACCAATTATAACTATGTTGGACAATGTGTATATAATTATCCCACTGTTCATGCTTATGATATAACATGTCGAGAGCATGAATGAGGGTGCAATTGACAACCTCTCTCTAGTCCTCCATTTAATGATGAAATTAAGGTGGTAGAAAATTGGATTTTCCATCCTAACAGATGCCATATCTTTTTCCAGAAATGGTTAAGGAACCTATTATCCTAATCAAATATAACAAGTAGATGGAGGCCAAAATATGCCTAGATGTGGGTAAAAAATAGATTGGGAGCCTCTTGGATGAAGATTACATTATGACATTGAGTGGTCATAGGAAAGCCACTAGAAAAATCAAGAAAGTTGGATTTTCATGGGCATGTAGGAATGGGAAATGGTTTGGATAATCCCATATTGTAGTTAGTAGGTTTTGAGGTACTATGAAGAGTGAAATTCTAGATAAAATATTTGATTTTATTCTTCATAGTAGGAAAAAAAATAATGTTGTAAGTGATGCATAATTTCATTGATGCCAAGTTTCCCCCTGATAAGAATATGTAGCCTTGATGGGAAGAATCCTATAATCGATATTTGCCACACACAACTATTTCAATTTATATAAACATCCATATTTGATATGGAAAATAAAAAAGTTGTTTGGTTTACCTCTACTGGGTACTAGAGAGCATGCAATGTGTCACCAAAATCTAGATCTGAAGAGTATTGTACTTCCAGTGATCATATGCAATAAACTTATTTATCATAACATTTTAATGATAACTCATATATGAAACTCATTTAAGAAAACCATTGGTTATTTCAACTTAGTGGTTACCTAGAGTCTCTTGGATGGAGATCTTGTTTACTTTCAAAGAAATCAAATTTCGATTTTAGGGTTAATGCCCTTAGAATCATGCATGAAACTACTCATTCAATGTTAACAAGTGTGTTTCCATTGTCATAAAGTTTATTATAAACATTAACAAATGACCTCATATTCTACCCATTCAATGTTTACAAATATGTTTCCATCGTCATAAAGTTTATTATAAACATCAAGAAATGATTTCATATCATACAAGTTTCTTGCCTAATAATCTAAATTGTGTATAAGGTTACAGTTTCTCCTGGAGCCTTATAACATGGGAATCACTAGCCTTGAGGCTCACACTTGACACAAATAACTATATAATAGAGTTAGATACGTCATTCATATAGGTCAAACAATGGGTCTATGCATTGCACTCACATACCTTCATGGATAGGGGAAATGAGTACTTTTTCCTTTAAGGAGGACAATGTAGAACTCATTCAAAGAAAAAAAACAACTCATAATAGATTAAACATCATTATTAACCCTTAATAACATTCACATAGTAAAATTCAAAACGTTTTTTTGCATATCAAACACCATTTGAAAAGGTTATGGGGGATTTGAGTAGTCATTCTTGACCTAATCGTATGTATACCATTTTTGTAATGAAATAGATGAATCTGGTGATCACATGTACACATCAATTGAAATTTTCCTAGGTGACGACACACCTCCATGTCCTTCCATTACTGAAACTAGGATTTTTTTATTAGATACTCTATGTTTGGGATATTGACATTTTTCTCCCTTTTCTAATTTTTTTTTACCTAAACGAGTAGAATATTTTATATTATAAAGGAGGAAAAGTCCTCAACAAAATACAGTTACATTTAAAAAATAGGCATCTTTCCTGAGAATTCATCCCCAAACTAAAGTGAGTTTGCATATTTACTAAATGTAAATCCCGTATCCTTATTCCTAACTCAAAGTTGTGTTAGACAAACATAAGCATAAACGGGATACAATCTAGAAATTGACTAACATCAAGGAGGTAATCAAAAACAAAATTGAACCAACAAAACTTTCACATAAAAAATAAACTCAAAATTGATTATATTTCATTCCTCATTCTCTTCTTCTTACCAAAAACTATTACAACAAATACATATATATTAGACTGTTGTTTTCCCAACACCTAAGATGAAAAGTATGTTGTCTCTAGATGCTTCTACAACATGGGAAATGGTGACTACTCTAGAGGTTTCTTCTGCAAGCTTCTCCATACAATATTTCAGCTACTATATTAAGTTTCCAACTACCCAACGATATATTCGTACAAGTAAACATCTTACAGAATAAATTTGATCTGATATGAATGATGGAGGGAGTAATTACTTTCACTCGCCAACAAGTTCTTAGGTCTATACTATTTGGTAAATTGTCCTAACAAAAATATATGGAACATGGAACCTGGTCTCCCATCCTAAGATGATGAGGTATAGATGAAGATCCTTCTACCCCATCTTTATTTGTTAGATGCTTTTGCAAAAATGATACCTCCCTTTCCAAAGCCACAATTTTTCCTTATATTTCTTCAGTTTTCTATTGTTGTTCTATTTTATCATTTAACAGATATAATTGTGACTAGAAATTCCTTTTTTTCACCAGCCTTTGCTTCTCATATTCCTCTTTCCAATCTTCACATATTCTTTCTCCACTCCACAGGTCCTACTCCGTCCAGCGAACCTAATGTTTGAGGCGGCATGTCTTATGGTTAAACAAACGAATTCCACATTTTCCATAGAAAAAAGGCTCATCAACACCCCCCATTGCATCCATCCTCCGAACAGAGTCTGCTTTTCACATCCCTTCGATCGGGTTCCTTTTTGAATGATGAATTGGACTCCTACAAACATGCCCTATTACTCATAGAATGACTTGATAATGCATAATCTCCAAATGCTTCCCATTTAACTTAACCGCATAGTCTCGAGCAATAATTAAGGTAACATCCCCGATGAGGTCATAACCATTCCAATTATTGGAAATATTTCATCATCATAAATTTTGTACAGAAACCTGCATCCAACATCGAGATCCTTGGTGAATTGGCTCAGAGCTCATGAGAGCCATAAATGATGCCAAATACAGATGCCATCTGGTCTTTTCCAATTAATCTCAACATAAACAAACTATGGGGAGCAGTCATGAAATAAATTGGCCCAGTTCTACACATTAATGTTCTCCAAACGTGGGAGATGAGATTCTCTTGTGCCACTTGCATTAGGATGGCAGAGTCCCTTGAGAGCATTAAATGTATCCTTCGAAGGACTCCTCTCATGCTGAGACCGATTAAGATGTGAAACCTTCTTCTATCGCTGATTCGAACATAGTGATCACTTGTCCATTTAAGGGTATTTCCACTTACTTAGTACATTGGTAACCTAATCCTAGTCATGGGGTTTAATTCTAAACAACATAGCCTACAATATCCTAGTCATGGGGTTTTGTGGGAATTACTGGACCATTTTTTTTTTTTAAATAACACAGTATTGTCGCTATAATGACGGCCGTCATAAGCAACCTACAATGTGTTGATGTATATGTAACTTCGGAATGTATTTCATCTGTGTATTTTATATATATTTATTGTACCCTTATAAGAGATGTGTCATTCCTCTATAAGGAAGTGTCATCATGTGGATTGACAAGTGTCACAAGTGTGTGTACTTGCCAATGGGTTATTAGAACACCATGTGGGGTCGGCCCTGAATTATATATATTATAATGTGGATGTACCTAGCTAGACAAGTCATCCCCATAAGGTCACTGGGCAAACAGATTAGTATAAATAGAGATCAGGTGATATCTATTTAGATCACTCTCAAAAAAGTATCTCACTCTCACTCAGAACGTGGCGCACTAGTGAGGAGGAGGATCATCTGCTACTAGGAGACTATCTCATTGTATTTTGGTTGTACTTTGGTTGAGCCATTGTTCTCTCTATCTCTGAGGAAGTTGTGGGGTTTTTCACCTTAGGGTTTTCCCCACTGCAACTCTATGTCTCTTGTCTCTCATGCTTTTGATTCTTGTGATGCTTGTCATGCTTATTGTGATTGTCATGCATTGATATACTGTATATGTTATTCTCTCAGTAAAGATCCTAGAGTATTGTGAATTAATGCTCAAAATTAACATGGTATCAGAGCTAACCTACGAAGAAGACATTTTGCAGTGACGGAAACTTGAGTTTCTTATTTATTGCGTTTCTCTCCACAGTTTTTGAAAAATTAGTATAGTATATTGACTCTACTCATCAAGGCGCATCTATCTGTCCAATCAGAATTCAATTCCGAGCATTTTCAGATTTGGCCCTAAAAATTAGTGTTTCCACAAAAATAGGAATTTCTGGAATCTGAAGACACAGCTGGAAGCTCCTTGCAAAAATTGAAGTTTAGAGCTTTGGATCGAGATTTTTGGCTAGGTAAATCTCTGGGAAACTCAAACTCTAATTCAGGGCTCTCCCTAGTGAACCCAGGAGGACAAAAGATCAAATCTGAAGGGTAAAGCTTTGCTGATCTCAAATTCTGAATGCACCAGGCTGATCAGCTCATCAAGGCACATATTTCTATCCTTTCTGAAATTTGAAATTCACATTTTGAATTTTTAGGGTTTTTTCGACAAACCCTAATCCGAGACCAGATCCAGTTTTCAGCATTTCAAGTGGTAAGATCTAAATCTTTTCTATTTTCATTTGAAGTACTCTTTAAGATATCTCACCACACCAAGCTTGAGGATAAGCTTGAAGGAGATGATAACTTCCGGGCTTGGAAGTATAGGATTGGGTTAATCCTGGAAGAGAATGAGTTGGACTCATATGTGAAAGAAGACATCCCTATCCCAGAGGATGAAGAGGCCAAGGTATTGCATAAGAAGAACTTGGTCAAGGCAAAAGAATCATTGATGATTCCATTAAAGATCATCTCATACCCCATGTGTCCTCTCTAAAGACACCCAAGGAGATGTTTGACTCTTTGACCAAGCTATTTGAAGGGAAGAACATAAATCAGAAGATGACCCTGCGGAACCAATTGAAAGGAGTAAAGTTTCAGAATGGAGAAACCATTCAATCTTATTTTTCAAGGGTCTCCTAGATCAAGGAACAACTAGAAGTAGTGGATGAAATGGTGGAGAATGGTGAAGTGGTGATGACCACTCTAAATGGCCTACCCAGGTCATGGGATTCCTTTATCCAAGAAATTTGTGCAAGGAAGAAATTGATCTCCTTCAGTAGACTACAGGAAGAATGCTCACAAGAAGAAGCAAGGCTTGTGGCATGAGAAGAAAAGATGGGGAATGAAGATCAAGCTCTCATAGCTCACACCAAGAAAGGGAAGTCCAAGAGAGAGCCATCTCACTCCAAGAAATCTCGACATCACTTCAAAGAAAGAAGAACATGCTTCACCTGTAATGAGAAAGGACATATTGTCATAAATTGTCCAAAGAACAAGAAGGACAACAACAACTCCAACAAGAAGAAGAAGGGCAGCAAAAGAAGGTTTCATGCTCATGCTGCCGAGGATGATGAACCACCCAAGAAGAAGGCTAGGGCAGAAAGTGATGATAGCTCATCAAGTGAAGAAGAGTATGTTCTAATCTCTGCTCTCACAGGTACCATCTCCCATGGTTGTAATGATTGGTTGATTGATAGTGGGGCTTCCAAACATATGGCTGGGTTTAAGGAATCTTTTGTGAATCTATCTGAACATGAATCACCCCATAAGGTGAAACTTGGGGATGATTATCAATACCCAATCAAAGGAAGTGGTGAAGCCTCCTACAACCTAGATTCTGGAAAATCTTTGAAGATGAAAGAAGTTCTTTATGTACCTGGGCTCAAGAAGAACTTACTCTCAATCTCTGTATTGGATGAAAAAGGTATGAGGGTTACATTTGTGGATGGCCAAGTCCTAATGTGGCCAAAGGGAAAGACCATAGATGATGCAGTAGAGATTGGAGAGCAAGAGGGAGGCTTGTATAAATTGAAGGGACAACCTGAACATGCCATGGTGCATGAATCCATGGAGCCAAGTGAACTTTGGCATAGAAGACTTGCTCATATGCACTATAGAGCACTTCCAATTGCAAGCAAGGCTGTAGAGGGTCTTCCTAAAATCAATACCAAACATGAAGTTGTTTGCAAAGGATGTGCAAAAGGTAAGAACATTAAGAAGGCTTTCCCAAGTAGTGAAAGCAAGACAAAAGACATCCTGGAAATCATCCACTCAGATGTATGTGGTCCTATGTCATCCAGTTATCTAAGTAGGTATGTTTACTATGTCTCATTTATTGATGACTTCTCCAGGAAGACTTGGGTATACTTCTTGAAGAACAAAGATGAGGTGTTTGATAAATTCAAGGAATTCAAAACCTTGATGGAGAATCAAATTAACAAGAAGATCAAAACATTCAGATCCGACAATGGTGGAGAATTCACCTCAGGTGACTTCAAGAATCTTTGTAGTGACTCAGGGATTAAGAGGGAGTTGACTGCTCCTTATAATCCTCAACAGAATGGAGTTGTAGAAAGGAAGAACAGAACTATCATGGATGCAGCAAGGGCAATGTTGCATGACTAGGATCTACCTATGCATCTATGGGCAGAAGCAGCTAGAACAACTGTATATGTGCAGAATAGAACACCCCACAAGATATTGGACAACAAGACACCAGAAGAGGTCTTTTATGGGTTCAAGAAGATTGTTGTCAGCAAGGATGAATATAAGTTCAAGGACAGGTAATCCAAGAAGCAAAGATCAAGAGGGAGCACTCTCCAGCAGCTCCTGCAAGGATGCAGATTTTCAGAGGGAGTTGACCATCTTCCTATATTCCACAACAGAAAGGTGTAGAAGAAGCTACTTTAGCAGCTCCTGCAGGAAGCAAAGATTCAGAGGGAGTCCACCCAAGAAACAAACAAAGATAAGTATTTCAATTATCATTTCTTGCCTATTTTGTTTGTTTAAATAATATTATGCTTATGTTCCTAGACTTAAGAGATGTATTGTGCATATTAGAATGATTGCATTAATGAACAGTATATTACTAATATGCATGTGATGGGTAAGTGGCCTATGGCATTGTACAACATTCCAATGCTACTTATCTAGAATGAAACCTCTTTGCTGACATGTTGAGAGTAGTGCAAACTCTTAACAATGTTCTGGTAGAGACTAGAAGGCATCTAGAAAGTTGTGGAACATCGATAAATGTTGTATTGAAGCATTGGCTAAGATAATTGCATGACTGCATGACATATTTCTTTATGTGTAAAGAATTTGTTCTAAAAATTATGAGATGTTTCTAATCATGCAATTTAACTTGTTTTGTAGGAAAGACCGTATATCTTCACCTACAAAAGGACTACAACATTTGTTCCAGCAACAAAGATATATATTGAAGTTCCCAGGATCTGGGATGAAGAAATGGAATGCCATGATCCGTCGATCATGAAGAAGATGTTTGGGATGTAGTCCCAAGACCTGACAAGGAGTCACATGTGTGCAGATTGAAGAAAGCCTTGTATGGCTTGTAGCAATCTCCCAGAACCTGGTATGGTAGGATGGGCAGTTTCTTATCTAGTTTGGGCTTTACCAAGAGTAAAGCGGATTCCAACTTTTATTACAAGGTTGAGGAAGGGAATCCTGTGGTTCTACTCCTGTATGTGGATGACTTATTTGTAACAAGAGATGACAGTTTGATTTCTGACACAAAGAGGAAGCTTGCTGCTGAGTTCGATATGAAAGATTTGGGAATGATGCACTATTTCCTAGGTATGGAGGTGTGGCAGAATGCAGGTGGGATCTTCCTTGGTCAAGGGAAGTACACAGTAGATATCTTGAAGAGATTCAGGATGATGGATTGCAAGGCCATGGCCACACCTATGGCATCTAATTTGAAGCTTCTATGTGATGCTTCATCTGAGCCGATTGATGTCTCTATGTATCGTCAGATGATTGGGTCCTTGATGTACCTGACGAACACTAGACCAGATATTTGCTTTGCTGTGAACACATTGAGCCAGTTCCTGACGGATCCGAGGAGTGTTCACCTGGTTGCTGTAAAGCATGTTCTGAGGTACCTGAAGGGTACAGTGGATTTTGGGCTCAAGTATGAAGCGAATCAAAAGTTTAACCTGCAGGGTTATGTTGATTCAGATTGGGCTGGCAGTGCTGCAGATAGGAAGAGCACATCTGGGTGCTGCTTTAGTATGGGATCAGGTGTGATCTCTTGGTTTAGCAGGAAGCAGTCCTGCGTAGCACTGAGTGCAGCTGAGGCAGAGTATGTCGCAGCTTGTTCAACTAGTTGTGAGGCAGTATGGCTACGGAAGCTCCTGTCTGAGTGATTTGATCTCCCGTTGGATGCTACTGGTATCTTCTATGATAACCAGAGTTGCGTGAAGCTGTCTGAACCCAGTGTTTCATGACAGGTTGAAACACATAGAGATCAAATATCACTATATCAGGGATATGGTGCAGAGAGGAGCTGTAAAGCTCCTGTATGTTGCGACGGACGAGCAGATTGCAGTTGTGTTGACGAAGCCACTAGCCAGGGTGAAGTTCGAGTACTTCAGAGAGAGGCTTGGCATTCTTTAGATTGATGACACTTCGAGGAAGAAGTGATGGACACATTTGCTGAAGCCATTCCAAGCATGTTGGAAGGAGTATCCTTCACATGGCTGTGGATGTAAGCGCTGGACGATGAGCATCAGGATGATGTTCTTGTAGATGCATTGTATTATCAGTTGGATCATTTTTATGTATGTATGTATGCATCATGTTGGATGCTAGATATGATCAGTTGGATCATTTTTATGTATGTATGTATGCATCATGTTGTATGCTGGATATGATCAGTTGGATCATTTTTATGTATGTATGTATGCATCATGTTGGATGCTGGATATGATCAGTTGGATCATTTATATGTATGTAAGCATCATGTTGAATGCTTGGACCATGTATCTGTATATGTATCAGGGGGATACATTGTATGATCAGGTGGATCATGTATGGTGATATGTATCAGGTACTTGTATTTGTATCAGGTGGATACACTGTATGATCAGGTGGATCATGTATGATGATATGTATCAGGTAGATACTTGGTATGCATCAGGTAGATGCATTATATGATCAGGATGATCGTGGATGACGAGTTTCAGGATGTTGCTCCAGATGACATGCAGTAGGATGTTGCAGTGATGATGATCAGGATGATCATGTATACATCAGGATGATGTATGGTGAGTATCAGGTTGATACTCTATGACCGTGGATCAGGTTGTGCAGATGAGCATATAATTTGGCCCTAGGAGATTTGCAGATAGTCTTTCGAGGTTTTGCCTATGGCATGTAATTCGTGCCCTGGGATATCTGGCAAGTGCTCTTTCGAGGTTTTTCTTTGGGAGGACATATAATTTGGCCCTGGGAGATCTGCAGATAGTCTTTCAAGGTTTTTCCTATGGCATGTAATTCGTGCCCTGGGATATCTGGCAGAAGCTCTTTAGAGGTTTTTTCCTATGGCATATAATCTGTCCCTGGGAGATCCGATAGGTTGGGCTGTGTGCTCGTAATAAGTCCTAGGATGCTCTTGCGAGGTTTTTCCATGACCACATATAATCTGTCCCTGGGAGATCCTATAGGTAGAGCTGTGTGCTCGTAATAGCCTGGGATGCTCTTGCGAGGTTTTGTGGTGACCACATATAATCTGTCCCTGGGAGATGCTATAGGTAGAGCTACATGCTCGTAACAGCCTGGGATGCTCCTGTGAGGTTTTGTGGTGAGGTCACATATAATATGGCCCTGGGAGATCCTATAGGTAGATCCGTGTGCTCGTAACAGCCTGGGATGCTCTTTCGAGGTTTTGTGACACACGTAATAAGTCCTGAGGATTCCACAGTATGGCCAGTGATGATGAAGACCTGCAGGTGGTGGGCCTACATCCAGTATGAAAAAGGATTGGCTCTGTACAACTTCCTATGATGAGTAGAGTCAGAGGTTGGTTGAGATAGCAGCAACAATGACGATGACGATGACAATGCATTGATGATGATCCCGAGAAGAAGACTTGTCTAGCATATCTGTGTCGAGAAATACCTTCCTAGTTAAGAGGGAGTGTTGATGTATATGTAACTTCAGAATGTATTTCATATGTGTATTATATATATATTTATTGTACCCTTATAAGAGATGTGTCATTCCTCTATAAGGAAGTGTCGTCATGTGGATTGAAAAGTGTCGCAAGTGTGTGTACTTGCTGATGGGTTATTAGACCACCATGTGGGGTCAGCCCTAAATTATATATATTATAATGTGGATGTACCTAGCTAGACAAGTCAGCCCCATAAGGTCACTGGGCAAACATATTAGTATAAATAGAGATCAGGTGATCTCTATTTAGATCACTCTCGAAAAAGTATCTCACTCTCACTCAGAAATTGGCGCACTAGTGAGGAGGAGGATCATCTGCTACTAGGCGACTATCTCAGTGTATTTTGGTTGTACTTTGGTTGAGCCATTGCTCTCTCTATCTCTGAGGAAGTTGTGGGGTTTTTCACCTTAGGGTTTTCCCCACGGAAACTCTGTGTCTCTTGTCTCTCATGCTTTTGATTCTTGTGATGCTTGTCATACTTATTGTGATTATCATGCATTGATATACTGTATATGTTATTCTCTCAGTAAAGATTCTAGATTATTGTGAATTAATGCTCAAAATTAACACAATGAAATCGCTATACAAGTGACGACAGTTCGTCGTAGGTTGCATTTAGCATTCGTCGCTATAGCGACAGACAAATGGGGCAAATTCTGATGAAATTTCTATACAAATGATGAAACTTTCCGTATCCTGTATAGCAATTGCGTCGGAGTTTGCTCTATTTGTGCGTTGCTATAGGGACAGACTATATGTCACTATAGCGACGGAACTTTGGTAACTATCGAAAGAAAATGAAGTGCGGTCGTCGCTATAACGACATAGATTTTCGTCGCTATAGTGACGATGTGGGTATTTTTTAAGACAATCTTGACACAACACATGTCATGTCTTCCCTGTCGCTTTAGCAACGCACATTTTTATGTGTGGCTATAGCGACGATATTCATTCCATAAAATATTGGGGTTAGGTTCGTCGCTACAGAAATGAACAAGTGTTGCAATAGCCACGAAATTCTGTGGGAAAATGTCCACGTGTACTAGTGAAAGGGACCCCATTGTTAGCATTATTTTTCTCCCAAGTACCTAAGAAGATCGGGTAAATAGTTCATGAGGTTTTGATTCCAAAGAAGGCTTACAAAGTATAAGGGAAGTAAGCTTACCTTAGGGAGCCTACAAATTTATGCCAATAGGCCCAAGTGCTTCAAATATTAAGCAGAGTCTCTAGAGCATCAACTACACAGGGCCTTAGCCGATGACCAGGGAACTATGTGACGAGTGTTGGTTTACCCAACAATACTGAGAGGTGGGGGGCGAATTAGTATTTCCTTTTTTAAACCTTTTATAAAAAATTAGTATTAAGCACAAGTTAAATAATCATAAGTAGCATGAATAAAACAATTAACAATTTGAACATACAGATTTATTGTGGAAACCTCAAAGGTAAAACCAACAAAGCTTTCTTATTAATAAGCTAATCTTATACAAACTTGTTTTACAAGCACCAACTTAATGGAGAACTTAATCTCCTAGATTCTTCTGCCACTATAGAAAGGATGCACCTACACCTCTGGTTTTCTACCTGCTCAATAGAAAAGGATGCCCCAAAACCCTAATTCTCCAGCCACGACTGGAAGGAGGAAACAACCCCCTTACCAGTCCTCAACTTGCCCCAAGCACCACCCAACCACCCTCTAATTTATAATAGTTTTAACTTCAGTTTTTCAAATCTTCAATGGAAGCTTGAACTTTTGTAATGCTTCATCTATCTCACTGGCCTCTTTCTTGCTTCTAATATGAAATAACCAAAACTTCAGAGACACCTTTGGTCCTCTTCATACATTTGACTTGTATGGTTATATATCTTTTCAAAGAAATTTATTATTTGAAACATTTTTGCTTTTTAGGAAAATCATCCCTCTTCATAAAAAATAGTGTATCCTTTTAATGGCATCGATTCACCATTGATCTTCATAGTCTTTCAATCTTGTTTTAATTAATAAGGAATTACTATTTTGCAGAGTTAACCAATTTTGGCATTCTCCAAAGTTGGCAATTTGGCCAAATTGTTCTTCTCCAAAGTTGGAAATTTGGCCAAATTGTTCTCCAAATATACTATTGCCAAACCTTCATTCAACAGAGTGGATGTCAAACCAGCAGTCACCTAATATTTCATGTCCAATCCTTTTAATTAAGCCTCGATCATCTTTCAACATTGAAATGATTCAAAACCATTGGATCTTCGTCAATCCACATCAACAGTGGACTTCAACATGCACTTAGCTATATTTCATAAATATTTTGCATCACATCCCAAGCTTTAAACTCTGAAGAAATTAATCTAGAGAAATTGTCCTGTACCATTGGATCGCCCCATCTAAGATCGACGATGGAGTTGAAAAGTGGATTTCGTGTCACATTCTTGGGTTGAACTTCGTGCATGTTAACCCAGTGAAATGTGTGTCATCCATTGGATTTGATTCTCTGAGATCGATGATGTTCTTTGCAAGTCAAATTCATGGGCTTCATGATTGCATGCAGGGGCCTCAAATGACCAAGGGCGGAGATGGAAAAGGTGCTAAAGAATTGAACAAATCATACCAAAAGTTGAAAACATGTAAACCTGTGGCAAAATAATGATGCAGACCCACCCATAAGAAAATCGACGTTGGAAATGGGTTTCGGCGCTAGAAAGTGCATGGTGGTTAAACTTGGAAATGTGGAGCGGAAATTAAATCGCTTACCACGTGGCAAGCGTTGGTGGAGTCCGCTATGAAAAATGATAAAATTTAAACCTCTCATCGCAAGTTTTGAAACCACCTAAGAATATGTTATATTAAAGGTTAATGTTCGAATCTTGAAAAAAGGAATTTGTGGATTATTTCCTTGAGGAGAAGAAGCCGCTGAAAACACATCACCTGTCTTCATCAACAAGCATAGAATTCAACCCCAGCGTTCTCCTATTCTTAAGCTTACTTCACAGGTAGCTCAAAACCCTCACTTTTCAGAGTTTGTTTCCCAAATGGAGAAAATTTAAGACCTTGTTCCGTTCAATGAAATTTTAGATGAAAACGAGGAGCTTGTAGTTGACAGGGAAAGGGATATTTTCGACCTTGTTTTGTTTGTGTTTAGTATTTCATAGTCTAAAGAGAAATTAATGGAGTTTAAGTCGCAGGGAAATGATGCATTTAATTTTTTTGGTTCTTTTTTGTATTATTTTTGTGTCGAACAGACCCTACACTTCCCTGAATTTGTTGGTTGGTGTGCGACGAATTATTCGTAGGCTGAAAGGGTAATCATTAATGTAAATATAACCAAAATTCTATGCAGAGTCAATGCGTAGACTGTCCTTGAGGTTCTAGGTTTACCTGAAACATTTCCCAAAAGCCCTGAGTCGTTTAATGAAGAAAATTTGGTAAAGTTTTATATAAATTGCAGTCCGGAAGAAAAAGACAAGTTTTTATTAGAAGCTTTGAAAGACGGTCAGTCGCATGAAAACCTATCGTTCCCTTTGAGTATTGATGGATTTCAGTGAGATACCCAGTTAGTTTTTCCTTTGTTGAGTCAAATTTTAGGTCTAGATAGTGATAAGTCAATCATGGAAGTTATGTTAGGTTTCCTTCTACAAGTCATTTCACCCGAATCACAGTTGAGTCCAATATGTGGTTTTAATTTTGATGAATTCCTAGCTCAAGCGATTCATGTCTAGTTGGTGAATTTCCATGAGTTGAATCATTTTAGATATCAGTCATATCTCCTGAACCTATTCTTGTGTTCAAATATTTCTGAATTGAAGTTTCTTGGTACCATGTTTTCTCATGACCTTCCTAAATAGATTAATATGTTTGAGTTCACCAATACAATCATGGCAGAAGTTTACATAATTATTTTTAATGTTGAATTGCCTTGAGTGTTAGAATAAATGAAAGAAATGTTGTGACCTGCACCAAAAGGCCAAACATGTGACTGGTTCTTGTATAAAGAACATACTATAATTAGAGTGTATGGTTTTACTGGAGCACCATATTTGTTTCCAGCCTTTTAACACCAAGAGTTTTTTCGTTAGAATTTATTAGACAAAGGTTGCATTCAGAAGAAGAACATTTCAGTGTTCTCAATAAATCATCAAATGTGAAATTCCCTCTTAAAGTTGGTCCATTCATCATTAAGACCAAGGAAACCCTATCTACAATAAAAAAATTATTGAAGATCATGGATTTCCAAGAGGCTGAAAGGATTAATTATGATCCTTATCAAATTATATCACAAAGGAGACAACAAAATAAAAACAAGGCTTTTAATCATCAAATAGTTGAAGGATTAAAATAAATGGAAAATTTATTCAAATTTGAACAAGATAAGAAAGAAGTGAATATGGAACAAACAAGCAATTTGGCAATGCTAGTTCAGACACCATCTAAATCTAATATCACCGATAAGAGAACTATTTCAGAAGTTGATAGTATGGAAGTCGATGAAGAAGTTTCAAGCAAGAAATAAAAAATGGAACAACAGAAGAAAATTATTAGTATGGAGGAACGATATTTAATTGTTCCAGAATTTTTTTTTGATTTCGCAACCACCTATAAAATATTCTTTTTTCAGAAATAAAGGAATTTGGAAGTAACTCTCAGTAGAAGTCCATATTTGATTCCTTTCACAATATGCAGAAAAGAAGAAGCGGTCTTTGGTAGAAACTTCAAAATTGTACCCTGAAGTAAGAAACTTGATAGAAAAAAAAAGTTTCCTTCTTACATTTAAGGATCCAGAAGGAAACACTATAAGGTTTGCAATGGTGAACGATGAGAAAATTTCTGAAATGGAAGTTAAGCGTGATGAGATTAATATTTCCGATAAGATTCAATTGCATAGACAAACAAGAGATGTCTTGTATTCTGATTTATTACCATCCACTTTAAAAATTTCTAAATTGCAGTCTATGATAGAAAAGCTGGAGAGTCAATTGAGGAAAGAGAATGCAGAAAACAAAGAAAATTTGGTCCAAATTAAAAGACTACAAATGGACCTTGTGACTGTGGGAGCTGGGCTAGGGAACAATCAATGTACCAAAAGGCTCCTTGATGAAAAATAAAATACCATTCAAATGCTCAAGAAAAAATTGAAGGTGCAAAATAATCAACATGTGCAATATCCAGAGTTGACAACATTACAACAAGAAAATGAAGCTATATATCAATAAATGATGGATCACAAAGGTAAAATGTTAAAGTTACAAGATGAAAAAATGTTTGGGAAAAATAAAGGATTGAATTGTTGTCACAAATATCAGTGTTAAATACCAATCAGATTGAAACTGTGCAAGTGCCAGAGAAGCCAAGGGATCAATCTCTATGTATGGATGAAGGACAATTGAGTGATAGAAAACAATTGCAAAAGAAAATTGATGAATTAAAAGATATATTGACATGTAATATTCCATTACAAGGAGCTAAACACATTATATGGGATGCAATATCAACGGAATTCACCAAATTCTGGTCACATTTGAATTTTATGGAAGATAAAGATGCTATAGAAAACATAGCTCTCCAGAGGTGTAAAGTGGCAAACGAGATATTACGCAAAAGGCCTTCAGAAACATCTCAAAATACAGTCATTTTTTAAAACACTCTAACTCAATCAAATATGCCAACTTTTGGAATCAAAGGCAGACCAACAATCACCATTTGGGCAAGAAGAATTATTGGCAAGCATGATCGTGTTAAAGAAGTACAAGACAAAGCACAACAAATGCTCCTTCAAGTTCAAAATTTTAATAAATGATTTTAGGGGCCTTTTGAAAATGGTCTACCTTCTTTTTGGAGTGATGATGGAAAATTAATGACTCAAGAAAATTATCACAGTTTGATAGTACAAGCCCATATGGAGCACTCGAAATTTGAAGGTTTGGTCAAAGGATTAACTGGAAAGACAATAATTGATAAATTGACCAATGATTTTGAAATATTTGATAAATTTCTAATGATTAAGAAGGATCTTCTAGCTACATGTTACACAACATGCATAGAATTGGAGGTGATGGTGAAAGAAATGTTGTATTATGAAATCCCAAATCAAGAGCAATGGAAAATTGTCGAAAAATTTGGGAAAACAAAATACAGGTTATATCAAGAATGAATATTCATGTGTCTTAATTTGAAATGAAGTTACGGTTCCTTTGATAACTTCCCGAGTGTTACATCATCCCAAATCAAAGCACCATGATACCATATTGGTCAACAACAAAACAAATGTTCATGAAGTATAGAGATTTCTTTGAAATTTCTATTTTTAGCGAAGAATCAGTCAGGGTTTATTCAAAGAACATTTTATATAAATTTTGAATTTACAAAGTAATCGGGGTTGGATCCGAGAGAAAAAAATACAGTGATGTAATATTTTTTGAAGACTTTAATGAAGAGAAAAAGTACAGGTCTATCGAAAATAGAGATTCATATGTTGTCACGTTCTTCAGTCTGTTAATTTCTATTTTGTGAATGTATTTCCTGTTACACCATCTTATCAGTTTGCCTCATATTTGACTGAACTATGTGAGTTATAATTCATTTTATATGCTTTGATTGACACATTTAAATATTGTCAATGTTCTTTCTTCCAAATTAATGCAGAATTGATTCTAGTTAGGTGCTCTCTTTTTTTTCCAGAAGAAAAAGAGCCTATTGCTATTCATATTATGAATCAAAGAAACTACACATATTCTTGTCGATAAAAGTCAATGATCATGATAATAATTTGTTACATGTGAAACATACTTGTCTCCCAAATGGCCAATATTCCTCATGTTACATAGGTTTTTATGTCATAATAACCTTGTTTGTCATCTTCCATCCACATCAACATTTAGCATTCCATATCACAATCAATAAACCAAAAACTATTTATCTATGTAATTTAGCTAATATTCTACCGTATTACGCAACTATTTTAAGTAATGTATCATAATAATATTGTCCCAAAAAGCCTTCCCTGCTTGTGAAGATGAGATGATCAAAATTGGATGATTGTGAATATGAGATGACCAAAATTAAAAAATAAGATGCTCAAGAATGTAGTAACCATTGAGAAGTTGATTGATCTACAATATTTATTCAAAATAGTGGTAAACGTCAAATGCTTGTGAAGATGAGATGACCAAAATTGGATGATTGTGAATATGAGATGACCAAAATTAAAAAATAAGATGCTCAAGAATGTAGTAACCATTGAGAAGTTGATTGATCTACAATATTTATTCAAAATAGTGGTAAACGTCAAAATGAACAACTCTTGTTAATATTGAGACTGTAGATTATCCTAAGACTATGAATCTAGTATGTTGTTGTATAGAAGATGAAAAATGAGATTATGTTAAGTTGTTCAAGTGATCAAAGACATATTTTATTGAATGTATCAAGAATTAAAGGTGTTTTAGAAAAAAAAAAAAAAAAAAAAAAAAGATTCAACACATGATACTCTTGAAGCCACATACTAATCCCTTTTAGGATAAATTGTGAAAGATTCATCCATCATTGAAACCACTAATACAAAAGGAATAATGAATAAGTTTCTAGATTGAAAGATAATATTTCCAAAGCACCACTTGTCATAGATTGCAAACCTTGTTCTTGCAAAACAAAAGACTAGTAGAATCATGCCATGTATTGATTTTATGAACCTTAATTAGGTCAATCAAAGAAAGATGATTATCTTGTTCTTCCACGGAGTAGATTTTATAGCTACCGATGAGTTCCAAAATGTTTTCACTCCTATATTTTGGGTATAACCAAGTTATGATTTCACATGAAGATTGATTTAAAACTACTTTCAAACCAAATGGGGCGCATATGCATATAAGAGAATGCCATTTGGATGGATGAATGGAAGTGCACATTTTTAATGTGTAATGGATATCACTTTGATAGGCCTTATTAATCAAAACTTGTTATTGATGATATCAAAATTTAGTTAAAGAGGTGCTCTAATCATGGACACCAATTAAATAAAATATTTGATAAATGCATAAAGTATATGATCTCAATAAATCCTAGGAAACATATTTTCATTGTTGCATAAGAAAAGTTGAGTGGACATAAAAGAAGGCATTTAGTATATTTGGAAAGGACGAAGGCTATAGGGAAAATACTACTTGCGCAAAGCAATAAATCCATGCAATTATTTTTTGGGAAGATTAATTTTGTAAGGCAATTTATTTGTAGCTTTCCGAAATTATTCAACCGCCTTACAAAATATTATTAATAAGGATGCATTCTTTCAAGGCATTGTTATTCATAAAGATGAATTTGAGAATAATAAGGATGCATTATTTCAAAGCATTGTTATTCATAAAGATGAATTTGAGATTATTAAGGTGTTCATCATTGTTACTTCAACCTTGAGGAGTCTAGATTCTGGCAAATATTTCTACCTCTATACCTTTGCACTTGATTATTCCTTTGTGACCTTGTTCACTCTAAAGGATGCAGAAGTGAGCGAGTTTTGAATCTCATTTATGAACATTGGATTGCGAAGTGTTGAACTAAACTATCTAAGCGTTGAAAAGAAAGAACACATTTTAGTCAAAACCATGAAATAGTTTAGACCTTATATATTGAAAAACCACATTCAGGTAATTATTTTGTATTCATTGAATATATATGTATTTATCTAAAAGGAACTTGGTGAAAGGTGTTCAAATTGGATAATTGTTATCCAAGATAATGACATAGATATCAAGCATGCAACCATAGTCCATTGATAACGATGACACAAACTTGTAGCTAAATCGCATAATTAAGTTGGTGATGGTAAAGCAAGTTGGGAGAATGAAGCATCATTTTATGCAATCAATTTTCTTTTCATACTTGTAGGAATAGGTTTATGATATTATGATTGAAATATTATTTGTAACATGGATACAGTCCTAATCACTTAAACATAAAGAAAAGAAGAGCATTAAAATTGAAGTCCACTCAATACTAGCTTGTGAATGGAAATCTCTATAGGAAGAGTTATGATGACATGTTATTGAGACGTTTAGAAAATAATAAGAGATAAAATATTAACAGATTTGCATGATTGTCTAATAAGTGAACATTTCTCTAGAGGTATCAATACACATATGGTTTTGAGATTAGGGTGTTATTGGTTAACACTATTCAAAGATGCATATGGATGTGTATGCAAATGTTGAATTTTCCAAACATGAAGAAGAAAGGCTAATAAAGTCACGATGTCTTTGCAACCCATTGCGATTGAAAGGCATTTCACTCAATGGGGACTTGAAGTGATAGGTAAGATTAATACCAATTCTTCAAAGTAGCACAAATATATATTAACAACTATGAATTACTTCACTAGGTGGACTAAAGTTGTTTCACTAATGAATCCTACTGATACAACATTGATCCAATTCTTAAAATAACACATCCTTACCAAGTTTGGCATCCCGTATTTGTCAGTAATTGATAATGCATTATATTTTTCATCTATGGATATAACTAAATTTTCTTTGGGAAAAGGGATCATATTATATTATTAAGATAACTACTATCCATAAGGGAATTGTGTCATTAAATAACCAAGCAAGAAATTAACTAGATTATCAAGAATATGGCAATTAACCATCATTGCAATTAGCACAATGCAATGTCTAAGGCATTACATGTTGATCAAATTGTGCCTATTAAAGTAGCACTGTGAATGTCTCCATATTTTTTTTCATAGAAAAGAAATGATCTTAGCACCCAATATATTTTTACCTTCTTTGCAATTATCGCAAGAAACAAATGTTGAAACTCCTCATCCATGTAAAACATAGTCAACAATTTGTTGAAGTTGGAAGAGGAGAGACATAAAAATAAACAAAAGTTTGTTTCCCATCATAAAATTGTCAAGTAGTGGTTTGATAATCATATGTCAATCAACAAGGACTTTCAAGTTGGTTATCTTGTCCTAAAGTGGGACAAAATAAGTGAACCAAAGGGGAAACACACGAAATACAAATTCATTTGGTTTGTCCTTCGATGCTTGATTGGTAACTAAGAATTCATTTATGAAATGTGAAATGTTGAATACACATAACCCTCGTACCTTTGAACATGGTTGACTTGGAATTAGTTTGCTCCATGAGCTCAGTTTGTTTTTCTAAGTATGCCACCTTTTTCATTTCTCTCATTAGATTGACTAGTTTATATATGTTGTGAAATGCCATAAATTGCTTGTTATTGATGCTCGATGCATAAGGAATTCTTCCTAGGTATAGGAGTACAATCCTAGTCTTGATTTACCTTGACCAAGGATATAAGCTCAACAATTTGTGTCATCACATTCATCATCGACGATCTATATGATTGAGTTTATATAATCTATACATGTTTTCTTACAACCTCTTTTGCTAAATATAATGATGAAATTTTTTCCTTCACCGTGAATTTTATCATCCCCCTCTTACACCACCATATTTAATCAATTTAAGTAATCATTATCAAGATTCTATGCCATGTCCCCTTCCTAGTAGCACATGTATCCACCCCACTTACCCATTAGGTTCCCATGGGTTCAAGTGGAAATTAATTCAATCTAGGAATTAATTAAAAATTTAATAAAAATTGCCTTGAGAAAATTGATAAAAATTCCCAAAGGAAAGTTTGTCCACAAATTGATTGGGATTAGATATGAGTGTGAATGGGTCCCTAAGGGTTTTATTATTGTTAATTCATTGGTAAAATAGTCTAGGGGGCACCCAGGTTGATTTTGGACCAAATTTGGGCCATTTCCATAAAACAGGGAAATTCCATGATTTAAGGAAAATTGTTGGAACTCATCATTATGCAAGGGATCTAACCTCCCTTGAGGTAGTTAAAGATTTTAATGTCAAATATTGGGTCAAAGAGGTTAGTGGCACACTTGTGGAGCTATAGGTGTCGAAGGGGGTCACACTTGTGGATCTCATTGATGACTTTACCAAATCCATGGTTTCTTTGACTAGATCCCTTCCAAGGAGTTGGTTGGACGTGGTTGGTGGTCTTGGTGAACATAATTTTCTTGTCTCCATGGTATTTGCAGGTGGTTTTAGGGTTTATATGAATCTATATAAACAACAACAAGCACACTTCCTGAGGTTGGTGAGTGTGTGGATTGATTTCTATTGAGAATTTGCTTGAGCAAATTCCTTTGCTTGGGTGATGCACCCCTTGCAATTCTAAAGGGTGTTGGGCCCCTCACTGGTTGATTGAGGAGTGAAGAATCCAGATTCATTCACTGATATTTTTGCATAAATTTTATAGTATTATCTACCATATCTGTAGTGGTGGTGGAAAATCATATTCCATAATTTTGATATTATTGCATTTCTATGTCATTTTTGATAATATTGTGAAGCATTCTATGTTGTAGAAGAGCCATTGGGCCACCTGGGCTGTATCAATCCATATATGATATTATTTGAATCTCTGCATAATATCCATAATAAAGCTTCATATCTGGGTCTACAATTTTTGGTCTCTTGTGCAAATTTTTATTTACCTATGCTCAATGTGCCTCCAATTTTGACTACTTTTCACTTTTGTCTTGGAAAACTAACTTCTTTTCACTAAAATGAAGATATGAAAGTACCTGCAGGTATCTAGGACAAAATTGGATCCCACCCTACCTTTAGATCAAAAATTTGAGAGCCTTTACTATTGTTTAGATCAAGTTGGAAACAAGGTTTCTGTGTAGTCCCACTTTCTTATTTTGTCTCCAAATTCATAAATATGCATTTCCACGACCTTCTGTTGTTGCTTGAGGTTCCCCACTTATGTACCAACCTACCCTAAGTCTATATACACATATTGGATGTACCAAGAGCCGTTGGGTACCACATAAGTCCCAATTTGGGTGCGATGAACCCGAAAAACGTGCCCACTTCATAGTGTATGGAATCCTTTCCAATAATTTCACACCTATGAGTCTCCCTATATTCCAATAACATTTTTTCATACCTATAGGTGACTGTTTCAGAACATATTGTGAGTCAGGTTGGGAAAAATAAAAAATAATTGCCAATTTGTGTAGACCCTAGGGTGGATTGCAAGCCAAATTTGGAAGTGAGGTAGTGAGTGAGCCTAATGTCTAATTCAGGTTCATTAAATTTTAGAGGGGTGAAGGCTATAGATTAATCACATCTAAATTGTTATTCCATTTTTGAGTTATTAGTAGGTGTAAGCAAAGGTTGACAAATTTATTTGAGGGTCTTCACCTTGGATTTGATTCTTTGAGAGAAGCCTTCATACTTAGCACCGATGTCCAAGAGTAAATGATCAAAGCTCATTTTTGAATAAATCACTCTCATTTATGAATCAATCACTCTCATTTTATTTCATGCAAATTTGAGTAAGATACTAAGCATTCAAGGAAGTTTTATAATCACATCACAACCTCCCACATGAAGGTTATATTTAATCACTCTTAAGGTAACAATCACTCTTAAGTAGTTTATAAGTAATATCCCTCTCATAACTATGAAGGGGTCAATTTTAATCCTTTCAAGCCAACAACTGCAAGGGTGGTTGGGTTTCGACCAAATTTCCCAAGGATTAAACCATCACTCTCAGTTTTGTGAAGGATAAAAAACCTTTCCTTAAAATCCATTGATCATGATAGGTTAAGTGAGTTCAACCATTATAATATCTATAAGGAGGGCATTGCCAGAGTTCTCATCACTCTTGCATCCATGGAGGGTGAGTACTTATGCTTTGAATTTCTCACCATAAGGAGTGGTATTTTATGTTTACATTCATTCTAAAAGGCACAATGATACAATAACTATCTTTAGACTTAATAATCACTATTGTGGTGGTGTAATGGAATAGATTGTTGGTTAACTTTTGTGACAACGTATGAATCTTCCCAACCTATGATGCATATGATTTAAATGATAATCATTATGTATTTGTAAATGGACCACATATTCATCATCAAGCCTATGAATATGATAATACTATAACTTTAACTAAAATACAAGTGCCATTGCTACTAAATGAACAAAGGGTTTGGTACTTGTTCTCAGTCCTATAACCACTTGAATACTAATCATAATGAAATTCACAAAGGTGGTGTACTCAATCCACCATCATTGTGATGTTGAAAACAACCAAAATTCATGAAGGCGTTTTACTCAATTCCCATCTTGAAAACAACCAAAATTAATGAGGGTGTTGTACTCAATATCTATCATTCTGATGTTGAAAACATTTAAAAAGGAATAAATTTAAATTTACACATTCAATAAACTTGATAAACCAAATATGTAGTGCAAAGAAGCTCAAGGATATGATGATACTTAAAATTATTTTAATTTCAAAATCAATTCCATATATCTAGGAACTTTGATTTTTTTTTAATTATGTTAATATTACGAATCTTCCCAAACAAATTGAAGGATTTTCTCATTGCAAAGGTTTTTTTTATGATTCATTTACATAAGTAATAATATGAAAATTTCTTAGTTGTTACGCATGTTCATTAGCATGATAATCCCATATTTAATGAATATTTTATGAGTAAGAATTACACCGAAGGATTGTACATGTGCCATATGAATTATGGATGAGGAAGAGCATTCAAAAGGAATATTATACCAACACCTTTTTCACAATCAAATAACAAAGTTTGAATATTGAGCAACTTGCATTGAACACGACCAAATAAATGGATGGTAGATTGAAGTTGACCATTAGTTGAATACAAGTTACAAATTTGATGAAGAAGGAAGGCATAATATACAAGTTTCAAATTTGAATGCAATTAATTTGAATTATGGCCCAATGCCATGGGACCTTGCTTGTTTTGAAGCCACGAGGATAGAAATGAGTTAGAGGTTTCATGTGAAGAGAATGAGAAGTTGTGTAATAATGAATATTTAATTAAAAAATATCCTCATCCTCCACACCCACAAAACAAAGGATAAAGATGAAAATTATGTAAGGTTGGAAGGCTAAGAGATTTTAAATTAAAAGGCCAAGAGTTATTGGGAAATTTGATCAATAGAACCATTGAAATTATGCAAAAGTTTATATTATTGGTATTATTAGTTATCTCTACATGTTAATAAGAGACATTGTTAGCTTGTGTTCTTATACTCTTAGAAGTTATGATTGTTTGCATATTATTTTTGCATTTCATAGTTTTCATGAAACTTGTAGGAAGGGATGTTGCAATGTATATATTAGTTGTGTGCTTATAATGTATATGCTTACTTGTCAATGTAATGGTAACAACTTAATGTGACGCAGGTAAATCTTAGTGACTTGTAGGCCATCCTCCATTTCTTAGAGTTGTTATAGGGTTTGTGGAGGTTTTAGTTGGTGAACGATTCCCCCTACTATTTCTATTTATCCCTTTGTTTCATGTCAATTAATTCTTAAACACTCCTAGCTAGGATTATACTAGTTATTATATTAATTGCATTCTACATTTGCATTTATGGCAGTTGGGACATAATCAAGGGATTATCCATTTTCAATGGAGGAAGGTCTAATTGTACCCTTTTGTTGGGTGAACCTATGAAGTTGACAGTGGGACATGGTCTTGCGTCAACACCTTGGAGTATTGTTGTCTTTTGTAAGGGCATCTAAAAAGGATTAAAGTTATCTCATACTTTGGATGATTCAACCTTACAACCTTAAGGGAAATTCCAACATAATGAAAAAAAGTGAGTTATCAAACCATTCTAAGGGCACCTTGGATCTCTATTTAGTACATATCACCATATCACTTTATGTGGCAGATATAATGTTATTATTGCATTGTATTGGAGATCAATTCAAGTACATTTTGTTAGAGGATTGATTTATGTATGGAGGTTCATCTAGGAGGAAAAAATATCTTCTAATCCTATTAATAATATCATCCTTAGCCTAAGAAGTTTCAACACCTACCAAATCCATCATCTATGTGAGTTCTTTCCTTTCTATCTCTTTCATCTCCATCTTTTAGTTTAATTCACTAACGAAGGGAGGTTTTAGAATTAAGCCTAGGAATATCTTGATTTACTTTGTTAATTTGTTGATAATTACTTATTGGAAACACTATTCGAAATGCCATAATTACCCTACAACCATATCTATTCAATTAATTATATTGAAAACCTAATCAATCTACATGTTTTTCTCCATTCTCTTTTCATGCTCTCCCCTAGGGTTTCTTGGTTTTTCCATAAAACATAGTGGAAAATTCAGTCTCTAATTCTTCCTTTTAGTGTCGTTCGTAGTAGGGTGCTTCTCCACCCCTATTTATATGTTATACTTGCAATTGGACATGACGCTACAAAAGAGGCAAACAAAAAAAATCAAGTCATAAATAGACTAAATCTGCCACCGGGGCTCTATAACCAAGGGGAGGATGGAGGGATCACATATACCATTTACATTTGACCACAGTTGTTGCCCAAGTAGGCATCACTATCGTGCAATGACCTTGAAATTGTTGAATCTTACCCTCAAAGTACATCAAACCTTAATTTCATAATATTTATAAAATAAACATAGTAAGGTATTATTTGAGGAGTTTGAGCATAAATTTATTGTCATATAAATACATAGTGGTTAATGTCTAATCTTAAAGATGGAAAGATATTTGGATTTGATTCACTAATATGCATGTGGGAAATGCAGTGTAATCCTTCTCACATATTTGAAACTAAACACTTTAATCACTAGTGGAGAAATGATAATCATTCTTAAAAAATGGATCCATCCCTTTTGAGATCTATCCTAACCAACACATAATGGGAAGGGATAAAAAAAATTAAGATGCTTAAAATATCACGTTAAGATGAATCTCTCTCATTGAGTGTGTGTTTGTCTTTTACATAATTATATAATGCTCAATGTTTTTTATTATTGTTTTATTATTATTATTTAGAGTTAATGTTGAAATATTTATTTAGATCTATCCTAACCAAAACAAATCCATGTTATATTTTGATCTATAAAGAACAAGAAGAGATTAAAAAATTAAGATGTTTAAAAGACCATGTTAAGATGTATAGGTTGAAATATTTAGTTAATAGTAAAATGTAAATTACATTTAGTTTATCTCAATGTAATAGTTGTTACTACCTATTTATAATATTAATATATTTTTATGATCACGATGATGATTATTAAAGTTGAATGAGGTCAACTTTATTCTATTGGAATTTAAGGAAAGTAGGGAATTATTTGGTTTGCTTTAGACTTTTACTTTTGTGCTCGAAAAGTACCATAACCATAGTTTTGATGAGTTAAAATTAAGATGCTTAAAAAACCACGTTAAAATGAATCTCTCTCATTGAGTGTGTGTTAGTCTTTTACATAATTATATAATGCTCAATGTTTTTTTATTATTATTTAGGGTTAATGTTGAAATATTTATTTAAATCTATCCTAACCAAAACAAATCCATGTATCTTTTGATATATTTCTGAACAAGAAGAGATAAAAAAATTGAGATGCTTACAAGACCATGTTAAGATGTATAGATTAAAATATTTAGTTAATAGTAAAATGTAAATTAGATCTAGTTTATCTCAATGCAATAGTTGTTACTGCCTATTTATAATATTAATATATTTGTATGATCATGATGATGATTATTAAAGTTGAATGAGGTCAACTTTGTTCTATTGGAATTTATGAAAAGTAAGGAATTATTTGGTTTGCTTTAGACTTTTACTTTTGTGCTCGAAAAGTTCCCTAACCATAGTTTTGATGATTTAAAAGGTTAGAAAGGTCTAAAAAAAATTGAGATGCTTAAAAGACCACATTAAGATGAATCTCTCTCATTAAGTGTGTGTTTGTCTTTTACATAATTATATAATGCTCAATGTTTTTATTATTATTATTTAGGGTTAATGTTGAAATATTTATTTAGATCTATCCTAACCAAAGCAAATCCATGTTATCTTTTATAAGATCTATAAAGAACCGTAAGAGATAAAAAAATTGAGATGCTTAAAAGACCATGTTAAGATGTATAGCTTTAAATATTTAGTTAATAGTAAAATGTAAATTATATCTAGTTTATCTCAATGCAATAGTTGTTACTACCTATTTATAATATTAATATATTTTTATGATTATGATGATGATTATTTAAGTTGAATGAGGTCAACTTTATTCTATTGAAATTTAAGAAAAGTAGGGAATTATTTGGTTTTCTTTAGACTTTTACTTTTGTGCTAAAAAAGTTACCTAACCATAGTTTTGATGAGTTAAAAGGTTAGGAAGGTCGATATTGTAACAAATATTTTGACAATGTGATTTAATGTGGGTGCATGAAGGACATTTTAAGAGAAAGTGTTTTTCATCTTCAACCCTCTTAGTGCCACAAATATGACAAATTCTTTTGATCCGTAACATCTTAGGAATTTTCCAATTCCATTTCACCATGGAACTTGTGAGAGTTGTTATTTTAACAATATTAATTTTTTTTCTTTAGGTTAGTTAAAAAAAATTGATTATTTTGATCTTTTGGATTAGGGTTGATCACCTCCTTACAGTGTTTTAATTTCGTGTAATTCTTTATTGCACCACAATTTCTTCTTAAATTTAGATATAATAATATTTCTTTTATTATGGTTATTGTGCATAGTGATGTCTTCCTTATTTCTTAATGTTTTAACCAAGATTTGACATTTCTATGCCAACATGGCTTGGTGGTTTTGGCTCGAGTTTGAAGCAATATTGAGAAGCCTTTTGTCTTCTATATAGTGTATCTTGTTGTTATACATTAGGTACTTAGTCATAGCCATGCTTTAAATGAGAAATACTCATTTCTATAAGGAGGATAGGATAAGGTGTATTGTCTTTAGTTTTGAGATTGTAAGTTAAAATGATTTTTTATTTGCTCTACTTTTCTCCAAACTTCTCTAGAAAAATTGCAACCCCAAACTTCACAACCATATAAAATAATAACATGAATAAGCCTAATAATTAAAAACATGTAATTGAGGTAGACTATATATACCTCTATAAACTTTAAATATAGATTTTATTATTATTATAAATATGAATAACTAGTCAAAAGTTCAATAATATACAACTATTTCAAATCCATAATAAACTTTCCATCTTTCATTTATCATTTTCTCAATAATATTTATTTTCAGTCAGTGAATAAGTTTATTTTGATTAATTTATATATATATATATATATATATATAATTGTTGTGATGTTATTTTTACCGAACATTAAATGACACATGTATAAATTTGCAATGGCAATGTGACCATTTTTGTGTTGCTAGGCAAATAAGTTAAATCTGCACGAAGTTTTTAGCGATTGTATTGTATCAACGCTTCCGTTCCTCCCTGCAGGAATCCAGATTGTTATCCAAACCCACTCAGTTGATTCCGTCAGATTCATTGAATCGATTGAAGTCACATGACAGGGATTAAAATACTGGATTTTGCTGTGGATTGATTTGGAGTTTATGATATGATCCTTCAGACACTGCCACCTTGTCTGTTGGAATTCTTGCTGTCGGGCGTGCCGTTCCTTCCGTGCCTCCAATTGTCGGATTATTCCAGTTGTCGGATTAGAAGGGTTACATCGAGACCAGTTCCAACCGCTTCCAGGTTCGATCTCAATATATTATTTCGTGGTGCTGTAAAAGCAGGACTTCTAATTAATAATACTTTTTTATCATGTCCAGGTCGTCTGGACCATTACTGGACCATTAGCCTTATCTGATAGCCTTCTTTTATAGGTTGGATGGAAGATGGATAAACATATTATTTTTATTTATAATGTAACTATAACATATTTTCTATGAGCTCCCTGTTTCAAAAACAGATCTGTTCGTGCCCGGACTGGCCGCTAGACGGTTCAAACTTTTCACGTTTGTCTGTTCGCCAAAAACACCAAACAATCGGATGTCGCCATAAGGGGTTGGCTTGGTCAGTGGCCCAGTCTCAACTTGCTTAATGACAAGTCGCACGATCGAATCTTCTGACCCAATGGGCCATATACATACGATCGAATTTTCTCATCCAGCGTTTATAGCCGCAGCCATGGTGTGGGACCTCAACGTGGCAGACTGGCAGTCCTGGCAGTTGATACCAAAATTAAAAAATACAAAGTTCCTCTCTACCAATACAAATATCTATAGTAGTTAGTTCTCAAATCTACGTTTTTTTTGTTGCCATTGACTGAGAACAGTTATGGAATCTCGCCCTTCAGGTTGGGTTAGTTGCCTACTTCTAAGTCATAAGTGCTGTACTGGAAGACGCGGCCGTTTCTCGTTAACAAATTTAGGGTGGCGGTAGGATAGTGAGTCAATAATTTTGTGTTTTTTTCTTTTTTCTTTTTGGTGAAGTTAAGACCAAGTCTCTGGTGGACGAGGAAGGGTCCTCTTCCTAGATTAAAAAAAGGATAAGACAAGTGTACTCTCAAGAGTTATTTTATGTCCTACCACTTATTTTTTATATTCTTTTCTTTTATAATTGTTTATTTTAAATTTGGAAATGTTTCCATAAAATCAATGTGGACAATACACTTGTCCATCTATTAGTGTAAATATCTTAGTTAATAGGAAAATCCTGGCACTTGTGACCTGTGACCTATCTGTGTGTTCACCATCCATAAATTAAGTGATTTTGCTACTAATAATATATTTAAAAATAAAGATTTTTGATCTTTCATAAATATTGTTTAAATATTAAATGATTTTGATCTTTTTTTGAATCCCTATAAAATATACTTTTATTTCAAGTAGAAATTTAAGTACATTCCTTATAGTCCTTGCATTTGCATAAGTTAATAGGTGGTATTTGTCAAAAAAAAAAAAAGGAAGGACAAAAACACCTAGTGGACTAGGGCTACCAAAAAACAGATCTCCAAATTACCTAATACAAAATTAGTCACGTCATAAAAGATTGTCCAGAAATTAAAGCCTCCAAAACCACTCGAAAATATCCACTAGATCATCTGAAACAAAATGGACTTAGAAATCACATAAGGAAAATGATACATGTATAGAATAATTTACATAGTGAACTAGGACATGAGTTCCAACTTGAATTTCAAGACTTTGTTTGGATAGAATATCAACCTCTTCATTAAGTTCTCGAAAAATATGATGGGATGAACTTGATAAAAAAAGGGAAGAATATCCTAGATCTTATGTACCAAAGGAGAGAGTGAAAAAGTTGAATTCCTTGTACATGCTGAATAACCAGGGAGGAGTCTCCATATAAATTCATAGATCTCACTCCCAAGCGAAAAAAACATTTGAGGAGGTAGAAAAGAGCCAAGAGATCACCTCTATTGTTTGTGCCAGCTCCAACATGAGCTTTGAATTGACAAAAAAATATAAATTTGATGGTTTAAGGACAAATCCAATACCACATTTACTGTTATTATCTTGGATTTCCCCGTCGAAGAAATCTCAGGACTTGGATTTGTCTAAATTCATAGGCTTAACCTCTCTTGGAGCCTTTGCGGACACTCCTGATGTAATACCCCTGGCTGAGACCCCTGAATTAATCATATGCATGATGTAAATATTGATATGCAAATGCTTGTATGGCAGAACAAATGTATATTTTGTAATTATTAATATTAAATCCATAACTGGTTGTGCTGAGGTAGAACGCTAAAGAGATTGAGGACTCATGTATTCACCAGAGACAGTAAGGGGGTTTAAAGTGGCCTAGGAGGAAACTACCATGACTCTTAGATACCTTTTAGATCCTTAAAATATCCCAAAATTTTATCCTAACTCTTAAACCCATTTAAATGACTTTAGTTACGTTTTTAAAATCATAATTATCAATTAATTATGATTAAGTGGGTTAAGTGGGATTAGGGGGAGAGATTATATGGTTTTTATTTTAAAAATGAAAATAAAAATATTAAATGGGAAAGGTGGGTCTCTTGGAGAGCCCACAGGTTTGTCAGATTGCATGCATAAGCTTATACATGCAAGGCAAATGGAAGATTATGCATTATTCCAGGGGAATAAAATTGGTATCTTGAAAAATTACCTTGCTCGGGTGTGTCTAAGAGAACATGGCAGGAAAATTTTGTCTAAGACTGGAATCTGAGATGAATTTCTCAACCTGTGAGCCAAATTGTTGATAAATATCTGCTGAAATATTGTCCATTTTCCTCTGGTTGCACCTATGAAATGGAAATGGTGTAAGAAATTCTTTTAGTGGAATTATAAGCACAAATGCAATGATGGGTTTCACCGTGGTGCTATTTAGAATGAAGCTAAGGGAAGAGATTACACATTTGGCATTGATGTGGTAACAAACCAGTAAATCTTGTTTACCAAGTGAGGAAATCCTAAGAGAAACTTGAGAAATGGAGAGGTGTCTCTTAGTGAATGCATGAGTCTCAACTCGGGGGTGGCATTTTGCTGATAGATAGATGAAAAAAATTTCCTACGATTGGGTGGAGGGTGTTTCACACAGAGCCAGTTTCCCATTTCAAATGTTTTCAGATAAGTTGTTATTTCTCAATTTAGTTTAATTGATGAATGATGAATAAAATTACATGTTATAAATTCCTGAATTCGTGTACATGGAATTGACACAACTTTATTTCTTCAATTTATTTGCTTTGTCGTTGAAATTCCGGGTTTTATTTTCCGTAAGGAATTAAATTGTGCAGACTGAAATTAGAAGATTATTATTTCAAGGGAATGAAAGAGATTGGGAAGAGATTACACATTTGGCATTGATGTGGTAACAAACCAGTAAATCTTGTTTACCAAGTGAGGAAATCCTAAGAGAAACTTGAGAAATGGAGAGGTGTCTCTTAGTGAATGCATGAGTCTCAACTCGGGGGTGGCATTTTGCTGATAGATAGATGAAAAAAATTTCCTACGATTGGGTGGAGGGTGTTTCACACACAGCCAGTTTCCCATTTCAAATGTTTTCAGATAAGTTGTTATTTCTCAATTTAGTTTAATTGATGAATGATGAATAAAATTACATGTTATAAATTCCTGAATTCGTGTACATGGAATTGACACAACTTTATTTCTTCAATTTATTTGCTTTGTCGTTGAAATTCCGGGTTTTATTTTCCGTAAGGAATTAAATTGTGCAGACTGAAATTAGAAGATTATTATTTCAAGGGAATGAAATTTTTGGTATCTTTATCTATGGTATAATTTCCATAGAATGGATTTACTTATTGGCACTTGTAAAATTGCCTTTACCGCATATGAATTAAAGATGAAATTCATGTGTAATTCAATTAAATTTCTTGAGCATAGGAATGGTGAGAATTTTCATTTGGCCATATGCTTATAAATAATCCCTAATTTACAGTGCTCAAACTATTATTGATTAATAGTTAAATTGAAAGATTCATAGAGTTTAATTATTAATGCACAGTAATTAGAACTCATTGCTTAATGAGTAATTGATTAGCCATGTAATGGGTAGGGAAAATGAAATATTTATTAAGTAATGGTTTATTGCGCATAGTTCAATTCATTACGAAAAATGAAATATTTGTAAAGTATTTATTTTATGCGCAATGTTGAACCATGTTTGAATTATTATTGTTTAATACATTCTTAAGAAGATAATTAACAACTGTTAAAGGTTGTTATATAAATTTAGCATGAATGGTAAATGAAATATTTGTGTAGTATTTATTTTATGCACAATGTTCAACCATGTTTGAATTATTATTGTTTAATATATTCTTGAGAAAATAATTAACAAATGTTAAAGGTTGTTATATAAATTTAGCATGAATGATATCATGGTTTTGGAAAACCACGGACTGAAAATATAAACCACATGGTAAGGCTTAATTAATATGCCTTGTAATGAATGGTATTTAGAAACCACATGCTGATTTTGCTTATCCAAATAAGTTTAAATGATGAATTATTATCTTATTGCGCAATTATTATATTGGAAGATTACATTCCAATAATTGTTATCTTATTTAATTTATGCATTTAACCTTACTGGTGAATATGTTGACATATCAATTCTTACTGCGCAGTGAATATCTTGGAATATTACATTCCATACTTTGGATAAATTGGTATGTGTTATCCTACTTATTTTATGCATGTAATCTCAGTGAAGAGTTAATATGTTGGAATATTAACTTTATTGCTCGGTAAATATGTTGGAATTTTATAAAATAAATTGGTATTTGCTATACTATTTATTTTGTGCATGTAACTTTAATGGAGTTAATATGCTAGAATATTAACTTTATTGGGCGGTAATATTTTGGAATATTACACTCTATAATTTGGATAATTTGGCAGTTGATATCTTATTTAATTTATGTATATTGTGTAGTTAATATGATAATATATTAACTTTACTCTGGAGTTATTTAATAGAAATATTATATTGTGCCATAAGTTTAGTTAAATATGTTGGGATAATGAATTTCTTATATTTGAAATATTAGCACCATAGTGCACAGTTCCTAGATAGTTTTTAATGTGCAATTCTTAATATAATGTTTTTAATGCGCAGGTTTTCCATTATAATAGATTGTAATTGCTAGTCTAATAAACCTATCTGCCCATTCATGCACAATTCTTGATAGGGTTTTATTGCGCTGTTTTACTATACAATTTTACTGTGTAGTTTTTTATTAAGATTTCGCTAAAATATTCATTTCATATGTTTCTTCTATGCATTGTTGCGCATTAAATTAAATAAAGCATATGAACACTATGCATGCAATACTTTAAAGAAAAATTATTATTATGGGAGTTAAGTTAACGTGACACTCGGTGTGTTACACCTAATTTATATTCCTAAATATAGGCTTCAACTCTACTAGAAGTAATCAAGGTAGGAATGATTTTGTCCTCGAATAAAATTGAGTTCCTGCCAAGCCAAATACTCCAAGAGACCATAGGAGGAACAACTCTCCAAAATTTGAGTCCCCTATTCCTGAATAAAGACTTCAAAATTCTGTTGAGCATGTGATCATTCCAAATATGCCCCAATTGCAACTTATTCTAAATTCTAGCCCAAACCCCTTTGGTATAGTCATAGGTGAGGAACAAATGCTAAGCAAAATATTCATCTTTTCAACAAAGGTAGCAGATATTAGGACCCTAAAATTTTCTACAATGGAAGGAGTCCCATGTTAACACTTTATTGTGTAACATTAACCATAATAGTAAAAGACTTTTCAAGGGGGAATTTACTATTAGGATGTATTGGAGAAAAATCACTATGGCTTGGGAATACCACAACAGATAGATGACTACCAAAAATCTACTCAATTCTCAAAGCAATGCTATTATAAATGGCAATGTTAAGCTAATGGAGAAATGTAACCAACCTCGATCCAACGTTTGATGTAGATCCTCGTTGGAGCTTTCAATCCACGCACTTGTAAATCTGCAAATTAGTCTTGACAACCAATATCCAACAAGTACATATAATATATAATTGACATTAACATTATCAATAACAATGGTCCATACTATCATAAGCAAATGTAACCCAATGTATAATAAACAACATTCACACTATGAATGGACGAGAATATGAGTATTTCTATTAATGAAAAAGAAGAAGTACAAAGTGATGCGACCTCTTGCCGGTAACCAATCTGAACCAAGATCTAAATCAATCCACTTGTGCCTCCACCACTTCAATCCTCCATGAAAGGCAAACTCAAACTAGCAAGGAGTTTGGAAGATGAACTTAACTGGTTCACAACTACAAAAATCAATGAGTGTAGACTCAAGATAGGGAAAAAATCCACTAGAGTGCCTTTACTATTCTCTTCTTCCTCCCGTCCATAAGCCATATGTGCTCAATATATAGTCCTCGCAAAGGTAGGTGAAAGGACTCATCGAGACATTACTTGTGAAGATGGAGAGCCAAAGGTCACCCAATGATGACTTTTTGGGAGTAGAAAGTAATAAAATAGTGGTGTTTACCATTTTACTTGATACCCGTGGGATATAGGGATGCAACTCGTGGGTGCGCATGCTATAGTGATGCAACATGCGGGTAGGAACAAAAATAGGGTAAACTGGTATCACGGAAGGATGAAAATGGATCTGAGTCACTGAAATGGATCCTACAGGCCAAAGAATGTTGATTCTCACAGGGTGGAAGATTTTTGTGTAACAGATGCCCCCTAATGTGTGAGGTCAGAGACTGAAATGTGCTACGATGGCCGAAATACATTATAAAACTCAGAAGTGGAGTGATGGAGACACAAGTGGAAAGAATGGCTCACTCGTCATAATACAATAGTATCTCTGAATACATGTCGGTATAGTACAACAATCTGATACAATGGCCATGAATAGGCAGTACATAAGTAGATCCATGTCATAAGTGATCATAGCTATGATCCCTCTACAATAAGATATGGTCTTCTGCTGAAAAGAAGACAATTGGTGCAAACTAGAGGTACAAACTGCTAAAATCTTAAAGGTGATATCTGAGATGTAAAGTCAAAGTCATATGTAGCATATTGAATGCCACAATTGCCTAGGGTCTTCTACACAAGTTTTCAACGGTGCAAGTCCCATCAAGTGAATAAAGGAGTTGGGGTTGAACCTGATGAGACATCGTCTGATTACCGGTCAATGATGTATACCGTTAACAGACGCGAGATGACCCACAAGTAATGAAAATGGGCATCAAGGCACATAGCACAATCATCAGAGTGTGAATAGATGGGTTGAAGTCGAACACTAGGATGAATCGATCGATCAGGGGACATTGATGTATTCCCAAAACTGTCAATAGCAAGAGAACCTGCCACTAATGACTACAAGCCTCAAGGTACTCAATCGAACTCTAAGTCTCAAGTCCCGGAATAAATGAGTTGAAGTCGACAGAACGAGACTCGCTGGAAGGAGGGCATTAAGGCATCCCTCATCAACCAGCACGAGGTACCAGCAATGCTGAAAGATTTGCAAGATCTCAGGTGAAACGGACTGACTCAATAAGGATGGCTGACATGCAATAGTCAAGAGGTCTGAGGAGTGGCGGACATTGGTTGCAGGACTTCCTTTGAACAAGAGCATGAGCAGATGGATAGACTCAGGCAGCATAGACTTGACATAAACTGTGCAATGCAAGAGGCATTACAAAGGGCTCCATAATGACTGGAAGCTTAACTAATCAGTGGAGAAAACTTATAAACAAGTACATCTCCTAAGGCCCAACTATAGTCCCGACTGATAATGTACGGAGTGGAATGAATGTTATGTTCAAAGGCGACACAACAGCTGCCAACAAGAAATAGTGACCATAATCCCGTTCGGCGTTTTGGAATATTTGATTTTTTTTTTGTCTTTTTCATATTTGAGAAAAGCTTGAAAAAGAATAAAATTGCTTATAGTACAACAAGTGAGGGAACAAGTGTCAAATAGCTAGCAGACTAGTCCCAAGCAGTGGAACATACCTATGGTCAATGCAAGGAAGTGCGTGTAGGATGTGGATACTCGGGGGTGTGTTCCCTCAGGGTCAAAGGGTCATCAAATTGTGAAGGGCAAATATATAAGCTCTGCAGGGCTCGACAGGGAAAGTGCTCAGGCACCAGGCTAACAATTTAGTAAGCGGGAGCCAACACAAGGCTCAAGCAGTAAGCAGGATGATGCAATGCAATCACAACATGATATAACTGAGGGGATTCCTTAAGGGAGATGGCCAGCATAAGACAAAGTAGAGTATGAGTCTTTATCGCAACGTCATGGCGTGACTACAAAGGACTCCCAATCCTAAGGACAAACAACGACATGGGCACCAAAATGCATAACGGGGTTCTAACTAGGGTACCCATGTTCGGGAAAGCCCTACCGCCACATGACAACACTTCTATAACAGTGTGAAGGTTCTGTGTCAGTCACGAAGCGGGGTCGCACCTAGGGTTTATGAAAATGGTTAACAGGTCAAATGCATAATGCATGTGGAAATGGCATCTAACCTATATGCCAGGTGTGAAATATACCTGTCGTAGGTGTGAAATGGTTTAGAACAACTCTCGTCGAGGAAATCTGTTGAAAAAACACTACTCCATGACACAATATTAGTTCATAACAGCTCAAAATGGCAAAAACTATAGAAAAGTGGGTCTAGGAAATTATAAATAGTAATAAAAATTTGTAATTTTCAATTCATTTGCACTATTCACCATTTTGGAGTTTAGTGGTAAGTTTTCACTTGAAACTTCGAGTGCTGATTGTGGGAGCTACAAGCGACCATTCAATGAACCGTCTGGAGCAGGTTAGTGGTCACTGCCATATCTTTGATTTAAGTGCTTTTATTTCAATTTTGGTCGGTGGAATTTTTTGTTTGGCCAAGCCCTAAATGGCTTCGGCGCTACCCGCGGGCTATAAGCATGCGAGTCGTGGGTAGGGCACCAAACGCGTAGTCAAAAAACTGACTGCCCACGTCTACCCACAACTGTCTACAATATAGCCCACGGGTACGGCCGTGAAGAAGTTTTTAAACATGAAACTGACTAAAAATTTCTTGCTTTGCACTTCAGGATGGTTCTAGAGTGGAGAGAATGAGAGCATGACCAGGTAGATGAGGTTGTGCGCAATGATTTGCAAGCATGTGGCTTATATAAATACTGGAGTCTCGGGGGCTTAAGGGCCCAAAACCTACTACTCCGTCATCTGATCAACTACTGGGATGTGGATGCTCAACACTTCAGCCTCAACGGGAAATCATTGACATTGGAAGTGGAGGATATCTACTTCATTACCGGTTTGTCCCATAGAGGGGAAGTGGCTAGTCTTCGGTCATGGACCGTGGGGTGGGGGAATCACTGTGAAAGATTACATAGCATGGTATTGTCCCGCCACCACACGAGCAGTGGGAAGCCAACTGCCGGTCAATCTCATAGTGGACTTGAGCACAAAGATCATAGTGGCTACTCTGGTGTGGATCACGGGATCCAAAGTACTACATCAGGCATCTAGAACAGTGATGTTTTATGCATCATAATGCTTGCAGCCTACTATATTCGACTGGTGTACTACTCTGCTGGTGTCTATGAAGACACAACTGACAGAATGCAAAGAGGGTAAGGCCAAAAATTTTGGGTATGGTACCATCCTCTGCAGTTTCTTCTTTGAGATAGTTCCAAGACTTAGCCCGAGGCTGGATGTCTCTCCTCATAGTCTCCGAGATCCAGCCCTGACCCAGTGGGATGAGATACTGACACGACGGGGTGGTGGACGTCTGTCGTCACCATATAATGAGGAGTTCTTCCGCTGGTGGAATCGGCAGGTGATCGCTATAGAGGACTATCCCTATGTGGGGATTGACTTCAGACAGGACCGTGACATGCCGCTGCCACCAGGCATAGCCTTCGGAGACATCAGTGAGTACTCTTTTGGTTTTATGTTTTTAAATTTTTATGGATTTTTTTATTATAGTTGAAATGCAAAAAATCTTTTTGGTGGTAAGTCATGTGCTAATGGGTGACTGTTTGCTCGCAGACAAAGGCCTAGTGAGACCCGAGGGCTTCCCGAGACATGGTCATCGGGGTAGAGATGTGGTGGCGGCAAATGCCGCAGTAGGGCGCACACTCCAGACGTTGCGTCACAATGTCTCATGGATGTTTGCTCGAGTTCCACTAATAGAGGTGGCCTGACTACCTGAGTCCATGCAGCGCCAGGTAGTGGGTGTTCCTGGGGAGTGGGTGTGGTTGCTGCAGCGGATGGCCAATGCAGCACAGTACTACTATGAGACACATCCCATTGAGGCGGCAGCTAGACCTCCTCGGAGGGAATAGATATCCCAGGGTCTCATCATTTTTTGTATCGATATGTATATTTTTGAGGGCTATGGGCTCCAGTCTTGTATGACACTACCATTTTTGGACATATTTATATATATATACAACTTTGGTTCTCGGTTCTACTACATGTGTGTATGGTACAAATGTATGAATGTCTTTGTATTTATGTGCTTCATGATGAATGTGACAAATGCCAATCTAAAACATAGTTAGCATATGCATTAGATATATAATTATGACTTCTCAAAATGTGAATATATGCAATGGAAACAAAATGTCTCTCCAAGAGTCGTACCTTAAGGAATATCCGTAGTAATGTAGGGTCTTGTACACGGTACTTCCCATTCAACTGAGACACAACTAGTTGTGAATCTAGGTAGACTTCTAAAGACTGTATACCATGTGAAATGGCATCCCGAAGTAGCTCAACAACGGCACTATACTCAGCCACATTTTTAGATGTAGGACCGAGACAAGCACCTCCTGAGGACACAACTAGATGGTCAGGTGAAAAGATAAACCAGGCAGCAGAAGCAAGCTACTGCGTATGTCGGCTAGCACCATCCACAAAACCTGAGAATGTAGGACATCCTGCTGACATCTGTCAATCAAACAAAGGCTAATCAGCAGACCCAACAACCAAAAACGAAACCTAGACTATGTACAGAAAAACTATACAATAGTGTACAAAAGCATCAGCCCGAACCAAAGGTTCAAGCGTAATACTGCTTGGGGTAGAGCCCATATCTAGGCTCCTTCAAGACAACTCTCTCATAATATTCTAACTCATAAGCTCCTTTTTCAAGGACACACCTCACAATGTAAGGACCATGCCACATGGGATTGAACTTGCCTACCCCCAGGGGCTCTTTAGCTTGGTCATACAAGAGTACCCAGTCACCTTCAACATATTGCAGGGGACGGGAAGACCTATCATATTGAACCTTCACATGATGCTTGTTAACATCAATGGCCACAACAGCATCTCGATGGTGTTTGTCAAGTTGCTCGAGGTGTACTAAACATTGTTTAATCTCCATCATATCAGGGAGGAGCTCTATGGATAGCTTGAGCGAAGGGATCTCGCATTCAATCAGTAAAAGTGACTCCACACCATGAACTAACTGGAATGGTGAGAACCCAGTGGCAGTCTTAACTATGGTTCGATATGCCCACAAAGCAGGATATAACATGATATGCCAATTGGTCTTGCTTTGTTGGATGGTACATTGGAGACTGGTCTTCAAAGACTTATTTACTGCTTCAACCTGACCATTCGCTTGAGGATAGTAGGAAGACAAGTGTTCCTGACGAAACCCAATCTTGAGAGACAAATCCTCCATCATCTTATTTTGAAAGTGACTGCCAAGGTTAGTGACAATCTCTTTCAGGATACCAAATCGAGTGATAATCTGGTTGAACACGAAATGGGCTGCAGTAGCACCGTCGGCTTTTACAATAGGCATGGCCTCATCCCATTTGGAAAAATAATCCACGGCCACAATAATATGGTGATGCCCCCCAGCCGAAGCTGGTTTGCAATCCATGAAATCTACCCCCCACTTCATGAAGGGACCAACAGTGACGACCGGATGGAGGGGTGCTGGATGCGAGTGTACGCTCCGAGAAAACACCTGGCAAGGGTGACATCTCTTCACAGCGTTAATACAATCTTTAAAGATTGTAGGCCAAAAACAACTAGCTCGCATGATACGCTGGGCTGTAGCAAGCCCAGATAAGTGATCACCACATGCCCCCGCATGGCAATCATTAAGTACCCGTTCCACTTCTTCGTGAGTCAAACAATGACGGAGAATGGAATCCTTTCCTCGGTGATACAAAGTGTCACCGACGATAGTATAATCTTTAGCGCGATGTCTCACACGCCATTTCTCGTCTCGTGAATAATGTGGAGGAAACTTCAAAGTTTGTAGATATCTAACGACATCTCCATACCAAGGGTCCTCGGACGAGATAAGGAATAGGTGTTCATCCACAAAGGAATCTTCATGAATGACATCCTCATCAAGCTGTGGAAGGTCCGACATAAGTTCAGCGAACACCAATGATTTTACCGATTTTGCAAAAGCAAAATTGAGATCAAATTCCTGAAGGATCACAATCCATTTATTATACTTACCCCCGATAAGGCGTTGTGAAAGCACGAACTGAAACGGATTGATATGAGCTACAACAACGATTGTTCGAAGCAAAATGTAATGCCATAACCGCTGGACTGCATGAACAGTCGCAAGTGACAACGTTTATACGTGGGTGTACCTTAGTTCAGCGTCTACTAAATTTTGACTAATATAATAGATAACATGCTCAACGAGCGCATCATCTACATGAACCAAGACCATGCCAATAGTCTCTTGAGACGCAGCCACATAAAGAATGAAATCTCATGTAAAGTCCGGTGTACTAAGCACGGGGACCGATACCAAAGCTTTCTTAAGGGTGTCGAAAGACTGCTGGTCTCGCTCATCCCAGATAAAAGGTGTGTCTTTCTTCAATAGGCGTGCGAAACCTTTAGTAATACTAGCATAGTTAGCTATAAAATGATGTAGAAAAGTACCTCTCCCTTAGAGGCTCTAAAGTTGTAACAAATTACGTGGAGGAGGCAACTTAAGTATTGCCTCAACTTTGAGAGGATCGACTCTAATACCCTTTTTCAAAACTATGAATCCTAGAAGGTGACCAGTCCTAACAACGAAGATGCATTTGTTTGGATTCAATCGAATTTTGTAGTGAATACATCGTTCAAGAATCATACGGAGGTGCTTGGGGTGGTCCACTCTCTTACGAGAATGGCCAGCAAGATCATCCAAGAAAACTTCCATAATCATCTTAAGATCATGAAAGGCATAGGTCATGGCTCGTTGAAAAGTAGCTCTGGCGTTCTTGAGGCCGAAGGGCATTTTCCGGTACGCAAAAGTTTCCCATGGACAAATAAATGTCGTTTTATGTTGGTCTATGGGTTTGATTTGAATCTGATTATAACCCGAGAATTCGTCCATGAATGAAAAAATCTCACTTCCCGCACAAGCATCCAATATTTGATCAATGAATGGAGTGGGGAAATTGTCTTTCGGACATGCACGGTTCAAATCTATGAAATCAGTGCATACACGGATTGTTCCCTGCTTCCTATCCACAGGAACGGGGTTTGACACCCATTCGGTAAGGGGAACGGGGTAGATGAAACCAGATTTGAGTAGTTTCTCCACCTCTTCCTTAATAGCAGCTGCCTTCCTAAGGTTCACAACACGTAAGTGTTGTCAAACCGGTTTAGCATCAGGATAGGTTTTAATCTCGTGTTCAACAATGCGGGGGTCTATTCCTGGCATCTCCTCATATGAACAGGCGAAAGTTTCCCAGAGTTCAGCAAACAAATCAGTGTAAATAGCAATCTCCTCAAGAGTGCAATTGGCACCGATGTAAACATTCTCAATCTTTCCAGGAGTGCGGGAGATGTTGATCGAAGTGGTTGGGGAAATATTGGCCATATTCCCCTCCAAGAAAACATTATGCAACTGCAAAAGAGCCACAGGGTGACCAACCATCTCAGCTAGAGTCATCCTAAACTCCTCCTGCTCAATGAGCTCAAGGTTGGGAAGGAAATAAGATCAATGGTGCATATCTTTCCAAGGCCTCTCACTACCACACATGGCTTCGACGATAGCTTCATCCGATGGAAAAGTATCATCGAGGCAATCGTGAGAGCAATATGAGTTGGCTACCCAAACTGGCAGCGTAACGGGATCTTCTTCAACTATCTGGGAAGAAGAGAGATCCGGATCTGCAGTGTTTTGTTGGATGTGATCATAAGTGAGCTCCACTACAAATAAAGGCATAGACATCCCGACGTGCGCAATGTCTCCAGACATAGAATCCATGGATGGAAAAATCCATGGATCACCGCAATAGGAAGTCCGAAATGGCATACTATTTGAAGGAGGAGGTGCACTATCAGAAATGGTTCTAATAAAATTCACAGGTGTAGAATGGTTAAAAGTTCCCATCAACGAGGGGTACATTCCAACACCTATGTTCCCAGTTGCCGACTAAGAATCAAAAACATGCGGGACTACTGATCCCGTGGATGCTGTGGAAGGAGTGCCAACATAATCCAGCTGATCGATCGTCACAATCTTGCCTTCATGGGGAAAGCAAATAACTCGAAATACAGTAGACGTGATAGCCTTCATAGCGTACATCCAGTTCCAACCCAGTAAAAGGTTGTAGTCGATGGGTGCATCAACCACTTCGACTCCAATAGGCACGGACTTACCTCCCAAGGAGACAACAAGGGAAGGGATAATTCCATGCGGCATAAAAGATCTACCGTCAAATGTAGTGAGTGTAGTTCTAGACACGAGTAGAGGAGGAGAGCCAAGAGATTTCCAACAAGTTAACGGCATTACTGACGCGGAAGCACCTTCATCAACCATAGTACGTTTGTCGAAGCTCTTAAGTAAAACCACCTAGATTTGAAAATCCACGTGGTAAGGCAAGCGAGGTTGGACATCAGTAGTATCGAACCTGATAACACTAGGACTTCCCCCATCCTGAAATCCTAATGCACTCAAAAAGGGCATGCTTCTGAGAAGGATAGGCTTGCAAAACTTCAAGAGCCGACATGGCACACGGATTTTGGCCCAAATCTTCTACGATGGAGTAGTTCTGGGTAGCTCGAGCATTAGGATTATGTGTGGAGCGCTTGAGAACACCTTTCGGTATCCACAGTATAATAGAAGGCTTCTCGATATGCAAGGAATTATCAGGAGGAGGGGAGCCTCATTCCCCAAATTCGGTTGTGGTGCACCATAATCACGTTGACGAGTAGAAACACAAACCTCCGACTGAACCATATTCACACATCCATAACCACTAGTATTGGAAGAAGACATTGTCGCTTCATTACTACCATAACCAGTGGTGGGAGCATGCGAAGCCATGTTCTGGTGATGAGGTAGGGGATCCTTCAGCACAGCTGGGCTCTGTGCCAAATGCTTTGATGCTTCTTCAATTCGAGGACATAAGTGAGTAAGATGGTCCTCCCCACAAAGCTTGCTAGGGAATTTCACCTTACGCCTAGTTTTACGATCCTCGCCAGCATTACTGCCTTCCCAGGGAGGGTTGGCATTCTCTTTACGAGGAGTATTACGATTGCTATTGTTGTTACTTCCATTGTTTCCACCCCTATGATTGTTTATCCCCTTTTTATTACCACCAGGCTGCTGGTTACCCGATGATTTCGTTGATTGCACATTGTGTACATTAGACGATGGAGTGGAAGTGGACAAGGTGTGAACCTGTCCGAGAGCAGACTGGTTTAGCGACAAATTTTTCATTTGATTAGCTACCAAGTCTACAGGGCGAGTGCATGCGGACTCCATGATGCCATCGGCATGTGGTCCAGGAACTAACGTAAGCTCATGTCTTGTTCTCGGTGCGTCAGGAATAATGTCATACAAAATTCCAGACTGAGAATAAAGAAGATCTAACTGCTGGACTTTCAAGATAGCTTGCTCCTCAGTCATAATGTCGAACATCGAAACATCCTTAGCAATATATGGAAGTAAAGACTTGAGGAACCATTCCAACAAGAACTCTAGAGGAATTTTGGCTTTCATTAATCTCTTCCGCCGACGCCACTCTTGAACATGGTCAAAAATATGTGTGGCCTTATTCTAACAGAGGGTGGACAACAACTCAGTACCAGTATCATAATGAACCGGCAACTGGAAATGGTCTAAGAAAACCAAAGCAATCTCGTTGAATCCCCTATAGGTGTTTTCGGGCAACTCCATATACCACTTCGTGGCTACCCCCGTGAGGGTGCGTTGAAATAGTCGTAATCGAATGGAATCATGACTCAAAGAGTTGGAGGAGCACCAAAGGTGAAATGTCGTGACATGATCTCCCGGGTCCTCACCACCTTTCCCCTCGAACTTTGGAATGTCCGAAGGGAGCTTGGTAGGGACCGAGGGCCAAGTAGGGTCGTGACACACCGGATCATTCATGAGCTTCGAAAGCTCCGGGAGATTCAAGCGGGCAAGGAACGGGAGATGAGGCTGGAAAAATTGATTATAAGCTCCCATAAAAGGTTGGTTGAATGGAACTGTGTTATATGATGGACCAAAAGCTTGACCATGAGGATTAAACTACTGATACTGAGGACCTAACGGCCCATAAGCTTGCCCATGGCCATAAGATGGATAACCTCCCCCTGCCTGACCCATTTGAGAGTAAGTAGGTATATGTGCATTTTGAGCACCATATTGGGAAGGTGGGTGATATTGGTGGCCAGTACCGACTGTGTTGTAGTAAGGGTTGCCACCATGGGTATGGGGCATGTATGTACTATTCATAGGGGGAATCGTGTTGTATTGACCGTAATGGTATGGTATGTTCCCACCCCCAATATTAGGATTAGCTTGAGCAGTCGTGTGATGACCATAAGCATGAGAAGTATTCCTGGGTCCAATATGGGTGTGACCAGTAGCAGGGTTGGTGGTTTGATTTCCATGTGGATAGGAAATATTCCCACCCCCTACATTACTATTACTAGCGACGACAGGGGACGCAAAATTATGCGGTATGTGTCCACCCCCATGGTTGGGAGGAACAATATCATGTGCAAAAGCAATCCTGGGTTGACGAGTGGCGACATGTGTATTAGGTGGTGGATGGCGAGTTGTGTTTCGAACAACATTCCGACTAGGTTGGGTATTCCTAGGAGGTGGTCATGTTCCAACATTAGCATGGTTAGGAATTTGACCAGTCCCCATACTATGTGAGTGGGTGGACAACATAGTGCCCCCAGCTAGGGTAGTGCCCCCAGTGGGTATAGTATGGCTAACACTTTGACTAGTGCCAGCATGAGTACCAACCATAGTGGAAGGTTCGACAGTATTGTGACTAGGCATACCAAAAGAGAGTGCGGTGGGGTTGACCATAGGGATGGAATCATCATGAGTCTCAGGCCTCCTATATCTAAAATCATGTGGAAACGAAGGAACGAAAGGCTCGCCCTGTTCTTCCTCCTCGAGTAAGTTGGGCATCCCATAAAGATAATTTTCCTGATCCGAAGGATCAAACGGATCCCGATCAAGTGGATTAGGCCAAATAGAACCAGGTTGAGTCTTAGGTGGATCACCTCCCCAATCCTCACGAGGAGTCTGGGGATCGGAAGTATGTTCAACTCTACCCAAAGGAGTAGAAAGGTCTTACTCAATATCGGGATGTGCAGCCATGTAGTCTTCAACATAAGTATCGTATGAATCTGAAGACTCAGAGGGAGCCCTCCGGCATCCTCTAGCAATACGTTGTGTAACCAAAGCTGGCTTTAAACCAGCCAACCGACGAGACTAGTGGAGAGTAGGGCTCCGCGCCACGTTCACTCCATAGAGAGACACAACGTCTCCTAAAGGCCAACTATCGATCAAAAAACAATAAATCAAAAGCGCACACCTAGAGAAACTACAGTGAAGAGCAAAAAAATAGAGTGGCTAAATGAGCTCCCGACACTAGAGCCAGTATGTCTCGCCTAGGAGAGGCTTGAGACTCCCAAACTATAGTCGGAGGTAACAAAATCAGTTATAGAGACACCTAGGCTTCACTGTGTCGACAGGGTCAAGTCCACTGCATGGACACAACTGTGTTGTCCAATCCCTATCTGACTCAAGACAGAAACATCATAACCACTGCAAGTACCCTGTGCGGTACCTAGGTAAGGCAACTATGTCTACCGTAATATAGCCAATGCTCAGGGGGACAGTCGCAGGTGGGACCCGTCGTATAAGAAGGGTAGCTAAGCCCGAAGCACAAGAGGATGAACCTCTGGTACCCCCAGATATGAACAAATCCTGGATATATCTCCCATGTTCAATCGATATCAGAGGGATATCTCCTCAACCAACCTCCCGTGACCTCGTGCTTAACTCTGGATTGAGTAGAGCTTTCCTAAGAACACCGATCTATACCATGGATTCCTCCACTCCCTGGTCAGACACCTAATGTTTCATTCAGTAGTCTTGGATTGTTAACTCACAATGATCTATTCCAAGACTCTAAACCTATGCTAGTTGGTGTACCCTATAAATAAAATAAGTCTAATCAATTTTATTATTAAGTGTTAATTTTAGTGGCTATGACTACTCAAGTGATATGGTCATGAAACTAGTGATGTGTAGACTCAATAGTATGCAACATCATCCAATCCTAGACTCATCTCTCCAATAAAACAACGTCACTAATATGCAAAATCAACCAACAATTCCGAAATAAATATGCAAACTTTTATCTTTTCAATGCACAAGCAGAACCTAAAATGAAGGCAACAAGTACTCAATGCAAAATGCAGTACATGGAAATAAAATATTTTTGTATTTTCTCTTATAAACAGAAAGGAAAATGGAAAATATTTTTGTATTTTTTCAATATATATGGAATGAAAAATGCAAGCAAAATCCTACTATTCAGTCACTGAAGTGCCGAGAAGATCACTAAGACAACCCAACAGATCCTAAACAGCAAGACTCGGCCAAAAGAAAGAGCTCAAAAGGAAGAAACCAAGAGGCTAAAACCAAAGATTGGTAAAAAACCAAGAAGGCTCAACCAAGAGAAACAAAGAGATCTGGTCACAACCAAGGCATGAAACAGTCAAGAAAGAGGCCAACAAAGATTCAGGAACCAACCAAACTCACCCAGCAACAACCAATAGCCATAAACCAACAAAAGCCGGAGTTACATGCTATTGTCGAAGGAATACCTGCGGGTACCCTCGAGTAGTAGTGTAAACAGAGGCAGGTATACGCGGGCAGAACTAAGCCAGCCCGCGGGTGAGGCAAAGAAAATGGTCAAATAAAGAGTCCAGAGGCTTAGAAAAAGCAAGTTTTCTATAGTGTATCTTAACGGCCAATCAGTGACATAGAGCTTCGATAAACATCAACTCTAATTATGGACTAATCCTCAAAAAAAATTCCCAAACATGGATGTTTTCCTTAGTGGAGTTGCCATTTCTGTATTGGAGAAAACTCACTATGGATTGGGAATACCACAACAGACAGATGACTACCCAAAATCTACTCAATTCTCAAAGCAATGTTATTATAAATGACAATGTTAAGATAATGGATAAATGTAACCAACCTCGATCCAACGTTTGATGTTTATCCCCATTGGAGCTTTCAATCCACGCACTTGTAAATCTACAAATTAGTCTTGACAACCAATATCCAACAAGTACATATAATATATAATTGAAATTAACATTATCAATAACAATGGTCCATACTATCATCAGCAAATGTAACCCAATGTATAATAAACAACATTCACACTATGAATGGACGAGAATATGAGTATTTCTATTAATGAACAAGAAGAAGTACAAAGTGATACGACCTCTTGCCGACAACCAATCTGAACCAAGATCTAGATCAATCCACTTGTGCCTCCACCACTTCAATCCTCCATGAAAGGCAAACTCAAACTAGCAAGGAGTTTGGAAGGTGAACATAATTGGTTCATAACTACAAGGATCAATGAGTGCAGACTCAAGATAGGGTAAAAATCCACTAGAGTGCCTTTACTATTCTCTTTTTCCTCCCGTCCATAAGCCATATGTGCTCAATATATAGTCCTCTCAAAGGTAGGTGAAAGGACTCATCGAGACGTTACTTGGGTAGATGGAGAGCCAAAGGTCACCCAATGACCACTTTTTGGGAGTAAAAAGTAATAAAATAGTGGTTTTTACCATTTTACTTGATACCCGCGGGCTATAGGGATGCAACTCGCGGGTACGCATGCTATAGTGATGCAACATGTGGGTAGGAACAAAAATAGGGTAAACTGGTATCACTGAAGGATGAAAATGGATCTAAGTCACTGAAATGGATCCTATAGGCCAAAGAATGTTGATGCCCACAGGGTGGAATATTTTTGTGTAACATAGGATATTCTGATACTCCATCCTAGTCCCACTAGTATTTTGATAATTTATATTTTCAGTCATGCATGCACTTTTAGGGTTTGCATGCATCCCAGTCATCCGTCCAGCACCTAGCCTCAGTTAGTCAGCCCCCAGGAGTTTCTCACTATTCAGTTTTAGCCCTCCAGTTGCTTAATGCGCCCTTCTTCCTTGATTTTAGGGAGCAACTCACCCTTCTTCACCTACCAATCTAGTTGTATTCAGTTCATACTCAGTTACACTCAATTACAGTCAGTTACAGTCAATTACACTCAGTTACACTGAGTTACACCTACCAGAGTTAGTTTGACTGATGGTTGACAGTTACTTGAGCATTGATGACTCCACTGATGATGATGAAGACTTCCAGTTGTGCTCCGATGATCATGAGGACACCTAGTTGTGCTCCGATGACACTCTATTGATCTTATGATCACTCTGAGAGGCTAATTCAAATTGCCACCTTAGGCATTCGAATCCTCTCTACCATTGTACTATTTATTTGTCCATACTGTGATTAATTAATTAGTGTGTGTGAAGTATTATTGCTTCTATCCGAGTTCTACTGTACCATATTATTTTATTGCTCATTATACTGTATTGTTCACTCTTCTTCTATTTTCCTGCTTAATCATAATTACTCTTGTGAGGTATACATCATCTCTTAGATCTGTTGTGAGGATTTTCACATGGTATCAGAGCATGTTGAGAGTATTGTTTATCTCCATTCTTGAGAGTTTTTTGCAGGTTATTACCAATATTTCGAGTGCAGCAGTTTCTGGATTTTTGCAGCAATAGCAATTGCAATTATTCTATATTGTTTTTGCAGGTCTTCTACAGCTTCAATGAATTCAAAAGAAATCATTCCTCTTTCTTTTTTCTCTCCTCTCAGCTATGATGATTGGAAACCAAAAATTATAGCATACTTGAAGAGCCATGATCTCTTTGACTATTGTTTTGAAAGAGAGTTCGAATCTTCTGAAGAGAAGATTGATTGGTTAAATAAATTTGATTAAGCCTTTGGGTCAATGTTGGATGCTATGTCTGATTAGATGTTATATGACCTCCCTGATTTTTCATCACCAAAAGAGCTATGGGCTCACCTGGATGAAATATTTGGCAGAGAGAATGAAGTACTTGGTCCCAACCCATTCAAAAGCAAACAAAGTGATGCATTCGCTCCTGTTGATGGTCTCTCAGATCATGAACCAATATCATCTCATATTGAAGTTGTTGAAAAAAAACTTGCAGATTCTCCACTCATGCTCAAACTTTCTTCTCTTTCTGTGCCAGCTCACACTCTAGATATTGTAGAAGGTCCTAAATCCTCTCTTGCACCAGAGTCTGTTGGTTTGCATCATTATCACATGATTATTTCGGAGGTCAAAACATCTATTGAAGGTAATGCATTCGCTCCTCTCCAACTATCTCCTCTTTTATACTACTATATGATCATAAATTCTTTCTTTCAGAAGGTTATTGAAGATTATGGCCATTGCCATTCGCTTGGGATAAATTCTCATGCAATTACTGGTTTTGATCTCACCTCTCATAGTTCAAAGGAGATCTCAAGAAACCATGATTCAAGTCTTGTATCTAAATTGGGTTCTAAGCAATTACTGCTTGCGATAATTTCTCATGCATATGATAGTTTTGATCTCACCCCTGCTGGTTCAAAGAAGATCTCAAGAAACTATTTTTTAAGTCTTAAATCTGATTTTGATTTCAAGCAAACATGTAATAGTTATTTTTGGCATAATCTCACCCATGGTGGTTCGAAGGAGAAGACAAAAGACTATATGCACTTTCACAGATTTGATCCTACCTCAGCTGATTCGAATCACAGGTTCAAGGATCATTCTCATACTGTTGGATTTGTTCTCATCACATTTGATTCGAAGAGCAAGTACAACCACATGCTTTTTGAGCATGATCCGCTTCTTCCCAAGAAGAAGATACCTCCAGACATATGACCAAGCATCACACCTGCTTGAGTTTGGAGCATTTAATTTTTGTGTGTGCCTTACAGTCTGTTTTTGAGGAGGGGGTATGTTTCCCATTAAATTTTCCCACTTCCTTGGTTTATTGACTGTTATTATTCATTGTATTGGGTGACCTTTGGTCTTAGATACCAGGGCCTAGGATGGATTAAGGGGGGGTGTTAGGATATTTTGATACTCCATCCTAGTCCCACCAGTATTTTGATCATTTACATTTTCAGTCATGCAGGCACTTTTAGGGTTTGCATGCATTCTAGGGTTTGCATGCATCCCAGTCATCAGTCCAGCACCTATCCCTCAGTTAGCCAACCCCTAGGAGCTTCTCACTATTCAGTTTTAGCCCTCCAGTTGCTTAACGCACCCTTCTTCCTTGATTTTAGGGAGCAACTCGCCCTTCTTCACCTACCAGTCCAGTTGTCTTCAGTTTATACTCAGTTACACTCAGTTACAGTTAGTTACACTCAGTTACACTCAATTACACTTAGTTACACTGAGTTACACCTACCAGAGTTAGTTTGACTGATGGTTGACAATTACTTGAGCATCGATGACTCCACTGATGATGATGAAGACTTCCAGTTGTGCTCCGATGATCATGAGGACACCTATTTGTGCTCCGATGACACTCTATTGATCTTATGATCACTCTGAGAGGCTAATTCGAATTGCCACCTTAGGCATTCGAATCCTCTCTACCATTGTACTATTTATTTTTCCATACTGTGATTAATTAATTAGTGTGTGTGAAGTATTATTGCTTCTATCCGAGTTCTACTATACCATATTATTATGTTGCTCATTATACTGTATTGTTCACTCTTCTTCTATTTTTCTGCTTAATCATAAATACTCTTATGAGGTATACATCATCTCTTAGATATTCTGTGAGGATTTTCACATTTACGTTCCAAAATTTGATCCACAACTTTTCCTGCCTTCCTACTCAATAAAGATCTTAAAGAGGTAACCAAGATTTTCTGAATAGGATCCACCCAAGTCATTGTATAGCCACACTATCTCATCCTCTTTATCTGTCAACCTTATGTGAGCTTGCTTAGTTCAGATATTAAAATTTTCCCATTCTTCCACCCAAAATTTGGGAATATTTTGTTGTTCCGTGGAGTACCATCCTTGATTCCAGATCGAGGTTGACTTTGGGTCTCCTAATTGGTCCATATGTGCTCTTAGATTGTTGAAGGAATTACACAAGTTTAACAGGGAGAATTACTTTTTCGTTACAACCCATAATACCATCACCACTTGTATGCACTTGCCTACCATTCCCCACTCTCCACGCCATGAACTTGCCCAAAATTGGGAAAACAAGAGTAAGTTCCTTCAAATGATTGAATCTTTAGCAATGCTCTTATTATGCGCTCTCGCCCAATCTATAACAATATTTGGGGCAATATATTTATCTATTAACTCCATCTTGGACATATATGTAGTATCATCTTCATTATATTCACTTAGGCATTACGTTAGGATCATCTTTTAACTTCATCTTGGACATATTTAGTATCAAAAAATATTTGACATCAATGATAACAATATTTTCCTGCCTTTGACATCAATGGAAACAATATTTCCAACATAATCATCATCAAGGTATAAATTCCCACCATCATATTCATCATACACTAAAAACCACTCCTAATGGGAAGTCAAGTGGAAGGAAGCTCTAGAGTCTGTCAACCACACACTTTGACATGCTTGGGATGCCAAGGCTAGAACAAAAGAATCTCCACCATCCTCCCAAGAATATTTTTCATAATCAGCATAAGTTTCTTCTTATTCTCATTTTTCGCTTTCTTGTATTCTCTTTTGAACTACCCAATATTGTCGTAGTTCCAACATCTTGCCTCAGGATTTCCAAGAGACTTAGATCTCCCATGGGATTTCGATATTCCATTCTCCTTCTTCTTGAATTTAACTTTCAATCTTTCACAAAAAAGCAAGGCCTCCTTGGTGTATTCAAAAACCTTTTGCCTCATCTTGTCTAAGAATAAAGCAACTATAACTTCATCAAGCACCAATTTCTTTCCATTGCTTCCGACAACCATTATCAAGTTGTCCCATGAATCTAGTAAATAACACAAAAGGTTCATGCAGTGATCCTCCTCATCCATCTTGACTCCAACTAAGTTCAGTAAGTTCATAGTGGTCATAAACACATTTAGATGTTCAAATGTAGAATTTCCATCACCCATTCTTAAGGTGTACAAATGTTTCCACATAAATAGTTTATTAACTAGGGACTTAGCCTAATATAAGTCTCCCAACTTATTCTATAGGCTTGTTAGGGTGGGTTCTTTAAAAAAATTAAATAACATTGAATCGACCAAACATATCCTAATAAGGCTTCTTGATCTTCTCTCTAACACTCCCTAGTCTTCATATTTCATAACAAAACGTCTGGTTTTAGATACAACAACTTAGAACTATTTATCAATGACAAAATCCTCCATCTTGAGCTTCCATAACTCAAAGTTAATGCCGTGAAGTCTTCACCATTATCTTGAAACAAGATTTCATTTTGTGCAAGCTCCCACTCAAATCAAATTTAGATAAAAAACCTTGTCCCTAAAACATATGATACGAGGTGATTATGATTTGATACCAAAAAAAAGGAAATAGAGATGTAGGATATGTTTCCTACTCTATCAATAAGAGAAGAATGTGTAGAGAATCTAAACAAACAATTACACAAACAAATAACATAGAAACATTTAACCATGACATAATGATTTCATTGGTAAAACCCTGTAAGTAAAGAAATCCACACTCCATATAAATCTTAATGTGTCATTCATCAAATAACAAAGGTTACAATACACTTTTAGAGTCTCTATGTTGTTAACAAGAGTGATCAACAAGATACATGTTTTGGAGAAATTCTAGCAGCGCAACAATACCTCCAATAACCTCATACAATACTTTAACCCAATCACTCATGATATTTAAGCATAATGAAACCATATACCATTCATGGTTTCTAATTCCTCATGTAAAAACCATTAACAATTTTGGAGTTTACTAAAATCATTGCTCCATGCATGAGATAATTGCCATAGTGTTTTTGGGTTTTACTAAAAACATTACTCCATTCATTAGGTAACTATTGCAACATTTTTGGCATTTACTAAAAAATATTTGCCACACCATTTTTGCTTAACTAAAATCTAAATATTGTGGCATGGGTCACATGCATGCCCACTCTCATTGACACACCAATCCTAATATTATACTTGTTGTGTAAGAAGTTTGATTGTGAAACCCTTCAATTCATCCTTGCATATTATCATTTAGCTTGATAGATTAGAGGTAAAAGCAATGGGTCCATTAAAGGATGAATTGATTGGAGTTTCTACAAATCCTCAAGTCCATCAAGTTATTGGCATTGTTTTAGTTGATATTTCAAAAGTTTACTTTATGTTATTAGGTAAAATTTGGTCCTATAAACGATACGGATATATTTTTCAATTGATCATCCTTAGTTATGGTTACCATGGAAGGGGAGATCTTATCAAATTGAAATTAATCAAGAAAGGAATATGGATTATATGATCATGGAAATTGATGGAAATAATGAACCCATTATCTTCTTGGAAGTTAGTTTTGGAAACTATTTTCATACTTGGCTCTCATCATCTGATAAATAATTTGGTATCCTTTATATGACACAAATTGATGGCTCTCATTATGCCATAGTAGAAGTAGATAATGCATTTATAGTATTGACATAGATGCATGAACTAACAAGTGAAAATTGTAATTTGATGTTTCAAATCTCAAGAAGGTGTAGGTGTTAGTTTTTTTCTTATTGATCTAAAGGGTAAGCACACTTTAGTTTCCTCCAATCTTGAATTCAAATTCAACAATAATACAATGGAATATGAAGCCTTGATCTTAGGACTTAAGAACCTCAATATGAACATTAAATTCTTAAAGGTATTTGGTAATTTGAAAATAATCATAAGGTATGTAAATAATTCTATACACTACAATTATCCTCACTTGAAAGCTTATTAGGATTGATGAGGTATGGAATTTGATTTCTGAGTTTGAACATTTGAATATTGATTCCATTCCTTGCAATGAGAATGCAGATGTTGGTGAATTAGTTAATACCACTTTTTGTTTGGCCCCATTGTATTATTCTCTTACTAAAAGATTATTTATTGAACTTTATTTTAGACCTTAAGTACTATATAATGTTACAAGCCCGAGGGTGTTCAATAAACATCAAGAAATAATTGATTTTTATCCAACGAGGTTACATTTCAAGATGAACTCATCGACGATAAGGAACATGTGAAAGCACTGGATGATTGTGAAGATGAGATGACCAAACTCAAAAAATAATATGCTCAAGAATGTAGTAACTCTTGAGAAGTTGATCTACCTACAAGATTTATTCAAAATAGTTGTAAATGTTAAAATGGATAACTCTTGTTAATATTGAGACTGGAGATTAGATAAAACTATGAATCTAGGATGTTGTTGTATAGAAGATAAAAAATGAGATTATATTAAGTTTTTCAAGTGATGAGAGACATATTTTATTAGATGTATCAAGACTTTAAGGTGTATGATACAAAAAAGACTTCAACACGTCATACCGTTGAAGCCAAAGGCTAATCCCTTTCAGGATAAATTGTGAAAAATTCATCCATCACTGGAACCACTGATACAAAAGAAATTGAAGAAGTCGCTAGATCTAAAGATCATATTTCCAAAGAACCACTTGTCATGGATTTCAAACCTTGTTCTTGTAAAACAAAAGAGTGGTGGAATCATGCCATGTATTGATTTTATGAACCTTAATTGGGAATCGAAGAAAGATGATTATCTTATTTTTCCTACAAAGTAGATTTTGTAGCTACTGACGAGTTCCAAAATGTTTCCACTCCTAGATTTAGGGGCATAACAAGTTATGATTTCACATAAAGATTGAATTAAAACTACTTTCCAAACCAAATGGGGCACTTATGCATATAAGAGAATGCCATTTGGATTGATGAATGACATTGCACATTGGATATCACTTTTATAGGCCTTATTAATCAATTAGTATTATTGTTTATATGGATGATATCACAATTTATTCAAAGAGGTTCTCTGCTCATTGACAACAATTGAAGAAAATATTTGATATATGTATAAGTATGGCATCTCCTATATCCTAGGAAAAGTATTTTCATTGTTGCAGAAGAAAAGTTGTTTGGACATATTATTTCAAAAGAAGGCATTTTGGTATATTTGGAAAGAACAAATGCTATAAGGCAATATATTATTGTCACATAACAAGAAATCTATGCAATCATTTTTTGGGGGGAAGATTAACTTTGTAAGGCAATTCATTTGCAGCTCCACAAAATTATTGAACCCTTACAAAAGATTATTAATAAGGATGCATTCTTTTAGAGCATTGAGATTCATAAAGAGGAGTTTTAGAATATTAAGGTGTCTATTGTTGCTACTTTAACCTTGAGTAGTCTACTTTGACCTTGAGTAGTCTAGACTCTGGGAGAGATTTCTACCTCTACACTTTAATTATTCCTTTGCAACCTTGTTCAGTCTAAAGGATGAAGAAGGGAGTGAATTTTGAATCTCATTCATGGGCATTGGATTACCATGTGTTGAACTAAACTATCTAAGAGTTGAGTTGGAAAGAAAAAAACATGTTTTAGTCAAAACCATGAAATACTACATACCAATTCTGAGTAGGTTATTATTATTAGGTGTATAGTATATACCATTTTTTAGTAGGTTATTATTAGTAGGTGTAAGCAAAGGCTTACAAATTTATTTGAGCGTCTTCACCTTAGCCAAAAAAAACTTAGTTAGAATCCTTCATACTTAGCGTTGATATCCCATAATAAGTGATCAAAGCTCATTTATGGGTCAAGCACTCTCATTTTATTTTTATTTTGTGCAAATTTGAGTAAGATACCAAGTATCTAATGAAGTTTTATAATTACATCACAACCTCCCCACATGAAGGTTATATTCAATCACTCTTAAGTAGTTTACAAGTAAGATCTCTATCATAACCGTAGTAGCATAATTTGAGTACGAATACGATTCGGTATGGAAAAAACATGTAATAAAAAAATCCAATACGGATAAAATACGGAAGTAGACTTCTTATATGAATAATAATTTTAATCAAATATACACAGATATATCATAAATGTACATTTAAAATCATTGGTTTATTTCTAGACATGTTATTTACAATCAAAATTACTATTTAAAAACAAAAATATAAAATCTCTAAGTACTCGGATAGAGAGTGCAAGATAACAACTAATTGGTAATAATTTTTTTATAAGAAAGTATAAAATTGAATGTTATTTACATTTTATAGTGATTCAATAATTAAAATGTGGTATTTCAAAATTCAATTTTTTAATGTATTCGTATTACACCTACACCAAATATTCGACGAATTCAAATTGTTCCGAATTTTCATACATGAAAGACCAATACGGTTGAATTATGCTACTATGCTCATAACTATGAAGGGATCGATACATCCATAACTCCCAATTTTGTGAAGGATAAACACCATGTCCCTCAAATACATTGTTGTGATAAGTTCCCTCAAATACATTGTTGTGATAGGTTAAGTGAGTTCAATCAATTATAATATCTATGAGGAAAATGGTGTTTATCAAGTGCCATTGCTACCAAATGAACGAAGGGTTTGGTACATGTTCTTAGTCATGCGACCACATGTTTACCAATCACAATTAAATGCATGAGGGTGCTGTGCTTGGTCCCCATCATTGTGATGTTGAAAACAATCAAAGAGGAATAGTTCGAAATTTACACAATTATAAACTTGATAAACCAGATATGTAGTGCAAAGAAACTCAAGGATATGATGATATTTAAAATTATTTTAATTACAAAATCAATGTCCACATATCTAAGAACTTTGATTTTTTTTTCTTTATTTTTCATGTTGGTTAATTTTATGAATCCAAGCAAATCAAAGGATTTTCTCATCGCAAAGGAATAAAATAAAAAATGCAGAATGCAAAATAGAACAGAACACACGACTTATATATTCTTTATTATGAAATCTGGTTATAATATATAGCTGGGAGAGGGGTTCAACAAACTGCTAAGAAATAGGATCTCATCCTACATGTCTCCTTAATAATCTAACAAAATCTATATTAAGTAAATCGACATTATTATATAACACTTCCCCTTAATGGAGAAATGGATTCTCTACCACACCTAACTGTTTCCTACATTCTTCGAAACTCATCTTCCCAAGAGGCTTGGTAAAGATGTCAGCCACATTCTCAGTGGTATTACAATAGGTCAAATCAATTTCCTTCTCTTGTATCTTTTTTCTTACAAAATGGTGTTGAATTTCAATATGCTTGGTTCTGGCATGATACATTGGATTGTATGCCAATTTAATAGAGCTTTGATTATCACATTTGAGAACAGTTGGCTTCATTTGCTTGTTGCCAATGTCTTCAAGAATCCTCCTTAACCAAAAAGCTTCACAAGTAGCATTACATAGAGCTTTGTATTCAGCTTTTGTTGATGATAAAGAAATGGTTGGCTATTTCTTACTGCTCCATGATACGACCCCTATAACTATGTTGAATGCATATCCTGAAGTTGATTTTCTGTCATCAGGATTTCCAGCCCAATCTGAATCAAAGTAACCAAAAAGCTTCACAAGTAGCATTACATAGAGCTTTGTATTCAGCTTTTGTTGATGATAAAGAAATGGTTGGCTATTTCTTACTACTCCATGATACGACCCCTATAACTATGTTGAATGCATATCCTGAAGTTGATTTTCTGTCATCAGGATTTCCAGCCCAATCTGAATCAAAGTAACCTGTCAACTCAACATCACAATTATCAGTATACAAAATACCAAAATTAACAGTTCCTTTCAAATATCGAAGGACTTTCTTTGCATCTATCCAATGGCTTTCCATAGGTTTAGCCATGAACTGACTCAGGATGCTGACAGAATATGCTAAGTCTGGTCTGGTAGTGGTAAGATAGTTTAAACTTCCCACCAACTGGCGATATAGAACACCATTTACCTCTTTAGTTTCATCAAGACTAGATAACTTAACATTCTATTCCAAAGGTGTTGATACTGCCTTGCTATCACTCATATTGAATCTTTCTAGAATCTCCCTTGAGTATTTGCTTTGAGTGACAATTGTTTTACTGCCTTCTCTTCATATTTCTAGACCTAAAAAATAATGTATTTCACCAAGATCTTTCATTTCAAATATATGTGCTAACTGAATCTTAATATTTTCAATCAAATGAGAAGCACTACCAGTGATAATCAAATCATCAACATATAAGTATATTAAAGCAACATTTCCATTTTCATCCTTTTTAACATACAGATTTGGATCATTTTTGCTTTTCACAAAACCTTTCTGGGCAAAGAACGAATCTATCTTAATATACCAAAATATAGGTGCTTGTTTTAAACCATATAATGCTTTCTTGAGTTTACAGACAAGATCTTCTTCCCCTTTCTTTATAAATCCTTCAGGCTGAACCAAATAAACTTCTTCTTTTAAATCACCATTCAGAAATGTAGACTTAACATCTAACTGATGAACTTTCCAATTGTATTTTGTAGCTAATGCAATCATGACTCTAATTGTATTTAACTTAGATATAGGTGCAAAGGTGTCTTCATAATCAATTCCTTCCTTTTGTGAATACCCTTTTGCAACTAATCTGGCCTTATATTTGTAAACACTTCCATCTACATTAAACTTGGTTTTATACAGCCATTTACAACCTATAGGAACTTTGTTTTTAGGAGGCTCAGTTATTTCTCAAGTGTCATTCTTCATTATTGAGTCATATTTTTCATTCATTGCATTATTCCAGTCCTTATGAGTTTTGGCTTGTTCATAAGAAGTAGGTTCTACAACATTCATTACTCGAGTCATCAAAGCATAGTCTTTATACCTGGAGGCTATCTGAATTGTTCTTGTATACTTTCTCAATGGTCCACCACTTTCTGCACTTTCATCTATTCTTTTCTGAGGCGTAGGAGTTGTTGGAGTCACTACGCTACTCTCACCTTGTTGTTGAACCTGTTCCTTTTCCTGATCCTATTCATTATCTATATCAATTTTCACTTGAACATCAACATTATTGTCATAAGGAGTATGCCAAACATCATACTTACTTACTTCTTCATCTATAGTCTCATAAAAAATCACATCTCTGCTTGCTATGAGCTTATGTGAATTAAGATCAAACAATTTGTATGTCTTATGTTCATCATAATAACCAAGAAAAGTACACTTAACAACAGATTTTGCATCCAGTTTTCTTCTCTCATCTTTGGGAATATGAGCAAATGCCTTTGAACCAAATATTTTTAAATGACCAACTTCAGGTTTATAGCCATAAAGAAATTCAAAAGGCGTTTTGGAATCTATAATCTTAGTTGGACTTCTATTCTTTAAGTAAACAACAGTGTTAATGGCTTCTGCCCAAAAACCATTAGAGATATTTTTACCTTTTAACATGCTGCGAGCACATTCCACTAATGTCTTGTTCTTCCTTTCAACTACACCATTTTGCTGTGGTGTAGAAGGCACTGTGAATTGTTGAATGATCCCATTGTTTTTGCAGTATATTTCAAAAGGTCTTGAGGTGTATTCTCCACCTTGATCAAATCTGAGTATCTTGATGCATTTACCTATTTGCTTTTCCACCATAGTTTTGAATTCTTTAAAGTATTCAAATACATCACTCTTTTTCCTTATAAAATAAATCCAAGTAAATCTTGATTTGTCGTCAACAAATATGAGAAAGTACCTCGTACCACCAAGTGATAAGGTTTGCATGGGACCACATACATAAGTATGTATTAATTCAAGTAATTCTCTCGGTTTCTTTTCTTTATGCACTGGAAATTCTTCCCTATGTTGTTTACCTAGTGCACAAGCTTCACATTCTAGATGCTCATGTTTCAAAAAAGGAAGCCCTTCAACCATCAATTTCTTCTGAAGTAGTACTAAGTCATTTTGATTAAGATGCCCATACCTGTGATGCCATAGCTCTTCTATTGTCATTGTAGTAGATGTCAATGCTTGATGAGTGGGATTTGTGACATCAAGCTTATACAGTCCTCCAATTCTTGTCCCTGTGGCTATGACATTATAACGATTCTGAATATCCTTCACAAGACAGTGAGACTGCATAAACTCTACATTCAGATTTTGATCAGTTATAGTGGAAACAAAAATTAAATTCTTTTTGATCCTTGGAACATACAACACTCCATAACCCTGAATCTTATGAGATCTATTATCTCCTAGATATATGTGTGTCTCATCCGTTTTCTCATGATATTCATCAAACCATTCTTTGACACAAGACATATGGGCTAAGGCACCTGAATCTATGAACCATGCATTTTCATCATCGGTTTCTGCAGACAATGCAGCTTCTGAAATAAACAACTTTAAATTCTTAAAACCTTCATTGGATGTGTCAGTTGTCACATAATTTCCATTATGTTTTCTAAATTTCTGTTTGGATTCATCAGCTTTCCTTTTATAACAGTCTTTAGCATGATGACCAGGTTTCCCACAGTAAAAACAACCATCATTTTGTTTATCATGAGAATCAAATTTTGAGTAAGTCATACCTCTGTTTCTTGGCTAAAACTTGCCTGTCTTGTTTCTGTCCCATGTCTTGCCCCTGTAGGGTTGTTTTCCTTTTTCCATTAATGCCACTTCTGAAGATTGAGAATCCATCTCAAATACGTTCATCCTTTCTTCTTCTTGTAGAAGAATCCCTGTTAACTCATTAAATGTAGGTGGCGTTGCTCTACCTCCTAGACTTGAAATAAAGACATGATAATCTCTAATTAATCCTTTTAATGTAATAGTTACCATGTCAGTATTTGAAACAGTATCACCAATGGCTTTTAACTGATCACATAAATCCTTAATCTGAGAAATATAGTTGGTGATATTTTCATTTGCAGCCTTTTTTATAGACAATAACTTAGTCTTCAGAAACAGAAGTCTAATGGAGTTCGTAGTTTCATACAAACCTTTCAGGATGTCCCATGTCTCCTTGGAAGTTGTACAATAGTCCAGACATTTAGTGCTTCGAGCATAGTTAAAATCTTGAATTTCCAGTGAAGATAATTGTCCTCGTCAAACTTAGAAGCTTGGTTTAGATAATTTTAAGAAAAAGAATTGGTCACGTTGTTTATTGTCCCCGTCACGTTGTTAAAATATCTGAATTCATCGACGACTTTGAAAAATACCTCTTCTGCAAATTGTCACGTTGTGCAACACGCGATGCCCGGGGCAATCTCATTTTTCGAATTTTCGGAAAGGCAGCCCCAAACTACCGCGTCCTGCCACACTAAGGACCCGCGGTAGTTGTGTATTACCGTGCCCCTTTCACACAGGGCTCCTCCACGCTTCCGCAGTCCAGCGATCGGTTCTGCGCAGCCTTGAAATCGATCGCTGTGGAGTTCGATCGCTTGGCCAGACTCCTAGCTCTTGATCTTGCCAAATCGCGACTGGTGCAACAGCAACGAACTCGACCCCTCTCCTCTAGCAATCTCGGCCTTCACTGGAAGAATGCGGCTCTCTCTGATGATGAATCCACCTGCAGAGATCTTCAAGCATAAACCCAACGCAATAGTGATGTCGCCTTGTCCCACTGAGATTGCACCTTCTCTAGACCCGATTCTCTTCAGGCTCACGGCCTTCCTTCAGCGACCAGCGATTCAAAATGAATCTGCTCTAGCAGTTCTTGGTCTCCACACAGTGCTACGGCGGTCTCCTCACATGCTCTACCTCCTAGAAGCACGAGCTATTCCGATCCACGCAGATAACACCAGCTCCTTAAGCAGCGATTTCTCTCACCAGGGTCTCAGCCTCTCACCAGGCTCTGATACCAAATAAAATAAAAAACGCAGAATGCCAAATAGAACAGAACGCACGACTTATATATTTTTTATTATGAAATCTGGTTACAATATATAGCTGGGAGAGCTGTTCAACAAACTGCTAAGAAACATCTCCTTAATAATCTAACAGAATCTATATTAAGTAAATCGACATTATTATCTAACAAAAGGTTTTAGGAATCTTCTCATCGCAGAGGTTGTTTTTTTTATGATTCATTTACATAAGTAAGAAAATTTCTCCATTGTTACAAACGTTCATTAGCATGGTAATCCCACATTTAATAAATATTTTATAAGTAGGAATTACACCAAAGGATTGCTCATGTGCTACATGAGGAAGAACGTGAAAATTGAAGAATATACCACTACCTTTTTCGCATTCAAATAACAGACCAACTTGCATTGAATAAGACCAAATAAAGGGACAATAGATTGAAGGTGGCTGGATTAGTTTAATACAAGTCACAAATTTGATGAAGAAGGAAGACATAATTTACAAGTTTCAAACTTAAATGCGATTCATTTGAATTATTGCCCAATGTCATGAAACCTGGTTGGTTTTGAAGTCACAAGGATAAAAATGAGTTGGAGATTTCATGCTAAGAGAATGGGAAATTGTGTAATATTGATTATTTATTTAAAATAAAATAAGAGCCACGAGGTGGCAATGCTCTCGACTTTGTTAATAGTTTTTTCTATAAGACGATAACTATAGAAACAAGTGTGATTGATCTTTGAAACAAGTAGTTCTGCATTATATTATTAATCCTTGAAGCTATTTGACTCAAGATTGGTCACAGTAGTATTGCCTATATTGTCATTCACTTTTATTACAAATGTTGTATTGTCTATCAGTTCATAGAAAATATTTTAGTAGTACTTTTCTTATTCATCATTCATCTATATTAGTATATGTTGTATTATGGTATTAAGAAAGTAAAATAGTTCTTACCATTTCTAAAAAATTCATTATGTTAAATCTTATTGCATTAACTACAGTAATAATTATGTTTTTAATAACTAGCATTTTGATGATGAACACTTAAACTATTTATGTTAATAAATATCATTCAAATTATGTAGGAACATAATTGAACTCTGCTAAAAACAAGTAATTCAATATATAGGGTGTTATTACTTAATACAAAGCATTGAATAAAAACTATCAAACATATGAGTCTTCTAGTTACGAAGCTGAGACGAGATATTATAGCAAAATTTTTGGCATAGAGTTTAAACTCAGTATAACATAGAAATGCAATACACATTCAATTTCAAATATCATTGTATTGAGGTAACGTCTCAAACTCTATGAAGGTAACATTCATTCAAAATATGAAACAATACCCAACTTTCAGCGAAAGTGGGTTCATAGATCTTATAAACCACGTTTAAAGGAAAGTTACATTTTATTATATCTTTATAACTGAATGTTACCCTCCAAATGACTTAAACTTTATGTCTAGCAAAATACTTAATTTCATTAAAAGAACTAAGAGAAGCATTGAAGAGCCAATGCAATGTTATTATGCAAATATGGGTAATGATGCAAAACCATTGAGAGTACCAGGCGATAGCTCTAAGCCTCCATGGTCGAGCTAGGATAGAACTCATCATAGATAGATCAAAAAATTTAAGTAGAGAGTTAATCTCTTTTGCATAAAGCTAATTGACCACCTTTGTATGAATTCAAGGGCCCTAACAGAGAAAAGAAATCATAACTTAAATTTATACCATAATAGAGAGATAGCTCTGAGCCTCCATGGTCGAGCCAGGATAGAACTCATCATAGATAGATCAAAGAATTTAAGAAGATAGTTAATCTCTTGTGCATAAACCTAATTGACCACCTTTGTATGAAGTCAACGGCCCTAACAGAGAAAAGAAATCATAAATTTATACCATAATAGAGAGATCGTTAAACTTTTAGCCAATTCGAAGATCAAAGCATAAATCCAAAATACATAGAAAAGACACCCATTATTTATCCAGAAGGATGCGAGCCATTTCCAGTAAATAGATAAGAGGCACATCACATTTATACATTCATTTGCAAAATAAGACCGAAGGTAAGTACTCAATAGAGTCATTGTTATTAAAATCAGAACTCAACTAGTAAATACATGGCGCTACAATAATTGGGTTCTACCAGTTGTGGTTACCATGGTCACCCAAAAATTAGCTAGTGAACTGTGCAACAAAGTAAAGTAATCCCCTAAATACGAGAGTCGTGAGGAGGTCAAATAAAAAAGGTATAGTAGGAGTTATCCTATAGGTGTGGTCGACCAATAAATGAACCCAAAGTACGTGGGATTGGTGGTATCTGTAGAGCCATGGTCGAGCCTCACCATAAACTTTCGAGGAAATCGTTATCAATGGTCAGTAAAACATAAAAAATGATAATATGTAACACTGCAAAACATTACAAGAGTTAAAAACATAACGATTACCTTCGAGGGAGAGCGGAGAACCAGGATTGACCGAGGAACCAGGGCATCTCCAACATGCTTGTATATCTTAGTAAGTTGTAGGTTGCAGACCATCCTACATTTATTAGAGTTGTTATAGGGTTTGTGGAGGTTTTAGTTGGTGAACTATTCCCCCTATTTGTATTTATCACTTTGTTTCATGTCAATTAATTTTTAAACATTCTTAGCTAGGATTAGACTAGTTATTAAATTAATTGCATTCTACATTTGTATATATGAAAATCGGGACATAATCAAGGGATTGTCCATTTTCAATGGAGAAAGTCTATATGGACCCTTTTGTTAGGTGAACTTGTGAGGTTGACAATGGAACATTGTCTTGTGTCAACACCTTGGAGGATTGTTTCCTTTTGTTAGGGCATAGATAAAAAGGCTTAAAGTCCTCTCATACTTTGGATGATTCAACCTTACAACCTCAACAAAAATTCCAACAAAATGGTGGAAATTGAGTTATCAAACCCTTGTAAGGGCGCTTTGGGTCTCTATTCAATACATATCACCATATCGTTTTGTGTGGCAGATCTAATGTTATTATTGCATTGTATTGGATATCAATGCAAGTGCATTTTGTTAGAGGATTTAGTTATGTGTGGCGGTTCATTTAGGAGGTAAATAGGATAGGGTGTATTATCTTTAGTTGTAAGATTATAATTTAAAATGATTTTTGATTTGCTCTATCCTTCTCCGAACTTTTATAGAAAAAATGCAACCCCAAACTTCATAACCATATAAGATAATAACATAAGTGGGCCTAATTTAAAAAACATGTGTTTTGGGTAGGCTATATACATCTCCATAGACTTTAAATATATTATTATTATTATTGTTATTATTATGAGTGACCACTCACAAATACACTAATATACAATTGTTTTAAAATCTATAATAAACTTTCCATCCTCCATTTATGAAATCCATGATCCTTCCGGCACGACCACCTCATTAGTTGGAATTATTTTTTTATTATGATTTTTTATTACTTTCAGGTGTGTCATTCCTTCCATGCCTCTAATTGTTGGATCATTCCAGTTGTTAGATTAGATCGAGACCAGTTCCAACCACTTCCAGGTTCGACGTCCTTGATTTCGTGGTGTTGTAAAAGCATGACTTCTAATTCATAATACTTTTTTATCATGCCTTCACTTTTTGGACCATTAGCTAGAATACTTATCTAGTAGCCTTATGATTATAGCATTGAATATGTATAAACATATTATTTATAAGGTATCTATAAAATACTAGCATACCCCTGAAGCAGGGGAAATGAAATGCCAAAAAGAACTTCGGTATGTATAAAATGAGAGAAAGTTGTGTGTATGTAGATAATGTAAGTTTATGTGTTGAAAGCAAGTAAAGTGAATCTATGGAAATTATACTGCAAATACTAATGAGCAATAAATATGAACCCATGAAATCGAAGTAACAAGAAACAAATCCCCCTCAAGATGGATTGTGCATTGACTATCCATAAATCCCAATGATTGACATTAACAAGATCAACTGTCGACAATGGTAACACACTTAAAATTGCATCCCTAAATCCCTGCACTCCCCATACCAAATGAAAATACCAATGTTGCTTGCCAATATATTTAGAGTGAAAATTGATAACTCTAATTATATTACATCTGTATACTTTATCTTCTAACAAATTAACGGACATTTCATTTTTCTTGCCATTGATTTATGGGTGGAATTGGTATGTGATTTGGTTGAGATTGGTCCCATGGGGGGACAATGTACATATTTATCAAATTTTACAACAATATAGGCTAGAAACGCAAGAGAGCTAGATCCAGGTGTGTATACAATTTGCATGACCACTCCAAGTGACCTAATCTCTAATATTATAATACATGAAATAAGTACAAATCTATTCATGTTGTGACCTCTTTAGCTAAATTGCATAAAAAAATATCTAAATCAAAACAAAGTAAAAAGTTAACACAAATAGATATTTGATTATTTTGTCATCCAAAAAAAAAAATTATTGTGTGATTGCATTTGATGTGGAAAAATAATAAATGAGCAAATATCTAAAGTGTGAAATTGTAATTGTGAATATGTAATATACAATAATAATTAACTGGACCAATATACCTCCATGCTTAGCTCTCGGTAGAACCATGTAAAAATTGATTATTATTTATAACCGATTATTTATAAATAATAACATAGATTTGGCATTTGAATGGTTCCAACAGTATCACAGATTTCTAAGTGAAGAAAATATGTCTATGTATTAAGATCTAGATTCCCTAGCTCTCGTTATAGGCTGAGCAAATCATTAATTCATAGGTCTACCTTCGACCCAATGGGAACGAGTGGAACGAATTGAATGGTATTTTTGTTTTATAGTGTTTAAATAATTAATTTTTTTTTTTAATTGGTTCAAAATTTAATTTCCCACTGGTAAGAATATGTATCTATATTACACCTACAATGAATATTAGACGAATTTGAATTTGTTCCAAATTTCCCTAGACAAAATACCAATATGACCGAATTATGCTACTATGTTGGAAAACGGATTGACTCCATGCCAGTTCCTTTGCCCCGTGTGAATTTGTTTCCTTGGCATGATATGTGGATCCCTTATAGTGCATGGGATTTCCGGAGTGGTCGGTGCCTCTCTCACTGGTGATTAGCGCATGGAATTTCTCGAGCGTCTTCAAGACCACTTCGGTGTAGAGTGGACTCTCTCTTTGATGCTCAACACATGGAAGTTCTAGGAAGCCTTCGACACCACGTCAACATAGAGTTCCAACACGATTTGGTCGGATGGGGCGTTGTCGACCTACATGTCGAAGAAAACCTTTGGGTTCAACACCTTAGGTTTGAATCCTGCAAGGCACAAACCAAATCGTGCAAAAATTTATACAATCTTTCATAAAACCCCCTTCAAAGACAAAAATATGGAATATTTTATTTTAAATTTGTTATTATGTTTTTGTTTTTTAAAAAATGGATGAAAGGAAAATTATTAATTCCATAATATTTAGTCCTATGATAAGTTAAAAGAGATAACATCCACATTTTATTCTTGATAATAAGATTTCTTGTAAATATTTGTTTTAAAAAATAAAAATATTTTTATTAAATATAAAAATTATTGTTAATTGATTTAGAAAAATAACTTTACACAAAATTTTGCTTTTTATACTAAAATTATTGATTGGAAATCAAATTATTTGTTTTTATAAAAAAAAAAATTTAATAATTTCCTCAACAAATTGTTTTTCACATAAAATAAAAAGATTGAATTTTGAATGTCCAGTTCTAATTTTTTCATTTTTTATTTATTTTTAATTGTTTATTAATTTTTTTCACCTAGAAAAGCACATTCACTATTTACTTTTAAACAAATAACATGGAACTATAAACCATTGAAAATATATTCTTAAATGATTTACCAATTTTCTATATTCTTAAACAATTATCATGCAAATTGTTTTTTTGAATCATTAGTATAGAGTTATGTTGAAGACTTCGCTGTCACAAATAAACAACAGTAATGAAAGAATATCCTAATAGTGCTTTTATATACACATATTTATCATTGGATCCATCGAATACTTATCTTGGAATAGAAATGCACATGAGGACAGCGGCCGTGTCCAGCGGATCCTTGAGAAGGAGGTAGTCACTCACCTCCATCCTTCCATTATTCTTTTCCCCACCTACCACCACTCCTCTCTCTTGTTCTTCTATTCTTTTATGCTTTCCTAGCACATGAGTAAACTCGGTAGGATCTACCATATCATGTTGCCACTTGAAAACCTTGAACGCAATTCAAATTTCAGAGTTTCGAGGTTGGGCGATTCGATCCTGGTATCTTTTCTTGCATAAGAAAAGGAGGGCACAACATATTATGATTTTGTTGGAGAATTGCATCTGGGAATGGAAAAATAGGTTGTTGTGACGCCGTCCACAACAACAAATGGTTTTGCATTTCTGTATTTCGTTTCAAAAGGTTTTGTACACCTATTGTTTTCCTAGGACGTACAAACTGTTACTTTCGTACAAGTGTGATGAAATATTGCAATTGTTTTCCCTTTCTTTATTTTGATGGAAATATTGCAGTTCAATGAGATCTGAAGATTACACAAGTCTCAATTCTCAATAAAACAGTTGTGTAAAACATATACGTTTTCAGAATTTACTCTGAAGCCAAGAAGTCCTACAATCGATAAACCAAAATAAGGATTTAATACAACCATAGCTCATATTAGTAAGCTTCAATGTACGTGCTTGCAAGATGTTCCATTTTGACATTTGGGTTTGCACGATTTACCAAGAAGAATAACATATAGGCATATGGAATGTGGAGGTTCGTTGGTCTAAATATATGGAGGGAGAACTAGCTTGCAAATTAGGGAATGTGGGGATTTACGAGTCCAAATATCCAAAGTGAGAGTGAAGAGTTAAATGTCAGAGGGGTTTTTTTGTTTGTTGAGAATTTATGGATATAAGACTTGGAGTGATTATCGTAGGGGGGGTTAAATGTGATAAGAGGTCTTAACTTAAACTACCATAACATACATAAATGGAGCTCACAGACAAGATTGTTAAATGAATCTAAACAACTCGATTGCACTATCGTCAACACTAATAGTTTTTTTCTGGATCAAGTTACTAAATTTAGGAGACAACCACATAAATAAAATAAATGTTCAACTTGTTGTTGGAATTGTTACCTGAAGGCACTGGATGATCAGTAGAATCTTATCATTATAAGAATGAGAACAATATCAAGTGTTCCTAGGACATCCTGCTTTTGGTGAGAAGGGATGAACAATGAATGTGCCTTTGGTTGCTTACTTTCTTAATTAAGTACATTCAATTAAGAACAATTAATCCTCCATGTTTTCTCGTGCCAACCATAATATCTATCCTCCATTCTATTCAATCATTACCTATTGTCTTGCACTCAATTATCCTCCCCGTCAATGGAACCGAAGTCATTTTTTATCATCTCCACATCACATATCTCAATTAAGCTTCACTTTTTAAGATGCCTAAGACATCATCTCATTTGCACCTCTATCTATTTACATGATTATTAGTGCTTGTCATCTGCCTGCACATGAATAACTGGTTTTGCTCTATCTAACTAAAATGGAATAGAATCTAATAATGTCAATTTTTTTTTTACTCTACGATGTCCATGTGATTATAGCCAATTACAACTTATTTGGTCAAGTAAATATCTCACTATCATCTCTACGCATTCATTTACAAATCTTGGACCTCACTTGGAGCTCTATTTTTAAACAAATTGATATGAAGGAACTCATCAGTAATAGAGTGCACTTTTCCATTGAGTGCAACTGTGTAATTGAGTGTAAACAAATTTATATGTAAACAATGGTTTCCTTATAGGCATTTTCATTGTAATTTCTGTCCATGGTCATTGCGGTCATTTTCAAGAAGATTCGTTGGCTTATTCCTTAGAGGAGGTTATGTGAATATTGAGTATGGTCAGCATAAAACCTTTGTGTATGCAATCAAAATGAGTAGGAAAAAGGTTGTAATATTCATGAACTTGCGATAGAAAGAATGGAACGAACCCACGAAACCCTAGCGAAGACCTGTTCCTCCGCTGGTCCCTATGGCCGCTTGGCCACTCCATTGAAGTAGCCGCTTTCGCCTATGAGGTCTCTCATGGCCCATGATCCTAACCGAGTGCTGCACCAAGAGCTGCCCCAATACGGCAGCGATGAGATGGAGATTGTGGGGCCTTCCCCTGCGACTGAAGCCTCTTTGGCCTTACAGGGCTTCAACAGGGACGAAAATGCTGCGACCTGCATTGAAGTTGGATCCTCTCCGTTGGTGATCTCATAGTTCTCGTCGTCGCCGCTTATGCAACCTCCTACTCAAATGGAGTTCTCAGACCTGACTGTTGCCGCGGATCCCACAACCGAGAGACTAGCCAAAGCCATCAAGGTTCCTCTAGATCCTGCCTCTTTTTCAATTTTGGTAAGATCTCTGAAGGGGGTATCACTTTGCTTACAAGTGGCCCACCTTCACTCTGTTTTGGAGCTGAAAACAATGATTTAACAGGCTGAAGGAACCCCTCCTAGGCTGCAGAGGCTAGTCTATGTAGGGTGACAACTCTTTGACCACTGGCTAATTCACAGCCTTGGGATCTCAAAGGACGCTTGCATATCCATGGTGGCAAGCCTGCGAGGAGGTAACAGCAAATCCTCGTTTTCTCAGTACAAGACTTTCAAGGAGGCAATGCGGGCAGGGCTCTCTCCTACGCAAGTTCTGGCTCAAACCTCTCACCCTGTCTACATAGTGGAAAAAACCAATTTGGTTCCCTTTGTGGAGATCTCTCAACCAGAATTCATCGAACAAATTACTCTGTTTAAGGAGCTCACCCTCATCTGCAGGTTCAATGGGTTTTGGCCAAAAACTAAGGATCTCCTTGAGTGGATCGGGTCAAATTGGACTGGAAATCCTCAGGTATTGTTGTGCTCTAAAGGTTTCTTTTTAGCAATATTTTCCTGTCGAGATGACCTTCTTACTATTATGAGAAAGGGCCCCTGGTTCTGGGGGTCTGCAGGACTCTTCTTAACCCCGTGGTTCCCTGAGTTCGACCCTTCAACCATGGTAGTGACCAAAGTGACCATCTGGGTTCATTTGCCAAACTTAACTATCCATTTCTAGATCCATTCGGTCTTCCAAGGGATTGGTAATGCTCTGGGTTGCTTCTTATCCTCCGATGAAACTCGCTCAACACAGGGTCCGTTCACCTATGCCCACGTGTGCACCTCCATGGACATCAGTTCAGGCCTTCCTGATAAGATCAACCTGAATATTGGTTGCTCCTCCTGGTCTCAAACCTTGGACTATGAAAACACGGCCTTCAGGTGTGGGATTTGCTGACAAACGGGACACCTCCATAATGCTTGCCCACAAAGGAAGCCCCAACACCACAAGACTATGAAGGCTCACAAAGCCAAACGTTGGCAACCAGGGACGCCCTTGCAGGATGATGATGACCAAAGTGACCAGCTAGAGGAAGAAACACTTGCAGCCAACCAAGAGCAGAGTTCCACTCCACCTCTGCCCAAGGCGAACATGCCCCTTCAAGAAGACCAAAGCGCGAAAGGTGGCCCTCCACAAGGGCAGAAAAGATATCATGATTTTTCTTCTTCAGATTTTGATAAGGATCTCCACCGCGAGACCAATGACGCGATGCAATTGGCCTTAGTGCCCCTAGTTTCAGGGGACTAGATACAAGTCAAGAAAAAACATGGAAAAAAGGGCAAATCTGAGAATCAGCCCATCTTAGGGCATTGATTTTCTTCTCTATTATCTCTTTGTCATAGTTTTCTGTTTCTCTATGCCAATTCGCCTGTGCGTTCTAAGTTCTTCTTTTGGCTGTTAGCGTCTCTTTTCCACCTCACTTGGCCTTCGGGCAGGTAGCGGTGTATAGTATTGTATCTTTATTCTCCTTTAAGGCAATTCAAGGTTCCTATCTTACTTACAAAAAAAAAAATGAGTAGGAAAAAGAAAGTGAGCACGTGAGTTTAGAAAGACATACATGCACATAGAAGCTAAAAGGAGTTGCATATAAAATTTTAGTTGATGTAGGGGTAGCAAAAATACTTTTATGTCGATACTAAAACCCAAATGATGAGTACTTATCATTGTACGAATAAAGCTTATTCAACTTTGGTAGCTAAAATTCACATAAATTTCAACTATAATGCATAGGTGAGAAATAAAATTCAAATTTGCTAAATATGCATCCAACATTGAAGAAAATGTTTTCTTGGGATACCAATTCATATTAATATGTTCTAATAACTAACCCTAAAATATAAATCCATGAAGGAATTTATGCTCATTTTTTGAAGTTTGAGTATATAGGTAAAGCATTTTGAGATATGTAAACTTTCAAAAATATATAATTTATTTCTTATATATATTATTATCAATATTTTAATTTAATTGAACTTATTTAATAATTTTAAGATTATAAATGAGAATATTATTAATTATACATAATCTACAATCTAATTGTAAAAAATTCATTTAAATAATAAAAAAACACATAACACATATTCTTTGTTTAATTATGAATTTTATTTTATTTTTAATGAAATTTTAAATCATATTGAAATTATTAAAATCTTTTAAATTACAATTTAACAACTATGAGACTAAACAAAAAAAATTGTATTTTGTATTTTAAAAATACAAAATTATTTTATAATTACAAAATACTTTAAAATAAATAAAATTTGAAAAATAACAAATATATCTCCACCCACCGGAATAATCCACCAATGCACTCACAAAATAAAATGCCCAAATCTTACACATCAAATCTCACATTCTTCTTTAAAGTTTCAAATATTGGACTTTCCCCACAGTTTAAAAGTGACAACAATCTCTCATGGAAATATTCCATACGTTCACTGATTTCCTAGAAACATTCCATCTAGTCTTTACGCCCCTCTTATTACAATTAAAAATAAACGGCTCTGTATTCCAACCAATGGGTTCCTGTGACAGATGTGAGCCCACCGTTGATAGAGATTAAAAAATTTCAACTCAGTTCACCGATAGATATGAGTCCAAGTTGTTATGAGTTCACCTTGATCAAATTTGGATCCTGCAATTTGTTTGATTTTTTCATTTCTCGTCCACCTTTTCACTCGTAATGAGTAAACATCAAACCAATACTTTTTTTTAATGCAACCATCAACAATTCTGGAACTGCTATCAACTCAGCAAAATTATTGAGATCAACTTAATGTCATTGATATTTTTCGGTTGTTGGATAGAGGTTCCCCATACTGTACAACGAGCATGGTTGGAATCGTTTTCCATATTCAACCCTGAAACACTAAGATTACAGTGCAAAAAATGGTTCCATGGGAGGACACGAGAAAGCCAAAATTGAGACGATAGGAACTAGCAGCACTGGTGTCAGTGATCATCAGGGTTATGGTGATAGTGCACTTGTTCATTATAGACAATGAGCTATTACACCTGCAGATCTAAACAAAAGTGTTGAAGGCATCTGTCCAGGTGATGAACATGGCATTGATAAATCTCTAAATAATAATATCACAACAAGAAAATCCATCGTTTAGCACCACAAGGTAGCACCACTTATAGTTTGTGGTGTAAATGTGGTGGTATTTGCACCACTTATAGTTATGTGGTGTTAAAGTGGTGTTATTAACACCATTTATATTTTGTGGTGTTAAAGTGATGGTATTAACACCACTTATATTTTGTGGTGTTAATATGGTGTTGTATAAGTTAATATTATTGGAAATTGAGTTTTACCTTTATGACAAATGCCATGTTGGCAAGTACCGTAAAGTGGTGCTAAGCTATTATTTTCCACATGGACATGTACACTTAGGATTTAATTATGTGGATTTGCACCATAAACACATTCACAAATAACTATTTTGAAAATAACTCAATTCAATATTTATTTATTTTTTCATCAATTAAAATAAATGATCAAAGATTAATTTATGTGCTTTTGCACCAAACTTACAATAAGTTCAAATATTTATATTTAGAATATTTAAGCAAATAAATTTACGTGATTCATTTATGAGGTTTGCACCACAAGCACAACAAGTTCAATTTTTTTTTTTGGAAAATAGCTCAATTCATTTATTCATTTTTTATATTATTTAAACATATAAATACAATTGACAAATAAATAAAAACAACTATTTTTAATTTATTACTATTATAAAGTAGTAATAAAATTATTTGAATTTAAATTTGATTATTGATTTGAGATATTTTTATCTTCTTAATTTTTTTTATGGAAATTAGTATTATTATTAGGTTTTTAACACAATATATGGGTCTGAGATCCATCTATATGATCAATGGAGAAAACTTCTAGCTAAGGTCCTAAAAGAAGCTTTTAAGAATCTAGGACCAAGAAAGACACCCCAAAGGTCCCCACACATATTCCTAAGAGTATTCTTAGCCTTTAAGTATGGGAATTCACACTATTATAAGTTTTTAATCACTAGGGATCGGTCCAATGGCCCTAAACATTGTTGAACGAACAATCATAGGCCTTAGCCTAAAGGAATCCTAAGCATAAAGAAATGTCATGTTGTCAAGTACCATATAGTGGGGCTAAGTTCATATTTGTCACATGGACAGGTACAAAAAGGATTTAAATATGATGATTTGCACCATAAACACAACAACACCACAAATAATTATTTTGTAATAACTTAATTCAATTTTTTTCATTCAAATAAATGCCCATGATTAATTTATAAGGTTTTAAACCATAATCACAGCAAATTCAAATATTTGTTTTTATCACTATTTAAACCAACAAGCTCACATGATTCATTTATGAGGTGTTGCACCACAAACACAAGAAGTTCAAAAATAATTATTTTCTAAATAGCTCAAGTCTACTATTCATTTTCAATATTATTCAAGTAAATAAATACCCATGATTCTTAAATTTGACAAATAATTAAATACAACCATTTTTAATTTATTACTATTATAAAATATTAATAAAAATTATTTGAATTGAGATTTCATTATTTGATAGGGCATATTTGTATTGATATTATTAAATTTTCTAATGGATATTAATATCATTACTAGGCTTTGTGCGCAAGGCATGGGTCTCAAATCCTTGGAGATGTTTGAGGGAGGAAACCTCTTCCTTGGGCCCTAAATGAATCTTTTAGGAATCTAGGACCAAGAAATATGGTCAACACACATACATTCCTAAGAATATTCTTAACATATATGTGTGGATATTGAGTCTTATGGCCTTTTAGCCTTAGATAAGATCAATGGAGGAGACCTAAATATCGATCACTAAAGGAATCTTTTATCCATCCAGGGCTAAGAAGGTTTCCTCCAACAACAACACATGGTTAGTGGAGGATACCTTAACCTTTGCCCCGAAAGGAAGCTTGTAACTATCTAGGGGTCATAAGTTTTCCTCCACCAACCATACACAACCTCCTAGTTGTATAATTAGCCTATGATTGAGGATGTTGTTATAGTTAGGAGTTGTTAAGTAGCATGCACATGTCTTAATCCCTTGGGAATTATTTTCCATGGAAGAAGACCGTGTTTTTTACCATAAAGAACTCATTGACACATCTAGATCCATGAATACTACCTAAAAGCAACATTGATTACTTCAGAGGGGTATCTATGGCACTATATATCTATGTATTGTGGCCTTGGGGCCTTTTACATGGTTAGTGGAGGAGACCTAAATCTCTAGCTCTAAATGATTCTTCCATCCATCTAAGGCTAAGAAGATTGCCTCCAATAAAAACACATGGCCTCTTGAGGGTATCATTGGCCTATGATCGATTATGTCATTGGGATTAGGTGGTTTTGAGTAGTATCTACATGTCTCAGGGCCTTGGGAATGATGTTATAAGGAAAAAAACCATGCCTTTGGCCTTAAAGAAACAATTGGGGCATCTAGAGTAATGAACAATGCCTAGAGCACCATGCATGACCTTGCATGGATATCCATGCCACATTTCTTAGTGCCTTGAGGACTTGGACATGGTCAAGGGAGGAGACTTAAACCTCTAGTCATAAAGGAAGCTTATAGCCATCCAAGGCTAAGAAGATCACCTCAACCAACCACACATGACCTATTGATGGTATCATTGTCATATGATTGAGGATATTAACACCATTATGTGCTTTTGATAAGTATGTAGGTGTCTTAGGACCTCAGGAATGATGCTATATAGAATAATACCATGCCTTTGGCCCTAAATAGACCACTAAGCAATCTAGACCCTTGAACAATGCCTCAAAGCACCATGCATGACTTTGCAAGGGTATCCATTGAGATTTGTATCTAGGTCTTAGGGACTTGGGGTCTTGGACATGGTCAGTGGAAAAAATTTGAACCTTGGGCCTTAAAGAAATCTTTTATCCATCAAAGGCTAAGAAGGTTTCCTCCACCAACCAAACATGGCCTCCTAAGGGTATCATTGGCCTATGATTAAGGATGACAATTCCAGTAGGTGGGTTTGAAAATATGTATGTGTCTCAATGCCTTGGGAATGACATTCTAGGGGAAAGACCATTAATTTGGCCATAAATAAACCATTAAGGCATCCAAAACCATGAACAATGCTTTAAAGCACCATGCATGACTTTGCAAGGGTATACATGGTACTATGTATCCAAGTCTTGGGAACTTGGGGGATTGGAAATGGTCATGGGAGGAGGCATGAAGCTCAAGCTCTAATGGAATCTTCTAGCCATCTAGAGATAAGAAGGTTCTATCCACCAATAGCACAATGCCTTTCAAGGGTCATTGGCCTATGATTGAGGATGTTAGTGACATTAGGGTGTTTTAAGGAGTATGTACATGCATCAGGCTGTTGGGAATGAAGTTCTAGGGAGGAATAACATGCTTTTATCCCTAAAGAAATCATCGAGGGTTCCAAATCCATGAACAATGCCTCGAAGAACCACACATTACTTTGTAGGGATATCCATGGCATTATGTATCTACGTCTTGTAGCCTTAGGGAATTTGACATGGTCAATGAAAGAGACTTAAAAATAGGGCCCTAAAGGAAGCTTCTATCCATCAGTTTCAAAGAAGGATTCCTTCACCAACCATAGATGGCCTCTTGAGGGTATCATTGGTTTATGATTAGTGATTTTAATGCCAATAGTTGGTTTTGAGCATTAGAAACATGTCTCAGGGCCTTGGGAATGAAACTCTATAGAAGAGGACCATGATTTTGGCCCTAAAGAAACCATTTAGGCATACAAAGCCATAAATAATGCCAGAAAGCACCACACATGGCCATCTAAGGTTAAGGAGGTGGTCTCCACCAACCACACATCGCCACTTGAGTGTGTTATTAGCCTATGATTTATGATGTCGGTGACAACAAGTTGTTTTGAGTAGCATATAGTGTGTTAGGGCCTTGGGAATGATGTTCTAGGGAAGAAGACCATGCCTTTGGCCCTCATTGGAGGAGACTTGAAACTCAGGTTCTAAAAGAATCTTATAGCCATCTAGGGTTAATTAGGTTGCCTCCACCAACCACACATAGAATCAGGGTATCATTGGCCAATGATACATAATATTGGCACCATTAGGTGGTTTTTAGAATTATGTAGGTGTCCTGAGACCTTGGGAATGAATTCTACGAGAGAAGACCATGCCTTTGGCCCTAGAGAAACCATTGAGGCATTTGGATCCTTGAAAAATGCATGAAAGAACCATGCATGGTATCCATGGTTATATATATCTCGGTCTTGTGGTATTGAGGCCTTAGTCTTGGTCAATGGAGGAGATATAGACCTCAATCCCTAAAGGAATATTCCAACCAACCATTCAAGGATAAGAAGGTCTCCACCAACAAAACATGGGGTCCTAGGGGTATCATTGGCCTACGATTGATGATATACCTTCCATTAGGTGGATTTGAGCAATATGTACCTATCATAGGGCCTTGGGAATGAATTCCTAGGGAAGAAGACCATGCCTTTTTCCCTAAAGAAATCATTGAGGCATCTAAATCCATGAAAAAGAGCCTTATGTATGTGTCCAAATTCCTAGGTAATAAAATTGTAGGGAATAAGACCATGAATTTATCCCTAAAGAAACCATTAAGGCATATATTTCCATTAAGGTACTATGTATCTAGGTTTATGGCCTTGGACATGGTCAATGGATGAGACCTAAATGTTAATCCCTAAAGGAATATTCTAGCCATCCAAGGATAAGAAAGTTTCCTCCACCAGCCACACATGGTCTCTTGAGAGAATTATTATCCTATTATTGAGGATGTTCGTGTCATTAGGTGATTTTGAGTGGTATGTACATGTCTCAAGGCCTTGGGAATGATGTTCTAGGGAAGAATACCATGGATTTATCCCTAAAGAAATCATTGAAACATCCAAAGGCATGAATAATTCCTCAAATCACCATGCATGACTTCACAGAGGTATCCATTGTACTATGTATCTAGGTCATGTGGCTTTGGGGCCTTCGACATAGTTAGTGTAGGAGACCTAAACCTTCGCCCCTATAGGAAGCTTCTAGACATTCATGGATAATAATTTTGCCTCCACCAAGTACACACAACCTCATAATGGTATAATTAGCATATGATTGAGGATGGTGCTACCATTAGTTTGTTTTGAGTAGTATGTACATGTATCAAGGCCTTGGGAATGATTCTCCTAGGAAGAAGAACATGCCTTTGGCCCTCAAGCAACCATTGATGCATACAGAGACATGAATAGTTCTTAAAAGTACCATGCATAACTTCACAGGGGTATCCATGGCACTATGTATCTAGGTCTTGTGCCCTTGTGGCCTTGGAAATGGTCAGTGGAGGTAACTTGAATTCCGAGCGCTAAAGGAATCTTCTATCCATATAGGGATAAGAATATTTCCTCCACTAGCGACACATGGCCTCTTGAGGGTATAATTGGCCTATGATTGATTATGTCATTTCCATTAGGTGGTTTTGAGCAGTATATACATGTCTTTGGGCCTTGTGAATGATGTTTCAGGGAAAATGACAATGCCTTTGGCCCTAAAGAAACCATTGAGGCATATAGACTAATGAACAATTCTTGAAGCACCATGCATGACCTTGCATGGATATTTGTGCCACTATGTATCCCTGTCTTGCGGGATTCTGGCCCTAGACATTTTCAAGGGAGGAGACTTGAACCTCTAGCCCTAAAGGAATCTTCTAGCCATCCAAAGCAAAGAATATCATCTCAAAATACCATACATGGCCGCTTGATGGTATCATCATCCTATGATTGAGGATATTAATACCATTATGTGGTTTCGGGAAGTATGTACATGTATCAAAGCTATGGGAATAGTGCTAGAGAAGAAGGCGACACCTTTTTCTCTAAATAAACCATTGAGGCATCTAGAGCCATGAACAATGACTCAAAGAACCACACCTGATTTTGTAAGGGTATCCATGGATTTTTGTATCTAGGTCTTGGTGCCTTGAGGACTTGGACATGGTGAATGGTGGATACCTGAATCTTGGGCCCTAAATAAATCTTTTAGCCATCAAGGCTAATAAGGTTGCCTCTCACCAACCACACATGGAATCCTGAGGTTATAATTAGAATATGATTAAGGATGATGATTCCATTAGCTAGGTTTGAGAAATATGTATGTCTCTTGATGCATTAGGAATGGCATTCCAAACAAAAGATCATGCCTTTGGCCCCAAAGAAACCATTGTGGCATACAATACCATGAACAATGTATTAAAGCACCATGTATGACTTCGTAAGGGTATCCAAGGCTCGGGAATATGTGTCCAAGTCCTAGGGACTTGGGGTCTTGGTAATGGTCATGGGAGGATGCATGAAGGTTAAGACATAAATGACTATTTTAGCCATTTATGGCTAAGTAATTTATCTCCTCTAGCCACACATGGCCTTCTGAGGGTATCATTGGCCTATGATTGAGAATGTCAATGGATTAGGTGGATTTTAGTAGTATGTAGATGTATCGGGGTGTTGGGAATGAATTCCTAGGGAGGAAGACCATGCCTTTGGACCATGCATGACTTCAGAGTGTATCTATGGAACGATGTATCTAGTTCTTGTGGCCTTGGGGACTTGGGTATGTTTAGGTGGTTTTGATGAATATGCATGTGTCATAGGGTATTCAGAATGTCTTTTTAGGGAGGAATACCATTCCTTTGACCCCAAAGAAACCATTGAGGCATCCAGATCCATGAATAATTCATTGAAGCAACATTGGCCTCAAAGTGGGGATAATCATGCCATTAGGGGATTTTAAATGCTAATAATGGGACTCGAGGCCTAGAAAATGGTTAAGAAACCAAATCCTTATTCCCTAAAGGAATCTTCTAGTCATCCACGTCCAAGAACAATGCCTTTAACTACCACACATGAACTATTGATGGATTCATATGCATTTGAGTGGTAAGATGGATTCAACTAGCACTTTTTTATCCCTCTTGTTGCTTGATAGATTCGGATTTAAGAATATTTTTTTTATTTTATGATCAAACATGGATTTTTTAACAACCTTTTATTTGGTTCTAAATTTTTATTTTATGAGTCAACTTGGATTTTTTTAATTACTTTTTATTTGGTTTTAATTTTTTATTTTATGAGTTGACATGAGTTTTTTTAATCATTTTTTTTAATTTTATTTTTGGTAACTTAACACTACGTTACATGACAACATTTCCCCATAGTGGGTTGTAGAGCACCTCGCTACTCTTGGTGCAATCACGATTATGAGGTTTTAGTCCTCATGCATAGTTCATGGATCTAGATAAGATAAATGTAGGAAACCTAGGACTTAGGCCCTAAACATACACAACTAGGGCTAAAGGGCTAGGAGGGAGGTTGCAAACCACCACATAGGACCTATCTAGGGGATGTTTTGATTCCAAGTGTGGATATTAAATCCATTAGGAGGTTTGATATCCATGTATGTATCTCAAGTCCATATACATGGGTGGGGAAGGATCCAATGCCTTAATTTTTAAAGAAAGCTTCTAGGGATCAAGGGCCATTAATATTGCCTCATATTGCCTCATATTAACACACATGACTCATGTAAGGGATCTAGAGCCTCTAAGTGGAAATATGGGATCCATTAAGAGGGCTTGACAAATGAGTATGAGTCTTAGTGGAAATATGTGAACCATTAATATGATTTTAGAACTAGGGATAGCTCTCGACACCTTGAAAATAGATAGCCACAAGAAAGAAATCATTAAACTTAGGGCATAAAATTAGCTTACAGGGATCAGAGTCCTTGATGACATCTCATACATCCACAAAATTACTTTGTAGGGGATACTTATTCTCTAATTCTGGATATGGTTGGCACTAAGAGGCCATGAATGAGGCCTCAAAACATCACAAAAAATATTTTCTCTCTTACTAGGTATATGTGTTCCAATAAGAGGTATTTAACATTGTGGATCGGTGCTTGGGCCGATATTCATTAGGCCATAAAGGATTTTTCTAGGTATTAAGGGCCATCAACAAGGCCTCAACCCCCATACAAGAATTTTTAGAGGATATTTGGTCTCCTAGATAGGTTATGGGATTATTAGGAGGATTTTAGTACTAGTTTAGATGGGTCATGAGTCCTTGATCATTTTTAAGGAGGAAACATTACATTTTCTCCATAAAGGAAAGATTACACTTTCTCCATTACATTCCCCCCCATCTCTCTTTCCATGCCTCCCTCCCTCCTCCTTGTCTCTCTCCCAATAACCCACCCTCTCTCCCTAATGGGCCTCGTGCTCTCTCTCTCTCTCTCTATGTATTCCTAATATATCCCTCTCTCTCTATTATTCCCTAATACCCCTGTCTATCTCTACCCCTTCCCCCTTAACCTCCCTCTCTGTCTCCCTTTCCACCACCACCTCCTTCTCTCTCTAATCCCCCTCTTCCCCCCCCTTTATCTCTCCATACCTTTTCCCTCTATCTATATCATTACCCCCCCCCCCCCTCTCTCTCTCTCTCTCCCCTTATCTCCCCCCCCTCTCCCTTTCCCGCCCTCCCCTCATATTTCTTGTTTCTCACCCTTTCTCTCTACCTAAACCCCCTCTCTCTTCTCTTATGTCTCCCTCCTATATCCTCCCATCTCTCTCTCGCCCTTTACCTATACCTTTCTATCTCTCTCACCCTCTCCTTGTCCTATCTCTCTCCCTTCCGCACCCCCCACTCTCTCTCTCTCTCTGTCCTTTTCTTAGTCCCCCCATCTCTTTCTCTTTACCCCTATCCCTATCTCTCCCTCCCCCCCATGTCCCTCAGTATATCTCTTTCTCTTTCTCTATATTTCCCCTACCCTCCATCTCTCTCTCCCTCTCTCTGATTCTCTTTCTCTTTCTTTCCCACTTTCCTTAACTACCCCTCCTCTCTCTCTCTCTCTCTCTCTCTCTCTCTCTCTCTCTCTTGCGCAGTTTCCCCCTCTCTTTTCCCTACCCCCTTCTCTCCCCCTACCCCCCCCTTCTTTCTCTCTTTCTCTCCATCCCCCGAGAACCCCCTACACCCCCTAACACCCCCCCCTCTCTCCATACAATGGGGAAAACACATGATTCAAAACAAGATGAGGGGCTAGGTGGCTCTTTGCACATGTTACAAGGGTCCCTAGTCCAAAAATTTAAGAGCTACAATAAATACACCATTTCTATTTGAATCTTCCATACATGCGCATGCACATAGATATATAAGGTCATGTTCACATATATTAGTACACTATCAAACCACTTAAAAGTTCATAAATATTCTAATTTGTTAAAAAGGACTTCATTAGATTTCTTATTCATTAAAAGTATATGACTTCAACTTACACAAAAATTTAAAGAAATTGAAATTTTATTAACCCAAGACAACCAAATAAGGTTTCCTTCTATATAATAGAAATCGAAAAAATGTTTACAACACAAAACTCTCCTAGGATTGAGACATTTTGGTTGTTAAACCTAATGAATACGTAAATAACTTTACACTTTTGACCCAAAATGCAATAAATTTCAGGATAGTTATCTTAAAATTTTTCTATCCAATAATAATTTTTTAGGGCATTTATTATTTGAATCTTGTACATAGGAGTGATAAGTACATTTATTAAATTTTTTATTATGTGTTTTTCATTAAAGAAAAAAGAAAACCGTAATTTACAATTTAAAAAGGTGGATAAATATTTCAAATTAAAAATTAAACATATATATCTATTTTAATTGGAGCAATTTAATTTACTCATGGAGTATTCTTCCCATTATAGTCAAATTCCAAATAAATAAATTACCAAACCATTTTAATTGAATCTACAACTCTAATAATTGAAAATTTTAAATTCTAAATTAAACTCTATGCTAGTGGCTTAAATGTGGGGTTGCCTTGGAATTGACATGACCTTAAGAACCTCAATGCTTCTCTTATTGTGTTAATAGTTTGGAGGTTCACTTTGGGTTATTTCCAGCCACATTGGATGTCATAACAATTGATGGGTTTTATGAAGTCAAACTAGTTGAGGATGAACTTTTCGAACTCAAAGTTGAAAAGCACGACAGGGATGAACTTGGCGGGAAACTAGAAGCTACCATAGGGGATCTCTCTTCTTCCTCCACCAGTTCCACAACTGAACAAGTTTTAATGTGGATGAATTCCGAAGCTAGGGTTTCATGTAGTAAGAACCATTGGAAAGCAATAACAACCACGGGTTTTATTCATGGGGTCCAACATTTGAGTAAAAATAGTTGGGATACATTTTGATTTCACTGCACCTTACTGAATTTAGAGGAAGATATCATTCGCCAAACGAGAAGATTGAGAACTGAAGATCTCTTCACGATATCCCACTAGAAACCAAAGGCAGGTTCGGTGTCGTAACCTGTTAAATCAATTTACAGTTTGTATTTTTGGTAGTGAATAATTTTCATTTCTTTCTTTTGTTCGAATTTGATGGAATGGGTATGGTCTTAATCTCTGCTTCATAAACTGTTTTCTTATAATTGGGTAAGGTAAATTTCCCATTTTAGGGTTTTAGGGTTTTTTTCAAACTAGGTTAAATTAAATTGGGGTTTAATATGTTTTATTATTAATTTTTCATGTTCAATTAGGGTGTTTACAGAACGGCGGTGAAGATGGGTTTCATCTCAGCCATCTTCTTCGTGGGTTTCAAAAGGAGTGGGGAGGGTTTCATATCATTCATCTTCTTCGCATTTTTGGGTTTTCTCACCAAATTACATATAGAGGCTGGAGCTTTGGGCTTAATTCGTTCGATTTTAAGAGGTAAGAGGTTCGATTCTTCATGGCGAGTTCCCTGGATATGTACAATATGGTCTTCATTTCTCTAATCTTTGAAATATTTGATGTGTGTTCCACAAAGAAAGGATCAGAGCTTTTAACCATGTAAGTTTATAACTGTTTTTTTGGCCAATGATAAAAAAATGATAAAAAACTATTTGTAGTCTTTGTTAATGCAAACACTCTCTGCACAAGTTATGTAGAAGTAGCAGATATTACAGTAGTAAATCTTTGCTAAATGCCAAACGGTGGTTTTTATTGTAGAAGTATCAGATAATACATTAATAAATCTTTGCTAATTGCCCTGGTTCTATTAGTAAAGTAGCATATAATATATTTGCAAATATTTGCTAAATTTTGTGGTTGGTTATTGTTGTAGATGTTGCAGATAATGATAGCCAGATGTTGTCAAAAGACATGTGTTTCTTTATGCAAATGGATTATGCTTTTCATTTGCAAATGTATCAACAGGTTATATACCAATGTGAGATGCAATTTATAATACTGAAAGTAAGGGTATGCTCTGTCGCCCATGTCCTGATACCCCTGTGTACCAATGAGCTTTATAAGTTGAACTGTGCTAAGCTACATTATGTGTATTTCCATAACGGTGAAAACAAATTTACTCAAATATTACTTTGAGTTGTATCTGAAGTATGGACAGACCAAACAGTCTTGCTGAAAAGCATATTAAATTTGACGGAGATATTACTTGCAGACAAAGAGTTGTTTTGCAGTCGTTGAAAGATAATTGATGAAAGTAAGCTGTCATGTGCATTGATCTCTCTGGAAGAGGGGGAACCAGTGAAATAGAGTCTTGAAGCACAACTCCTCTGTTGATAGCTCAGATCTACCTACATATAGTATCCCTCCTTCGTTGATCCGACTTCAGTATGGAAGGAAGCTTGTATTTTATTTTTTATTTTCTATGAGCCATTCTATTTTCCAATTCATGGCCTTTCTCGCCTTCGAAAATAGTACCAGTAAGATAACTGAGACTGACTGGAAGACCTTCTTCAGAGGTGTGAGCTGCCCAATGAAATTATAAAACCCTTAAGTTTGTGCTTGCTACAAAAGAGTATGGTGCGATTTAAAGTTTAAACTACTTACCTGTGCTAATTGCTGCAAACGATTATGGTACAAATTAAAGTTTAAATTACTTACCTGTGCTTGCTGCAAAGGATTGTGGTGCAATTTAAAGTTTAAACTACTCTTTATTCTCATTTCAAAATTGTTGCAATGAACATACCTGGAACTTGGAAGTGTGTGCCGGGTGCCCTCATTTGTACAGATGATGCAAAAACACTCCCATTTCTAGTTTGGCTAATTCTGATCCCACACAATATCTAAGCCCTCCTCCAAATGCTTGAAAATTATTTCCACTCCACGTACTTTTCTGGTTAGATGTCATAAACCTATATATTCGTGAGTTCCATGTGAACTTACAAAATGATTTTCTGATCCAATACACACTCGATATTTTGAATTTATTAGCTGGTGTTAATGGATATGACCCACCTCCCATCTCCATGGATTAAAAGACAACGGCTCAAAGTGTTTAGATGGATCAAGATTCACTGCTGTAGTGCATGCAACTTCTTTCCATCCCTTGAGGATGCGATATCCTGGAAAGCATTCATTCCAAAACTAATCAGAGGTTAATATAGTTAGCAATTATGCAATATATCATGTTACTTGATATGAACCATTTCTCTGGTTCATAATTTTGTTTATGACATTCCTTCATTGCAGAATTCAAAATCATTATCTCGTGAAAGAGAAGAATTATCACAAAGAGTACCAAGGGTTCTGTAATATTATACAACTGATTGCCGACACATTTTGGAAGAAAATAAAAGAGCATTCACATTGAAAAATATAACCTTTGATTTATGTTTCTTGTATGCATTCTCGAAACAAAAAAGGGCCTATGTTTGATAGCCGTAAGGTCTCTTTTATCACCTACTCATTTTCAATATTTTTGTGTTGTGTTATGAACAATTCATAATTAAAACTGCAATTGCGCCCTTTACACAAACATGGCCAGCTACCAAATAAATATAAGTATGACTACAGATACTTACATTTCGTGTGAATGCCATCGATTTATAATCCTCCCACATTAAATATAGTTCTCCTTTTCTCATCTGCTCGTGAAGGATGGTTTCATGTTCTTCCTGTCATGGATCGACATCTTAAAAAGTATATATAAAAGTAGAATAACAAGATTAATTAATTTGGGATGTTGTTGATCTAGATTGTCAGTTATTACCCTTAATTCGTGCAGAGCCCTGAAGTTTCCGTGAGGTATTTGAGAGCCATAGTCATCGCTATTGACGTGGTGTCATATCCAGCAAAGAAATACAAAACCACTTGATCGTTAAACTGCTCCTCGTCTTCATCAGCCTTCTCTAGTACTTGATCCAGGAAATCCTCCTTCACAATTCTTTCCTCCTTTCTATGTTCTGATATAACATTTTTCATAGCACTTAGTACGTGCTCTCGTCCCTGCACAACATAATGCAAGATCTGTATCAAATAGATTATAAATTTCTATGTTTATGTGTACTTACTTATGGATACAATTTAAATATTATTATAGATTCATTTTTCATTAAAGCATAATCTGCCATTTTAGATTTTTGTTGTTGTTTGTTATAGGAATTAATTAAGTCATTTCATTTTTATAGACATCACACTAGAAGATCTCATAAAGAATGATAAGCCGTTCAGTGGCAGAAGAGGTAGAGGAGGAAACAGAGGCAGAGGCAGAGGAAGATGAAGCAGAGGAGGCGATGGAATTATTCACGACTGGTTACTTGGAGATGGAGTTAGTCGCTGCTGGTTACTTGGTGAGTACCTTCCTTTCTCACCCATCAAACTAAGCCCCCATTGGAAACCTTCCAAATCACTCCATTTGGATCTTTGCTTTCATGCAGGGTTCAGGTCTTGGAGTGGATGGAAAGAAAAAAAATTGATTCTCCGATGTGTTTTTGGTACATATTCCGTGGGCTTGGATAGTTTCCTTTCATCGCAATTGAGCAATTCGGGTGATGTCACGATCTGTTAGGAGTTGGAGTAGTAGATTCTTCTGACAAAGGGCCGGTATGGTTGACACTTTTACTCTGTTACACAGTCCTGGAAGGAGGTATTTGTACATTAGATATATTGAATGTTCTGAATATCAAATAGATATATTCTTGTAAGGATTTAGCCTAATGATTTTTAGTATTGTTTGTATTTTTTGATAGCTGAATAGCAGTGCCATCGGCCAATTCAGTGGTATCGAGGTTGACCAATTTACTTATATCACTTATATATGGATGGCAGGAATGAGGCAGGCTCAGAACAGGACATGTAACCAACAGAACTTCCTAGTTAGCCTCAGATTTCACACTCATTCATGACGGACATTACATTCCCCAGTAGAATGAATCATTGTACCAATCATAATACGCAGATGTTAATGTGGCAAAATGCCTTTTTTCTTGTAGTGTCGGAAAGCTTCTTCATGTTGAGAAAGGCTTCCAGAACAAACCGGTAAGATCATTCTTGTTCTTGTTTGGCAAGATCATTCTTGTTCTTGTTTGGCTGTTTGAAAATTAATAAGATCGTTCTTGTTCTGGTTTTGCTGTTTGAAAATTAATTAATACAGACACATACATTCCATACTGCAATAAACAACGGTTTTGTTTTTGGTATGGGTAAATTATCCTTTATTATTTCAAATTCCATAAACTCTTTTGTTTTGGGTATGGGTAGATTATCCCGTATACAATATTATTGATTAGTTAAGTCTTTTGATAAAATTTCAACATAGGTCTAAAAATCTAGAATTTTATGATTTTGACTATATATCTAATTTATTTAATTTGCAAACCCTAATGTAATGTAATTTTCTTGATCATTTTGGATAATTCTTGAAATTCAAGGAAGCGAAGATGGCTATATAGTTGGAGTAAGGACGAGCTATTATTGATAGGGGTATCGCGTAGTTACAGGCAAACAAGTTCTCGAAGTTTGGCGTAGAGGAGTACATGGATATTTACAGAAATGTTTACAAAATGTGCACCCAAAAGGCCTCTCACAACTACCCATAGGAAGTGTATGATAAATACAGGAAATCATTGGAGGAATATATCGCTTCCCAGGTTTTTCAGCCAGCAGGGGATGATGAATTTATGTTGAGTAGAGATGTTGCGAAAGGCTGTGAAAACTACAAGTTGATGCATCGATTCTTGTCAAATATGTTCTATTATTTGGATCGCTACTTCGTGCGAAAACAATCTCTCCCTCTGCTAAGAGAAGTTGGAATCACGTTTTTCCGTGAGCGGGTCTATCTTAAAGTTCGTGTTATTGCGAAGAATGCGGTGATTGCACTGATTAATCGAGAGCATGAGGGAGAGGAAATTGATCGCGCTTTGTTGAAAATGCTTGTCAACATTTTTCCGGAGAATGGCATCGATTTGTGTGAGAAAGACTTGGAAGTCCCCATGTTGGAAGAAAGAGTAAGTAGTAGATACACTCTCAGGGGGATGAAGAATTCATTCTAGCCACGACTTCACTTTGTTTCTTGCAGGTGGGGATAACCAAGGTTCCACATCTTATGTGTTTAACAGAGATAGTTTCATAGCAAAAGTGAAATATCATTCAATCGCAACAAGCAAGTTGGTCAAGGACAAAGAGATACCTTAGTCTATGGAGAAAGAGATTTAATTTGCTTATATAAAGTAAATAAAGTATTCTCATGTCATGGTATTGGGTTTTGTAAAAAAGAGAAAGGGTCTTTGAAGCCCTAAGTACAAGAGTTGAGAATAAGTCTTCAACATATGAAATATAAAATTCACAATTATCCTCACGACATTAAAATTTTTTGTGTAGTTGATAGAAAATTTGAAGTATCTATATTGATGGTAAAAATTACATAACATATTTTGTATTTGATTATATATTTTAATTAGTGTAAGTGAAAACATGATATGTACTTATCCAAATACCAAGTGGCAATTACCTTCAAAACATTAAATTTTCCATATTGATGGTAAAAATGATATAAAATATTTGGTATTTGATTATATGTTTTAATTAGTGTAATTGAAAACATGATATATACTTATCCAAATACCAAGTCTCAATTATCTTTAAAACATTAAATTTAATTTTTGTAAAGTTGTTGATAGAAAATTTGAAGTATCCATATTGATTGTAAAAATGATAATTATAAAATATTTGGTATTTGATTACATGTTTTAATTAGTGAAAGTGAAACATGATATGTAGTTATTCAAATCCCAAAATTCATAATTCACATTCACATTAGTGGAAGTAGTCATTTCCTATATATATATATATACAAGTAATGTGATTTATATTTTTTTTTGCACTATTTAATATTTTATGGTGCTTTGCACCACTTTTTATTTTATGGTGCTTTGCACCATATACAAGTTTGTGTATATTAAATAATAATAATAATAATAATTTTGGTGTTTTGCACCTAGGATTGCTTTTGGTGCTTTGCACCATACACCATGGAATGCCACATATTCATTTAACACCAAAATCAACTTTTTTACAAACACCACTTTTGCACCATAAATCTTAGCACCACTTGCGTATCCCCACATTATCACCAGTTTTGCACCACTATTTGAAAATTGAGGATTTCCCAAATCCTTTACAAATAGTGGTGTTAATGTGAGGCTAAAATGCTTTTTTTCTTGTAGTGTATCCATAGAAGAGTTACTCCATTGCAGGATTACTCAGTGGAGGTACATGTCGGACTCAACGATCCCAACGTATTTCACTGCAACACTTTGCGCACAGGAGCATCTGCGGTTTGACATATATGATTGTGTCTGAGAATTAACCATGGTGTCAACGGTAAATAGGCTAACATGGGGCGGCTCCTAATAGTTTCATGATAGACAATGAAGTCTTGAGAGGCACCGTCCCCTTCACGAACGCCTTCGGTATAATTACTAATTAACATTTTGTTGTAATAAGTAATAACCATGACATATATATTAACAAATCCTAATATGTATTCCAAAGGAAAAAAAAAGCAAAAAATAACCACCACTTGCAATTAAGAAAGAAGAGATCAGATTGCAACAAGAGATATGCAACTATCAATTGCCAAAGATAATATCTTAGTTAAGCAATTGTATTGATTTTATCAAGTATTCTATATTCACGTCAAAAGCATGTGTTGAACATCTAATCATAAAGCTCCGTTTATTCTGAAACCTTGTTAGCCCGTGCTTAATACATGAAATATATTTCAGTTTAATTTTAGAGTTCATCATGACCATTCTCAATTATTTCATCTCTCCACGCCCAATTCTTGATACTTGCAACAACATGAGTAAGGTTGTCCGCTGCAATATTCATGAATTCGAAAATATTTTACGGTAAAGTATTCAACATGTACGCAAATGTGATATTATGCTGAGTCAGTCTCATGACCAACGAATGATCCCTGTCTGCTGCTCCATGATGCTGAAAACTATTCACTATTCCATCATTATCCAAGCTTACGAACACAACTAAACCTTTTGGATTGTCGAGCAGAGGATCCCCTCGTAGAGTTCGTAGAGTTCTGTTAGAGGGAATGGGGATATTAAGAAGGGCATACACCATTTCTTCATTCAGAACTACAGGCTGGCGAATGGCGAATCCCATCGATGTGATCCATAAACCTAACAACATCGACAACCTTCCCTATCCATCCTCCCTCAGAATCTGCAATTCTGTAATCCAAGAACCTGTAGCTTTTGTTTACAAATCCTTCCCCAGAAAATATAGAGAGGTCAAGCATATCCTCTCCATTTACTCCGTAGTACCGAACTTCATTGGCTGTAATATGTTCCAACTTCAATTTCCCCAACTTGACCCCTGTCAAACCCAATGGATTAAATATATGTTGCTGCACATACTGACCATAATCCTTTTCTGTAACTTTCTCGATCACTCTTCCCAGCGCTATGTATCCATTATTGCTATACTCCATCACTGACCCAAGATTGAAATCTAGAGGTACACTTTTCATGTACCAAATGGCCTCATGGGAAGTTGGAGGAGAAGTGTGTCCTAGTGAATGCGATGCATAGAGATATGCATGGATTGTGAGTACCTGGGTTTGGGATGATGTAGAGTTCTAGCCTGCCGTGTGTTGCAATAAGTTCTGCAAAATTATATTGAATAATCTATCGTCTACAATGGCAGCGCTTGGAGGTTGGTCTTCCAGAATGAGCTTCCCTTCTTACGGAAAGAGTTTTAAAAAACAAACCGACTGAGAAATTCAACAGAAAAATAATTTAATATCAATAAAGAACTGCATTAAGTTTTCTATGTTCTGACCTGAACAAGCTTGAGAATGGCAGTTCACGTGATGACTTTGGAGAAACTATTATATCTCATAACATTCTTTGCAGTGACTGCTCCAACACTGTCACGATTGGTAATTCCAAAAGCTTTGAAGTATTTGAGGTGGCCTCCTTTCGCCACAACCAACTGAGGTCCCAGAGCATTAGCGCATTGCATTAATAGTTTCATTACTTCATCAAAATTTTCCATCTCAGATGAGTGATGTCCAGTATTATTAGCTTCTGCTTTCTTAAGAAAATAAGCTTGAGAAATGAGGGGGATCGGTGCAAAGAGAATAACCAAGTTGTAAAAGGCATTAGTAAACAATGTTGTTGCCATCACGTTTCAAAGCAATATTATTCCTGGATGGATGAATTCAATGCTTGATGCATTCAGTGTATAATCGACATAAAACAGCCCCTCCTGACGGTATTAGTGGGATGTTTTCACTTTGAAACCTGCTGCTGCAATGCCACTAAACAAATTTTCTATTTTGATGGCCTCAAACTCAGGGTTCAGATGGTCTCTCGGTTAACCCAAAATGTTGAATTCCAAAGAAATTGGCTTCACCAAAAATAAAGCTATTCAACAGTCCTTTATCAAGCTCACATGCTCCATAGCGGGTAAATAAAATTCAGCCAAGGCGACATCAAATAGCTTATAATATTAATATGGTGTTAACAGTAAATAGGTTAACACCGGGTGGCGCCTGATAGGCTCGTGACAGACGACGAAGCCTCGAGAGGCACCATCTCCTTAAAGAATGCCTTCAGCGTAATTATCTACAAAGCATCTGTTTCGAAAATAGATCTCTTTGTGCCCAGACATGCCGCTAGACAGTTCAATCTTTACACGTTTTCCCGTTTTCCAATAACACAAAACGGGGTTGGGTTGGGTTGGGTTGGTCATTGGCCCAAACCAAACTTGGTTAACGACAAGTTGCACGATCGAATCTTGTGACCGTGTATCCGACTCCAGTGCCATTTCTATATATAGTACATACGATTGAACCTTCTCATCCTACATTTATAGTGGCAGCCGTGGGGTTCAACCTCAACGTGGCAGTCTTGACAGTTGATATATCAAAAAAAAATTCAAAGTTCCTCTCTACCAATACAAATCTCTACAGTAATTAGTTCTCAAATCTACGGTTTTTTTTTCTTTGACTGATGGAGCAGCTATGGAATCTCGCCATTAAGGTTGTGTTTTTTTTTCCCTAATTAGGAATCTCCTGTATATCAGGAAAATGTTGTCATCAGGTTTACAAAGGCGAGGAGGATTATACCCGGCTTCTTCTGGTTCAGTTTATATTCTTTTTTGGTCGTTCCCACACTCAAGTTTGGTTTGGTTTAATTCTCTTATAGGTTTCCACTCTCAACCCCTGACTTGATATGTGGATTCTTTCTGGTTCAGTTTAATTTCCTTTTGGGTGGATCCCAATCTCAATTCTAGCTCAGTTTAATTCCCTTCTATGTGGTTTCCACTCTCAACCCCTGACCTAATATGCAGAAATTGAGCCAATGACATGGAATGACTAAACTTTCACGGCCACAAGCCAAACACAATTCTTCACACCCAAAGGATCCAAGCTCTCCTGCCCATGAGGATGTATTGGGAACCCATGTGGGAAAAATGGACGTTGGTTGGACATCATGGTGGCTTGGTGATGGGGAGCCTTTCCCAAACGACATAACGATGATGGGGCGCGTGGACCAAGCTTGGGCGCGTTCCCACAAACGAATCCCACACTCAACCCATTGGCGCATGGCAAGCCCAAGAGTGTGGCTCATTTGGCACGGAACGGAGCGACGAGGGGCCCGGGTGCTCAGTTGGACCGATGGGCATAATTGTATTGGAAGCCGAGACGAAGTGGACCAAACACCCACGCATTCCATGGAAGACACGCCCAGCACCACAACGATGGGATCTTCGACAAATGAACACAGACATTCACCGGGAGCACAACTCGGGATGGAATCTCCTCACGTAGCTCAAGTTGGAAGCCTGGCATCGAACTCATGATGGAATCCTGAGCGCCGAACTCGGGATGGAAGCCTGAGAGATGAACTCGTGATGGAATCCCCTCGCCCAACTCGTGATGGAAGCTCCTCGCCCAGCTCAGGATGGAAGCTCGACATGAAACTTGGTTCGAGAACCTAACGGACGATGCATAAGTGGACCGAGATAGACCTTTGGCAACAAGGAGATGCACGCGCTTGTGGGGGACTTGGACCATTCGGTTGGAAGTTGAACGTCGGCAGAAGCCTTGACATGGGCGCCAAGCAAGGATGCGCCCATCTTGGGGTCACACCCACTCACAAGGCATGTTATAAAAGCACGAAGGAAAAACATAAGGAATGAATCACTTGGAGGGGAATAAGTTGCAAAAGGAAGACTTGCGAGATAGGGAGGCTATCTGAGCTCAGTCATCCAGGCCCAGTTCGCTACAACAGACTCGGAGATGAAACAGGGTTGCAGAAGGGTGCTGGTCTAGAAAACCAACACTTGTGAAGAGTCAACACAATGAGATAGTTCAACAGTAGCATCTGGGGGTTGCAGAAATTTGGCAGTCACAGAGTTGGACGCCCATGGAGGGGTCAACTCGCTCTTCTTGTAATCTTTGTAATTTGGTGTGTTTGTTGGTTGGGCGCACACCACGAGCTCTACCAGGTTTGGCAACTCCATCATTATAAATCAATTTTATTGTATGAAAGATTTACGGGGTTAGCTAGTTGGGCGCCCTGCCCAAACTTGTCTCTTGTTTACTTGTATTTCTGTGGATGAATGTGTACATGGTTGATTTTCTTAATGTGAATGTAATGCTAAGTATAGCATGCTAAGAAAACAAGTGTAAGACATAAGTGTTTCGGTTAAATATTTCCACACGGTTGGTTAGGTGTAGTCCGCTGGAGTTGCGCCCAAGTTGGCCAGGCCCTCAGGAGGCTTCTAGGCGGTGCCGTACGTCCCAACAGACCATCAAAAAAGTGGGTGCATGTCGTGGCTGTGATATTAACCTCCATAAATACAAATTAAACTACCACTGCAGAATTTCATGTGTTCCCCAGTTTGACCATTTCTCAGTTTTTAAATGTTGTGGAAGATGCGTCCCTTTGTCAAGGTGGCAATATTTTAGTGTTTTTCTTCTTTTTAGTGAGGTCAAGTTCACGTCTAATAATTACACTCGTAGGTGTACATATCTTAGAAGTTGGGGTGGACTACCATCTATGCTTTTTCTAGATTTAAGGAGGATGGCACAAGTGTATTGTCCAGATTGATTTTATGGTCGTAGTTCAAAATTAGAAATAAATAATTATAAAAAGAAAAAGAAACAGAAATGGTAGTTGATACATGGATAACTCGTAACTCATGCATACATGGATAACAGTTAGTGATGGACAACCCATTTAACTAAAGAAGGTAACAATTAGCTAATGCATAAACAACACGTGATTACAACTAAGCATGGAGAACGAGTAACATAGAACTTGTCCATGACACTCAAGTTATGACCTATTGGTGTTCATCAACCACAAGTTGAGTGGTTGTGCTAGTAGAATTGGGGTGGACTACCATCTGTACTTTTCCTAGATCGAAGGAGAATGGGGCAACTACACTATCTAGATTGATTTTATGGTTATCCTTCAAAATTCAAACTTAAAAATTATATATATATATATATATATATATATATACATACCTGGTAGTTGATGCATGGATAAATCTAATTCATGTATGGATACTAGGTAGTGATAGACAATCTATTTAACTAAAGAAAGTTACAACTAAGAATAAAGAACAAGTATGTCATAGCTTATCCATGGCACTTAACTTGTGACCTATCGGTGTTCACCGACTACAAGTTAAGTGGTTGTGCTAGTTTTTATTGGTTGGTTTGATGAAATTTTAAATGATATGAGTTATTGATAAAATTTTAAATTTTAGATTATAAATTGGATAATTGTGATGTAATCAAAGTTTTCAATATTACTGAGTTTATTTCTGAATTTGTTTAATAAATTTTTACTTCAAAAATAAATTTGTACATTATAGTAAGAATATATTTAGAAAAACAAATCCTTGGCTTATGATATGCGCTTTTAACGAGGATCAGAAAATAAAAGGATTGAAACATGGCAAATACTTCATTTGAATACGTAGTCTCCGATGATTCGAACGGTGATGGAATAGTAGAGGTTTGATCCTAAATGTATATAGGTTTTGCACCATGACCATGAAGTTGAGTTATATATTTGACACATTTTTGAGATTTGGTTATTTGTGGGGAGAGATATATTTGTACTAGAATTGACTTCAAAAGAGGTTTCAAAATTTATGTTTATTATGATTTAAGAGAATATTTGAACGATTTAAGTAGAGATAAAGACTTCAGTTTTGGGATATATTGTGATATAATGTCTCTTAGTTTGATTGTTAAGAATCTAGAATATATTTCATAAGAATAGTGATAAAAAATCAAATTAGAAAGTGAATAAGGTGTAGTAGTTTTTTTAAAGTCATTTTATCATTCATTCCATTTTTATTTCTTTCTTTTAATATGAGAAACGCACCACATACTAAAGGCTTTCAGCATGCCTCACATATCAAAGGCTTTCAAAGGGAGACCTAACAAAGTAACATTAGACACTTTATAAAAATATATAGGATCATTTTATATGGGAAGAAAGATAAGCTATAGTTAAAGTAAAGTTAGAGGGAATGCTTCATAATAAATATTTACATTCTTTGAAGGTAAAATTTAGAAACAAATAGACAATAAAATAGTTAAAAAGGATCTTTTGATATATTAAATGGTATTGTGAGAGCGAGGGAAATTTTAAACTTAACTAGGGGTAGAATTACTTGCGGGGGTGTTTTACATCTAACCAAAATTTCGAGTGAGGGGTAGGAGGCGAGTGTTTGAAGTCACCTAAATTTTGACAAGGGAGGAGGGGATTTTTACGTCATCAAAATTTCAGGAGTTTGGGAGTAAGAGGTGTTGTTGGAAATGTGTATATAATTGAAAATATAGTATTGAATTATTGGAACCATTTTTTATTGGAATAATCAAGAGGTTGGAAGTATGAGACTATGAGCCTTGAATTAACAACATGAGGTGATATATATCTTTGTGAGTGTTTTATGGGAAGTGAAACATATCATGAAGATGTAGGATGATACATCTCTAGTCCTTGTACCCTATAGAAGTTCTCAATGAACTATGAAAATATTTGAACATGAAATGAAATTGAAAGAAGAATCTATAAATAAAATGGTCTTTTGACTTCTCATTTACATGCTTGCTGACCTTAACTCAAAGCTCAAGTAGCATATAATGAATACCATTTTCTAAAGTAGATGTTGGATACATATGCTAAATATTGAAACCAACATACTAATAGGAGAAATAATAAGGGATATAAAAAATGTCATGCAAAAAATGGTACTTGCAATGTATGGTGAAAATGCCGGGCTATTTTATTTAGAAGATACATTGAGGGGAGGTATTAATAATAAGATTTTGGGAGGTAGAAATGAAATTAGGGGTTTTCCATGAATGCATGCATGACATCATATGTTTATTAAGTGAACTCCCCATGGGTCAAGGAGGAATGGAGGGATTGTTAAGTCATTAAAATTTCAAAGTGTAGAGTTGAGTGGAATTGGGCAATCATAACACTTTAGTAGAGAAAATTCATCCAACCATAACACTAAATATTTAATTGTCATTCTATGAAGGATGACAATTGATCTTGACTTTTGATTGAAGGAGTTTTTAGTTATTTAGCACATTGAATTTAATGCTAGTATTTGCATTTTTCTAATCACAATATGATGATATGGTCCTATTCAGATCCATTTCTATATTTCATTATTAGTTGGTTATTTATTAATATCTAGTAAATAATGAAAGAATGTGAGATATTTTATTTTCATTTTTGAAAATTTTGATGGGTTGGGTCAACGTTATTATCTAAACTTGGGTTGAACATGCATGCAAGATCCCTTGGGTTTGAGAGATTCACACCTAAATTATGGTCAGCTCAATTAAGGGTCCAACACTCATATAACTGAAGACAAAATCTTATTTCCCAACTTACTCTACTTCAAGGAATGGGGCTAATTAAACTTTTGATCTTGACCTTGATTCATGATTATTAAGAATTGTATTTGGAAATTAAATTGTTTATGTAATGAAGGTGTTTGCATAGAGTTTGAAATTATTTTATATTAAACTATTCTATACTTAGGAGGCAATCATGACAATGTGTAAAAACTATCTTATATTATCCTCCTAAAGCTATATGGGGTCTTTGGTAAGCTCCAATTCGTTTTTTTTTAATATATAGATTTAAATCATCAAAAGTTTGAAGTCACAAGTGTTACTAAAAAACTACATAGCTTTAAAATGCTAATAGTATATTATTGACCCCTTTTTAATTGGAATCATCAAGAGGTTGGAAGTAAGAGGTGACAAGACTTGAATTGTAATGCAAGGAGGTATGCCTTTGTGAGTTTTTTTGTTTGAAGTGAAGAATATCACAAAGGAGCATGGTGATACACCTTTGATCATTATAAGTTATGGAAGTTCTTAATGAATTGTTAGTCTTTGAACAAGCAATGAAAATGACCATAGATTTCATAGAGTGTTTTAAAGATGAAATGCAATTCTAGTTATGAACATGTTTGAAGATCTTGACTCTGATAAATAACATATTATAATTGTTTTTCTCTAAAGTAGATGTTGGATATATATGTCTAATATTGGACCAACATATTAGTAGTAGAAATAATAAATGGCATTAAAATTGTTATGAAAAAGGGTACATACAATATTTGGTGAAAATAGGGGATTATTTGATTTGGAAATATGCATTAGGAGGGACCATCAACAATAATATTTTGGGAATTAGCATCAAAATTAGGATTATTATTTAATATCCCATGAATGCACGTTTTATGCTGTAAGTTTATTAAAGGAAACCCCTATGTGGATATTAGAATACAAGAAATAGAAAAATAGTATCAAGGACTGAAGCAACTAACCCAAGAAACTGACTTTGGTAATTTAGAAATGTTAAAATGAAAGACAAAATGAAAGTGGTGGAAGAAAAGATAATAATAATTTGGCCCTAAATAATTTAGAAGGTAAATTGGATATCAAACCCATTAAAGAGGGTCTGAGTAAGCTAATAGAATTAGACCACAATCATATCAGAAGAGCCGTTAGAGAAGAATACATGCTAGAACTAGTAAACGAAGAGTTATAAAACAAGTTACAAATATAAACAAAATGTCTCATAAAAGAAAAAGGGTTTGGAAAAACAATTTAACATAAAGATTGGGTAATGCATGCTAAAATAAGGTCTTCTAACTATAAGTATGGCATACTTAGGTGTGAGTAACCTCAATTCCCCATGGGACTCATCTTCCTTACTTTTGGATAAAGGAACTTGGAATTTTCTTTTCTAATGGAACCCAACTTTTATGTTTACTACCTGTGTATAGGATGGCTACACCACTGCAACTTTGACCATCTTGTTCTGAGTTGTCTTCACACTTAATTTCCTTGGTCTAATTCAGTTGAACAACAAATTGTAAGTGGTCAGATCGTGCTTATTGGAGACTCATAAACATCGAGTTTATGATGATTGAAAATTTGTTAGAAGGAGGTGCAATTGTTCCAAGCCATAGGGAGAATGTTGGTGCCTATTAAGCATAGAGTTACACTTAAGCCTCAAGCTTTACCAACCTAAAATAAAAAATCTTTGTATTGTGTTATATAACCAGATCTCTATTTGGGATTAATTACATCCCTGTGATGTATTGTGTTTGGTGTGATGGATAGTTGGTGGTATTAGCTTGCCATTGTTAATGAATTCAATTTGCATGGAATCATTGCACAATCATGAAATATACCTCAACACCGGTGACAGTCTGTGTCTAACTACTATGAAGTACAACTTCAATTACTTAACAAGCTTTCTTTCCGTGCTTCTATTTCATATTGTTCCTTTGCAATGCCATTCATGGAAATTAATGCTGTTGGATGGTTATTTTTTCATGATTATAATGTTCGAATAACTTGCTTGCCAATAACAAAAGTCTCTAATTTATGTCCCTCTCGTTCATGTTAGTCGTCGATTGCATGACTATTGGCAACACCTTTCTTCTATGTGTGGTCGAGCGCCCTCGTCTCGGTGCTCTGCATGAGGTCTACGTCCCGTGGAGTGATGGGTTGCGCTGCTAGAGCACCGTTCACGTGGAAGATGTCTCCATATGTTATGGCCTCCGACAACTCATCTTTCCCCTCATCCCTCCTCGCGTGTCCCTAACTCATGATGTTTCTTTCAAGTTTCTTCACACCCAACAACTATAGAATTAGGTATAAAAAGTTACAGAGACTCCACTCGTAATCGTTTCAATTGTTCTAGACTTCAAATTCTACACCAGGATCACGACTGCTTGATTATTTATATATTCATGAGGCTTGAATGATATTCACTACATGTGGTGCCTTCTATAAATGGGATAGTCACTTGAAAATTCTCATGTCATTTATTTTTTAATATGATATTACCTAGCATGTTGGATCATGGGGACTATGATACTGTGTATTAAGTAGGGGATACATGGAATCCCATGTAACAATAGCCTGCAATCATGTCTACACAAAGTCACTTGGCCTAAGCCTTCGCAACATCGAACGTGATTTGGATTTGTCCAACCTTCAATTCCAAACAGAGGCTTAACCAATATGAATGAAGTAACTTCCAAATTTTTGGGGAGACGTGAAGTGGTGTAGTAAAGAGTTAGATTGATCTAGAACTTTACTTGAGAATTTAGGTTTTGGATCAAGATCTAGAGTTCTACTTAAGGGGAGGCGCACAAAGATGCTCCCCAAAAGAGTTGCAACAAGGTCGTGCTAGAAGAAAAATTAAGACACACGCATGCACCTACAGTAGCACGCATGCGCAGCTAGGATCAGTACCAATCCTAGCAGCGTGTGTGCCTCTAGCATGTACGCACACAAAAGCATGCACGCGGTCCTAATAAACACAACAAAAAAAGACAAGCCCGCGACCATTTCATTTCCAAACAAAAAATAAGACCGGCACGTACACAGACCAAGGGAGCACATTCACTCACCAATTTCACCAAGGCATCCATCGAGGGAGTATACATTGCACTGGATAGGTAAGGTAATGCTCTTAGTTGTGTTTTTATTGATTTTTTATTGTTTATTAAATTTTTAATAGTTTCCAAATTGGTAAAAAAATGGATTTTTTTCATTTGCAGACTATAAACATCTACAATGAATGAAGAAAACATTATCATGGAATTCGGCGGAACCCAAGAAGCACAAGAAAATATAAATCTTGGACCCAATCAAAACCCACAACAAAATCAAAATCCCCAACAAAATTTGGACTAGGATAAGTTGAGCCATTACCTAAATGAAACGAGAGAGTACACCAAAGAATTAAGAAACATAGGGGAACCATCTCGATTGTCCCTTTCCATCTCAATCAAGAGCTCAATTGAATTCCTTAACCATGCACATCACCAGTTGACATACATGACTGGGTATAGAGGTAGGATGCGAGAGTATTATTCCACCGACATTTCTAAGGAAGAGATAAAAGCATCAAATATTACCAAGGCCCAATTATATAGTATGTTCACTGATCTAAGAACACAACAACCACCAGATATTGGAAATCCATGTGTATGCATGAATTGGTGTCATTTCCAACCATGGAAATACAACTGGATGCAGATGTGGTTTATGGTTTATGATAAACCTCTCTGCAATAATAGGGAGGTTCCAGAATACTTCCTTTGACAACTATGGGTTGAGTTTGTGCTCAATTTACATTTCAAATATTTTGACATTATTGAGTTCCACGGTGTTGGGCTAGGCTCTTCCCAAGATTGAACTACTTCCAAGAGGAAGTTCGGAACCCACTGAGAGGGCCAACACCTCCTAGGCGTGAGCCTAACCCCATTCCTGAGCCACCTCATTACCCCATAGACTTGATCAAATTGAGGGGATGATGAGGAGCATTGTAGAAAAACTCCTTAGATAGACCGCATTTGTAGCAACGACTGTAGTGGAGAGACAAGTTGAACCTGAGAGAGACTCAAATGCAGGGCCTTCCCAACAGAGTCAAGAGATATTAGTGACTAGTGGTATCCAGGTTGGGCCTTTCAGTTCAACAAGAATAGTGCCACATCTTTGTCCCCATTGTGGGCACACTTTCCCTGGCCCAATCGAAGGCTGCTATATGGATTAGGTTATCACTTCTTTTATTTTGTTTTCAATCATCACTTGAGAATTTGTAAAGTAATTCTAAAGTATTTAGGTAATTTTAAAATATTTGTGTCTTACTTAAATTGTTAGTTCAATGTACAACTATTTAGAGCCGAGATGTTGTCATTGGAGAACATATGATCTCCCAACCTGGACGCATCAATGGAAACTGCAAATGAAATTGTGGCACCTCACACAAAGGTATTTTCAGTACCTCACAGAATATTGTTACTGCCATTTTCAAGTTTACTTTTGCATAATTTTTATTACTTGCTTATGTCATTTCTATTATTTATATTTATTAGGTTTTTCTTATGTGTTTTGAGATCTAGATGTTTCTCTTGTTTTTCTATATGGATACCTCCGTAGGCATAAAAACCATGTTCATGATCATTGTATATTTCAGATTTCATTCAACCAAGATAATCTAGGATATTTATACATTCTACACTAAATGTCAAAATTGTGCATGTATACCACTTACACGGTGATAGTTGTATATAAACCATCAAAACAATGCTCTGTATGAATGGCTATCAACATTGCCACATCTCCTCTTGATAGTTTCCAATAAAAAGACAGGTCAATTAACAAATCAGAAAACATCCCAAAGGGTGCAGTTTCCAAATTAGAGGCCAGTTTACAAAGAAGGAAACTATTTTGCAAAGCAAGAAACATCTCAATTCAAGGAGGGCACAATTTCTAAAGGATGAAAAGTTGTAAGAGGGGAAAAGCATGAAATCTTATCCACTAAAGGAGGGCGCATTTGGAAGGGCTCTCACAGGTCACCAAGCACATCAACTTGCTCAGCAGGCCATTAGGAAGTTTATAAAATAATCCAAGCAACTCCTTTTCATAACTTTTGATCATTATTGAATTTGTGTGTGAGCACTTTAGCTTACCAAGGCAAGGAGATGTGCCCTAGCCAACCAATGCTTGGGAGATGAACCCCGGTCCCCAATGCAATTCATGTTTCAGTTTGCTCATGATAAGATACTGAGCTATTGGATTTTGATATACATTCTAGTAACATACTACCATTGAAGAATATCATCCTACCATTGGAGAATTCAAGCATCCGGAGAGTCCATCAATGCCAGTGCAATTGGAGTGAGTTATTGAGGAGGATTCAATCAAAGGAAGAAAATCCAGTCTAGCTAATGCACCTTGATCAAATCCAGAATCTTGTTGTACCTTCCATGAGAATACCTATTCTCTTTATTCATCATTATTTCATAATCAAGTGAACGATTCCTCTCTTCTTCTACTCTTCACAGTCTTACACTCTCATTATTGTAAGAATCTTATGTATTGGAGACTTTCGGACAAGTCTAAGTTTAAAATACTTATATTTTATTCCTAGTGTTCTTAAATTCGATTTGAAACTATTTTTATACTCATGTATGAACCATATTATACTTTAGGACAGAAATATGGAATCCTGAGACGCTGTTAGATTAAGTTCTTCTAAGACTAGCTCTCTGAGCACTTAATTTTTACTAGTTTTCCAGTTTTTGATATTACAAGTCATTCTATGAGTCCAATTTCAGTTCTGATAGTTTTATGACATTATTAAGAAATCAATTAACACCCTCCATCCATTTACTTGATATTTTGAAGGCCTCTCATCCTGTTTGGGTGAACTTGGAAATTTACTAGTTGAGCAGTCCAACATAGCACCCTTGCTTCTTTTGCTTCCAAATTTCAACCAGAACATCCCAATTTCTCATAAGCACTTGTCCAACACCTAATTTGAGTTTTAATTTCTGATATCCACCACTGGTTACATTCAGGTGTAAGCAGCTGAGCCTAGTATGCATATGCTGGAGTGCCCAGGAATCCTCAAAGTAGACCTCAAGGGAAGTTGTTGTTGAAATGTAAATGGCCCTAGTACTTCGTGCATAGGACTCAGAAGCTGGCCTTGTTTCTGATATTTTTTCTGCTTCACATGCACCCATACATTTGGCATAACCTAAATAACCCAAATTCATAACCCAGTAGGAATCTGCTTGTGACCTAAACTAGCCCTTTCCACTAGTTCTGTTAACTAGTCTTCGTCGGTGAAAATGTTGTACTGTAAGTTTTAAATTTTGAGATAATATCATCTGATATTAGGTCAGGGATATTACAATTTCAAATAAGGGGTTGTTTGAGCTTTGAACCGAATGAAATACACGGGTCCCTTGTACAGTACTGTAACTATAAGAACACGATCAATCTATATCAACCACTTGCCATAAATTTCTTACAACATGTCCTCTACCTATTGATGTCCGCTGCTCTATGGTTCGATCTGACATTTTTGCAGAGCACCACTGAACTATGGATTATGCATCCTGGATATGAGGGTTTGTCATGCATCTCATCTCCTCCCTTCGTAGGGCAGTTTTGAGACATGCCCTAGCCCCATCGTGCTCTTCCTTCCCATGACGTGTCTCAAAATGGTTCCATATATGCGGCACATCAAAAGTCTTGTGTAAAATACTCAACCACTGGAATTCATGTTCATTTTTTAACTGGACCACACAACTATCTGACCATATCCAGTGTCGATCTATATGTATATCTCTCTCCTATTATTACTGCTTTCTGGCCTGTTCCTATATGTGATATGGACCATTATGTTAACTTGGTCTAAATGGTAAAATTGATTTTGAATCTCATTCCATGGCTACAGGGTGTAGTTTTCAGCAAAATCCACAACTAACAATATTATTCCATTGGGAAAGGTGTCCCTACATTATCTGTATTGTTCATCTTTTCATTGTGCTACATGAACATGTTAAACATATTGCTTAGTCTTTTTGTAGAATTCCTTCATTAAATCGCATATTTGTACTTGGTGCCACAAAACCAAGGGCATTATTACAATGTCATGCACACACACACACACACATATATATATATATATATATATATATATATATATACCTTGTGCCACAAAATCAGGGGCATTATTACAATGTGATATATATACCTGGTGCCACAAAATCAGGGGCATTATTGCAATGTCACACACACACGCACACACACATATATTCAACATGTACAGTATGAAAGTATGCAAACTTAAATTACCTATGACTTCACCAATGCAATTTTTTTACTTTCCTTCACACTATCTACTTGATATGTTACGTACTTGAAGTTCTACATTTATACTGTCATCCTCCCAAATTCGTACTCCTCGCTTTCATGGATGCAGCGAATCAATAATGCAATTCCATTGTACCTGGAACATGTCCCATATAAACATGAGTTTTATAATATTTTTATCCTTTAGGTCTTGGACACATGATGCTATGGATAAATTCTATGGATGCATTCGGTGGTAGTATCAATGGGAACTCTTACACAATGTTAGTATGCAAATCACACAGTATATGTCTATATGAATCATAATAATACTCAAATTCTACATGGTATCTACAACAAAATGTGTTGCGGTCAATGTAAAATCTAACATACCAGGGTATTCATTTTTCAAATGACCTTTTTCCTAAGTTCAATTGTGTGTGTTCATTAATGAATCTCTTATAGAGTTCCATTTGTGTCATTTCAAGGAAGTGCTTGACATGGGGTTCACATCCCTCAACTTTAGCACATCTCTTTGATTCGATGAAGGTCTAGTGTTATCATGACACAAATTTTGTACTAGTTCTTTAATAGCATCAATTAGATTCATGTATGAATGAGGTAACCTACCAAAAAAGGCCCAACAATATTTTTGGCCTGAGGTCTCAAGTTTTTCTCTAATAGCATAATAATTTTGAAGAGTCTTTCTATCTACTTTAAATATTTTAAATGTGTGTGATAATAGGAGACGTTGCCTTGTGGATTTTTCTACAATTGATTCTGACAGTACATGAGGGGCCGCATTAAGATCTTTTGTACAAGAAGTATTTCCAATCAAATTAAATGAAGACTGTATATTTCTAATAACATGACTATTGGCCTCTGAAATTCTAACCACCTTTATGCCTAAAATTATCCTAACATGAGCTAGACAATGTGATTTTAACAAAGGCAATAACAATTGACATTTTGATGCATCGCTTTTGGATTCAAAAAATTATTTGATGATATTGCTACAATGCAAATCAATAGTGCGTTTAGGAAACTTACCTTCAAGGCCTGCTAAGGAAATTTCATCCACATGAATATGTCTAGGATTTCTTCATCATGCACTTGATAGTTGAGGCAAGGGAGTTGGATATTAAGTACGAATCTCAACACCAATTTGTTGTGGCACTTCGTTCACAAGTTGGTCCTAAAAGGGAGTGCATTTGACATGTGTGTGTTCTTCTTGGAGAGGTTTCCAATTAACAACTCATTCAACATCCAACCCTACATACTCGACATCAATCAAGATTTGATTGACTTGAGCTACTTCATCATTGCTTGTTGATGGATTATTCATGGAGGATAACTTGATGTTGGATTTTGAGTGGGCTCCATTTCCCACATCCACTTCACTTCTTATGATGACTTAGAGTTCATCGTGTCATGCATTGTGCTTGGATATAAGGAACTAACAGTTTGATGTCTATGTTTTTCCATGGATAACCTGACCTTTTCTCTTATCTCAGGGGGCAGCTCCTTATTTCTATACTTTCTTTTAATATTATGTCAATTTCCCATCTTCAATATGTTCTTTAACAAAACAAGAATATCACCCCTGCAAAATAAATAACAAATAAGAGATTAGTTTTCAATTATGAAGTGAGGAAAACAAACTTTTACTACAAATAAGATAGAAAGGACACAATATTTAGACATTGAATGGTAATAAAAATTATGACTTCAAACATAAACCACTAGATATTATCTTTAATGAAAGTATAACAAATCAAACAACATCCCACAACTAAACCACAATCTTGTGAAGTCTTGAGGTGAATTTCTGAAGCAGCTATGATCATGGTTGAAGCATCAATACACACAGGCCTAAAGGATCATACAAGCAACCTTTGAAGTATAAGATATGAATTTAGTTGATAGACTTGGGTATATGAGCATATTTAAAAGCTATTGGGAATGCATTGAAACAAAGAGAAGCCTTTGGAGGTTATATTGGAGCACCTTGTAGATTGCGTAGCTATCTCTTGCTTCCTTGTAATATATATAATGTGCATTGCATTTCTTTTTTTCTTTAACCATCCCATTAATTTGTACATGGATAGATCTTTTGTTAATCATGTAGATAGAAAAACTTGTTGAAAGTCACCTTAAAAAAGTTTCTTCTGAATGAGTAGAAAACAATGAGAGAAGTAAGCTCCCCCCTCTCTTTTCTTTGTTGGTGGTTTCCTTAAGCATTGTTGTAATACTTACTCTATTGGAGAGCATTTGAACAAACATAAGCCTTTGGAGTTCATCTTGGAAAAGGTTGTGAATTGCTTGGCTATCTCTTGCTTTGCTTATCTATGTTGAGGTAACTTGTATAATGTGCAAGTTTTTTAAAACCCATTGTAGCAATGGATTAACCCATATGTGTTATCTTTCTAAGTGTACAATGTAAACTATGGTCATGGAAGTATGCCTTGTTTTCTTGACATTGGACATATAGAGCAAATTTGATGTGGAAGAAAGAATGAAGGTGGCATGAGCACATTGTAACTATTACAAAAATGATTTAAATGGTGCAGCGAAGATCTTTTTTGCTTTCAACGTCCCATTAGTGTGTACATGCATAGAGCTTGTGTTACTTGCATGGCTAGAAAAACTTGTTGAAACTCATTGCATAGATATCTCTTGCGTGGCTATCTTCCCTTATCTATGTTGAGATAACTTGTGTACTGTGCATGGCTATTTCTTTTTTTATTTCAACAATTGGTTAATATGTACACATAGCTTATGTTACTGGTATAGCTAGAAAAACCTATTGAAAAACATTGACTGGCTATCTCTTGCTTAGCTTATCTATGTTGAGGTAACTTGCGTAATGTGCATTGTATTTATTTTTTTCTTTCAACATCCCATTAATATGTACAAACATATATATTGTGTTACTTGTATACCTAGAAAAACTTGTTGAAGCTCATTGTAAAAAACAAGTTTCTAAAGAATATAAAACAATGAGATAAACTAGATTCATATCTCTATGAAGATATGAATATACCAGTAACTTGGGGTATATGAGCATATTTAAAATCTATTGGGAATTCCCTAGAGTTATCAACAACATCACCTCTAGGACCTCAGTTTGAAATTTTTTCTTAACATCTTGAAACAATCAACAATAAGCCACATTTTGGTAGCTTGGCATTTGGCACATGGTTTTTGGATAGTTGTTTGGGTTAGTAGATGGTATTGGATGGTGGTATGGGGTGTGACTTTTTACATTCCAGCTCACTTGGTATGTATACTTTCTTTGTACTTGGTGCATTAGAGTGGAACATGTTGTATTTTTTATATGTTTTTTCACTGGAGGATATCCATCCTCCTAGATTTAGGATTTTTAGTGGACTTTATGATTATTTTATTATAAAGGTAGCAGAGAACATTTCCTATAAAAGGAGAAGCTCGTACTCACTTCATTTTCATGTTTTGGATGAGGGAAAATCCCCCCTAAAGATTCAGAATTGGATGCTTTTGGTTTTTGTGTGAGTTGATGTAGTAAAATCATGAGGAATTCAAGAAATCTCTATGTAATGGATGGAGTTATATGATTATGAAAGGTTATTGTTGATGATGCAATTAATTTTTATTTGTTATCTATATGAAATGTTGAGAGCATTGTTTCGTGCATGTTGTGTTTTTTTCTTGGTAAGATGTTTTTTATGGTCTGTGATGAAGATTAAGAAGACAAAAATACATTTATCATACAATTCATGAGGAAAAACTACCATTCATACAATTCAAACAGAGTGAATGAAGACTAAAATACAATTCACAAGGAAAAAATGTCACCATACCTGAAGGATTGCTCCTTGCTTGCAATGTAGAATGATATTTTGTTGTGTATACTAGATGTAAGCAGAGTTAAAGTGTGTTCACGCGACATGAGAATTCAATCCAAAGATCCAAATAGAGTCCAACAGGTGTGTGTATTCAATCCAAATTGCCAAATAAACTCTAAGAGGTGTGTGAATTCAATCCGAAATGCAAAAGACTATCGAGTTGTGAGTGTTGCAAATACAGATCACATGAATTGAACGAAAAAAAATGTGGGAGAAGAGATCGAGGAATTTGGAAGTTTTCATGTTCAACAGGGGCGTGCACGCGGAAGAAGCGCACACATGCTGGTGGCGTGCATACACTATTAATGCGTGTGCACCAGTGTATAACGTTGCTTTGTTCGGTGGGTAACGTTTAGCACATTTATTTCCCAATAAATACCTATTTATTCATTGATTCCTAGAACCCCTCCCCCCTAAAGGAATTTAATCCCTTAATTAAACCATACTCCCCAAGTGCTGATGTGCATAGGGGAATTGGGTTTTAGGGCTTATAAGTTTAGGTTTTTGGGGTTAACTAGGATTTAGGCGTTATAGATTAAGGGATTCGAGGTGAAGGGCCTTGAGACCTATTAACCTAGTGTGTGGTATTTACCTATACCTAGTACCCCCACACATAGACAAATGATACCCTCAGAATATCATGTGTGGTTTTTTGAGGTGTCGTGCTTGGCCCTGGATGCCAGGAAGCTTCCTTTAATGGCTATGGATTGGGTTTCCTCCCTTGATTATGTAGAGGCCTTGAGACCCATACTTAATGCTCAAAACCTCATAAAGGAATGACCATCCTTTCCTAAATGCTAAGGAATCCCTTGGAAATTCATGTGTGATGTTGCATCATATCCCATATCCCAATTTGAAGGCCATAAATACCCTCAAGAAGTCTTCTATGGTGGTTCAAGGTATCATTCGATGACCTTGAGCCCTATAGTGGTCTTTATAAGAGCCTGATTCATGTGTTTCCTTCACCAACCATGGTTAACACCCTCACACCCATCCCTAGTTCTCACAAACTGATAATGGTACCCATATCCACCTTCAAAGGTCAAGAATACACTCAAGATAAGATGCATGGTGGTTCCTAGTGACATTCTTAGACCTAGATTCCTAGAAGATTCTTTTAGGGCCTAAGGCCTAGGTTTCTACCCCCTACCATGTCTATGCTGCCATGACCCAATCCTAGTACTAAAAACACCCTAATGGAGCCCATATCCCCTCTCAGAGGCCATATATCCCACCAAAGGCTTGAACACCTAGATACTATTGGAATATTTTATATTCCTTGGAAGGTAATAATGTCTTTGTATTATGTCGAAAGATATCCACAATCTTATGTAAAAGAGTAATACATTATATCTCATATTCATTATGGTAAAGTATACTCTTGATATTCATTATTATATAAAGAGATGTTATTATGGAGAATTATATTATCCCACATGTAATATGTGAGAGTAATTCCTCCTCATCTCTTAGTATATAATAGAGTCAAGGGAGTCACATCACTCATCATGATCTTTACTTATTCACACAAATATTGCTATATTATATTGGGGTTATTGGCATTGCTCTCTTGTAAGCTTGAGAAAGATATTATGGAGACAATAGAAGACTACATTCCCGTGGACATGGCCCAATTGGGCGAACCATGCATATCTGGTGTACTCTTTTCTCTTGTTCTCTTTTCTATTATTATTTTTTAATATTATTGTTTTGCATAGATAGGTAAGCTAGTTTAGCTAGATCCATATCTTTGACATGGTATTAGAGCTAGTTGATATGATCTAGCACCTTCTATTGCTTTCAAAAAAATATTTTATCATTTGGGCATTGTTTATTTCTTGTAGATTTTCTTTCTATCTGGTAGCCATTAGGCTTCTCTTCAGATTTGGGCATATTTCTGCAGTTTTTTTTATAACCCTAACCTTGTTGTGTAGATTTTTGCAGAAATTTTTCAAGGGTTTCTTGATGTTGTTTTTGTAGATCTATATGATTTTCTGATTCTCCTCAAGGAGATCTCTCTTCCGTTTGTCAAAATGGCAGTTTTCGTCCAAGTTTGGTAGACTTTGTGCAGGTTTCCGTCTTCGGCAGATTCGACAGTGTTTTCGGCCTTAAACTGGACACTCGCGACTTTTCTTCGCAGAACCCGCAGTTGACCGTGATTGTTCCTACTTCGAACTCACAAATACACTGTAGATTCGCGGCATGCCAGTGCGCAGACCCGCGTATGGTTCGGCATACTCGCGACTGTTCCACTGCCGAACCCACGTTTACTTCAGTTTATTCGCGACCCTTCTTGTGGTGAGCTCGCGAATGCTTCGGCAGAACCGCGAACCTACTATACAGAGACCCATGAGTATCCGCGGCTCCATTACATCGCAACCCGCGAGTAACCGCGACTTTTTCCGTGCAGAGCCCGCGAGTATCAGTGTTTATTGGCGAGTCCACTGTGGCAAAACCCGCGAGTGGATTTTCTTGGCACTTTTTTCAAAAGGGATGTAAGTAAAAGTTTCTCTTTCCTTTACTGTTTTTCTAACTGTGCTTTTTGCAGAATCAGATCAGTAAGGTAAAGTATTTATGTTTTCTGTTATTCATTTTTTGCATTTAGGTTTTGCTTCAATTCATGTTTATTAAGATATTATTTCTTGTTCTTGATATATATTTGTCTCACATTTCTATATGGAAACATTGGCATCTTTTAAGGGCATGGATCTCTAGTATTTTTTCATGATGATAGCTATAAACCATCTAATGCTTAATACTTTTAACAAGATACTTAATAACTAATTTTTTCTTTTTTATCATATTTAATCATGTTGATTTATAATCATGTCATGTTTATAAAAACAATTTTATAAGAACAATCTCATATATGTTATCTTGTGATCATTATTTGCTTTATGAGTTATTGCTTACCTATGTGTAAAAGCAATTTCATTATTTTTTATAAGCAATCTCTTTATGATCATTATATGCTCTTGCTAATTAAATTCTTGAGTAAAGTCAATTTTTTGAATCTATGTGATATCATATTTTTTGGCTTGTCATAAGTTCCTTAATTGGGATATAGTTTATTTTTCATGTATCACAGAGATTGTTCCTGTGCTATTTGTCTCTAACATTCCTATACGGAAGCATTGACATGTGTTGTTTTTCTCTAATATTCCTATATGGAAGCATTGACATTTCCAGGGCATTTAATCTCTTGCATATTTACATACTTAGTGTTAACAAGAAATGAACCCATGATTAAGACCATTAGTGACTTGTCAGTTCATATTTTTTTTATAAGTGATATCATGAATTGATCATAATTTGCTCTATGTTGATCATATTAAACATTTTGATTTATTTTCATATATATCATGTCATGTTTATTTTGATCATCTTTTAATGAATATTTATATGGCTTTGAGCAATCTTATAATCTTGAAATATTTGTCATGAGCACATTGTTCTTGTTGCAAGGGGATTTCTATTCTTATGATTGTAGAGGTTATATTGTTCTTACTTGTATCTAACGTTCCTATATGGAAGCATTGGCATGTGTTTCTTGTCTCTAACGTTCATATATGGAAGCATTGACATTTTCAGGGCATTCATCTCTTGCATATTAACATCATACTAATAAGAAATGCACCTGTGCTTAAGATTAGTTGCTTGATGACTAAATTTTCATATATTTAAGTGAGATCTCGGGCTCACTATTTATATGTTGTGGCTGACACTTAATGTGTAAAAGTAACTTCATTTTTCTTAATTTTCAAGTTAATATTTTATTTGATCATATCATGTTGCCATCTTTTATATGATGTTTGCTAACCTTTGGTATATAAGCATTTTTCATTTCTGTATGAGCAATGTTTTTTTTATGATCTTTATATGCTTTAATCTTGGAAGTTCTTGTGCATATAAGTTCTCTATTTATATTTTCCTCTTATTCCAGCAATAATGAAGCACCACCTTCTACTGTTAAAGTCATGATGTTCATCTGTATGATATCATTTTCGATATATAAACCATTGGGGTATTGTTTCTTCGATGTTTGAGGTCTTCTACAGATATTTCTATTGCACCTTGATTGGAAGAATGTCTGCTATCCGCATGTGTATTGGCCATCTGGGTATTTTGTACACTATTGTGGTGTTCTTAGCCACATGTTCTGTTGTATCATCCATTAGAAGGTATTTGTACACTGGTGTGGATGTTCTATCAGAGTTCTTCAGCTATCAGTTATGGTTGTTATGATTCTTGTGGTGATCTAGGCATCTTGTGGATCTAGTAGCCATGTTGGCTTCTCTTTAGATCTAAGCACCTTGCTGTTGGATTGCATCCCATGTTCTCGATATCTGTTGGATCTAGTAGCCATAAAGGCTTCTCTTTAGATCTGGGCATCTTGTTATTGGTATTTCATCGTACAACATGGTTTGTGTGCAATTTCATGATTCAGTGAGAAGCGGTTGTTCTTCATCAAATTCCATTAGCCGAAGTGTTCTTCTTATTTGTAGCTTTGGTTATTCTAAAAGTTATCATCAAGGGGGAGCAATAATGAGTCCTTCCTTCCTTTGTTAGTGGGATTTTATCCCAGCCATTATGAAGGGGGAGTGTTGTAATATTTTATATTCCTTGGAAGGTAATAATGTCTTTGTATTATGTCGAAAGATATCCACAATCTTATGTAAAAGAGTAATGCATTATATCCCATATTCATTATGGTAAAGTATACTCTTGATATTCATTATTATATAAAGAGATGTTATTATGGAGAATTATATTATCCCACATGTAATATGTGAGAGTAATTCCTCCTCATCTCTTAGTATATAATAGAGTCAAGGGAGTCACATCACTCATCATGATCTTTACTTATTCACACAAGTATTGCTATATTGTATTGGGGTTATTGGCATTGCTCTCTTATAAGCTTAAGGAAGATATTCTGGAGATAATAGAAGAGTACCTTCCCATTGACATAGCCCAATTGGGTGAACCATGTATATCTGGTGTACTCTTTTCTCGTGTTCTCTTTTATGTACTTATTTTTGATATATTATTGTTTTGCATAGATAGGTAAGCTAGTTTAGATAGATCCATATCTCTGACAAATACTTGGTATTAAAAACCTCCTAGTGGCACCAATATACCCACTTCAAGTGCATCGATACCTTGGAAAGGTCCTCTGTGGTGGTTCAATGTGTCATTCATGGATTTAGATGTATCTTTACTTCCTTTGGGACCTAAGACCCAAGTTTACTTCCTTGGCCATGTTTAAAACCCCAATACCATGCATACTTAGTGCTCAAAAATTTTGAATGCTTCCCATATCCCCATTTCAATGCCATAAATACCCTCAAGAAGTCATCTATGGTGTCTCAAGGCATCATTCCAAGACCTTGAGCCTTATAGTGGTCTTTAAAAGATCCTAATGCATGAGCTTCCTTAACCAACCATGGTTAACACCCTCACACCCATCCCTAGTGCTCACAAACTGATAATGGTACCCATATCACGAGGGCTTCACTAGAAGGCAATATAATATCATGTTCATTCATATTGGGGCATTAAATAATCATGAAAACCTAAAAATTATATTGCTTATATATTAAGGGGCAAAGGTTTTTTTATTTAATGTAACAATACAAAAATACTTTGGGGTATTTTTTATTTGGGCGGGATGACAAATATCCACCAAATGGAGATGGTGGGATCACGACCAGATGAGAAATCGAGTTGAGGCAAGGCTCAGGCTTACCAGTACGCAGGGAAATCGTGTCTTGAGGCATGCTTGAGGCCAGGGGTTTCGTGGTGAATATAGTTTCCAGTCGAGAGACAGTGGTCATTGACATTCAGTTATTACCAATATCACTCAGCCAGTTGTTACCAATAGCCTTGGGAGGTTCTAAGCCTCCAGGGCCTGTTATAGGCCCTCGATAGGGCTTGGGGGATTGAATACCCAACCACTTTTCCCTATTATAGGCCTTGGGAGGTTTAGTCAGCCTCCTAGAGCTTGTTACAGGCCATGGGGGCTTGGATACCTAGCCCACAACAGGATTAGTTAGCGATTGGGGAACTACAACATGCAATCTAAATGTCGTACTATGTGCATTGGCTCTAGTGACATGCAAGAAGTGATCTCCTATCTCCTCATTAGACCATTATATGTTGCAAATCATAATGATATGTGGTTGAGTAATTGCATTGTGGGTGAAGTAAGTGCATCCACAATATACATCGAAAGAAGCAAGGTGCATTGTAGAATGCATGTGGGGTCATAAGAGGGGTATGATATCAATATACTAGGTAGAAATATAAAAGGGTATAAAAAATGTTAATGAAAAGATTGATACATACAATATCTAGTGAAAACAGGGGTTTTTTTAAATTGGGAAGGCATATTGGGAGGGGGTAAAAAAAATAATTTTGGAAGGTATTTTCCAATATTTAGTGAAATTAGGGGTATTGTTTCATATGCCATGAACGAACATGCTATGATAGCGGTTTATTGAGTGAAGCCCCTGTGACCCATATCCACCTTCAAAGGTCAAGGATACACTCAAGAGATGATGTGTGGTGGTTCCTGGTGGAATTCTTAGAGCTAGATGCTTGGGAGATTCTTTTAGGGCCTAGGGCCTAAGTTTCTATCCCCTACCATGTATATGCTACCATGATCCAATCCTAGTACTAAAACCCTTCTAGTGTAGCCCATATCCCCTCTCAAAGGAAATAGATCCCACCAAAGGCTTGAACACCTGGATACTTGGTATTGAAAACCTCCTAGTGGCACCAACATACACATTTCAAGTCCATGGATACCTTGGAAAGGTCCTTTATGTTGGTTCAATGTGTTGTTCATGGATTTAAAAGTATCTTTACTTCCTTTGGGACCTAAGTCCCAATTTTACTCCCTTGACCATGTTTAAAAACCCAATTCCATGCATACCTAGAGCTAATTTTTTTTGAATACTTCCAATATCCCCATTTGAATGCCATAAATACCCTCAAGAAGTCATCTATGGTGGTTCAAGGCATCATTCCAACACCTACATCCCTATAGTGGCCTTTATAAGAGCCTAATACCCGAGATTCCTTCACCACCATGGTTAACAACCTCACACCCATCCCTAGTGCTCACAAACTAATAATGGTACCCATATCCACCCTCAAAGGTCAAGGATACACTCAAGAGATGATGTGTGGTGGTTCGTGGTGACATTCATAGACCTAGATTCCTAGAAGCTTCTTTTAGGGCCTAAGGCGTAAGTTTCTAACCCCTACCAAGTCTATGCTTCCATGACCCAATCCTAGTACTAAAAACCTTCTAATGGAGCCCATATCCCCTCTCAGAGGCCATAGATACCACCAAAGGATTTAACGCTTGGATACTTAGTATTGAAAACCTCCCAGTGGAATCAATATACCCACTTCAAGTCCATAGATACCTTGGAAAGGTCCTCTGTGGTGGTTCAATATGTTGTTCATGGATTTAGATGTATATTTACTTCCTTTGGGACCTAAGGTGTAGGTTTAATCCCTTGACCATGTTTAAAACCGCAATACCATGCATACCTAGTGCTAAATTTTTTTGAATGTTGCCCATATCCCCATTTGAAGGCCATAAATACCCTTAAGAAGTCATCTATGGTGGTTCAAGGAATCATTCCAAGACCTTGAGTCCTATAGTGGTCTTTATAAGAGCCTAATGCCTAAAATTCCTTCACCAACCATGGTTAATACCCTCACACCCATTCCTAGTGCTCACAAACTAATAATGGTACCCATATCCACCCTCTAAGGTCAAGGATACACTCAAGAGATGATGCGTGGTCGTTCCTGGTGACATTCTTTGACCTAGATTCTTGGAAGCCTCTTTTAGGGCCTAAGGCCTAGGTTTCTATCCTCTACCATGTCTATGCTTCCATGACCCAATCCTAGTACTAAAAAACTTCTAATGGAGCCAATATACCCTCTCAAAGACCTTAGATCCCACCAAAGGATTGAACACCTAGATACTTGGTATTGAAAACTTCGTAGTGGCATCGATATACCCACTTCAAGTCCATAAATACCTTGGAAAGGTTCTTTGTGGTGGTTCAATGTGTCGTTCATGGATTTAGATGTATATTTACTTAGTTTGGGACCTAAGGCGCAAGTTTACTCCCTTGACCATCTTTAAAACTCTAATACCATACATACCTAGTGCTCAAAATTTTTGAATGTTGTTCATATCCTTATTTGAAGGCCATAAATACCCTTAAGAATTCATCTATGGTGGTTCAACATCATTCTAAGACCTAGATCCCTATAGTGGTCGTTAGAAGAGCCTAATGCATGAGATTCCTTCACCAACCATGGTTAACACCCTCACACCCATCCCTAGTGCTCACAAACTGATAGTGGCACCCATATCCACCCTCAAAGGTCAATGATACACTCAAAATATGATGTGTTGTGGTTCCTAGTGATATTTTTAGACCTGGATGACTAGAAGCTTCTTTTAGGGCCTAAGGCCTAGGTTTCTACCCCCTACCATTTCTATGCTTCCATGACCCAATCCTAGTACTGATAACCTTCTAATGGATCCCATATCCCCTCTTAGAGACCATAGATCTCACCAAAGGCTTGAACACCTAGATACTTAGTATTGAAAACCTCCTAGTGGCACCAATATACCCACTTCAAGTCCATGGATAACTTGGAAAGGTCCTCTGTGGTGGTTCAATGTGTTATTCATGTATATAAATGTATCTTTACTTCCTTTGGGACCTAAGGCCCAAGTTTACTCCCTTGACCATGTTTAAAACCCCAATACTATGCATACCTAGTGCTCAAAAATTTTGAATGCTGCCCATATCCACATTTGAAGGCCATAAATACCTTCAATAAGTCATCTATGGTGGTTCAAGGAATCATTACATGAACTTGATACCTATAGTGGTATTTATAAGATCCTAATGACCGAGCTTCCTTCACCAACCATGGTTAACACCCTCACACCCATCCTTAGTGCTCACAAACTCATAATGGTAGCCATATCCACCCTCAAAGGTCAAGGATACAGTCAAGAGATAACGTGTGGTGGTTCTTGGTGACATTCTTAAAACCTGACGCCTTGAGGCTTCTTTTAGGGCCTAAGGCCTAGGTTTTTACCATCTTCCATGTCTGTGTGCCATGACCCAATCCTAACTTACTAAAAGCCTTCTAATAGAGCCCATATCCCTTCTCAAAGGCCATAGATCCCATAGAAAGGTCTTGTTTGGTGCTTTAAGGAATTTTCTATTTCCCTTGACCCCTAGAAGCCACCTTTAGGGCATAAGGCCCAAGTTTCATCCACTAGCCATGGTCAAGGCACCATAGCCTATACCAAGTGCTCAAAACCTCCCTATGGTGTCCATATCCCAACATAGAGGTAGATGATACTCTCAAGAAACCATTGGTGGTGGTCTAAGGAATTATTCTTCAAGTTGGATGCCTAAAAGCATAATTTAAGTCACAAGCATTGGGTTTCCTCCCTTAACAATGTCCATGGTGCCATGACCCATCCTTGGTACTAAAAACCTTCTAATGATGTCCGCATTTCTACTGAAAGACAAAGATTCAATAAATATCTCATGTGTGGTGGTTTGTAGGCCTTGTTGATGGATTTTGAGCCCTAGGAGCTACTTTTTCGGCCTAATGGTTGAGTTTGATTGCTTAACCTTGCTCCAAACCTTGAGATCATTACCTAGTTCACCAAAAAACTAATGGTGCTAATATGCTAACTCAAAGGTGAAGGATTCTCTTGGGAGGTCATGTGTGTAGGTTCACGACATTGTTTTTGGCTTTGGATGTGCAAAATTATCCTTTATGGACTAATTCCTACGTTCCTCCCATCACCTTATTGAGGGACCCGTGACTCATACCTTCTGCTCAAAAACTCATAATGGTGCCCATATCCCCTTAGGAGGTCATTTTTTGGTTTGAGGCATTGATCTTGAGCCTAGATTTTTATCATCTTCATTAGGGCATATTGCCTGAATTTTATCCCTCAACCATGTCTAGGACCCTCAGACCTATACCTAGTGATCATACATTCCTAATTTCATTAGTATCGCTACTTATAGATGCTTGAGAGGTCATGTGTAGTGGACTAAGGCGTCGTTCTTGAACTTGGATTATTACATTCTTATTTTAGGGCATAAAGCCAAGGGTCCATCCCTCAACCATGTATAGGGCCTAAACACCCAAACCTAGAATCCAAGACATTAGAATGGCCACACCCATATTCATACTTGGAATCAAGGCTAGCCTTGAGAGATCCTATGTCATGGCTTTAGGTGTTATTCATGGAAATGGATGACTAAATCTCCTAACCCTTGTGGTTAAGGAGAGAGGGGGTGAGGGAGGGAGGAGCGATTGGGCAGAGTGGAAGAGAGAGGGGGGATTGGGTGGATAGGAAGAGAGAGGAGGGGTTGGGGCTATAGAGAGGGAGGGGGAGTGGGGTTATAGAGAGGAAGGGGGGTTTTAGGGAGAATAAGAGAAAAAAAGTGAGGGTATAAAACAACACGTGCACACCAGTATGCGTGCTTTCCTGTACGTGTGCACGCACTTGCGTGCACACACTATTTATGTGCCTGCATGTTTAATTTCAATTTTTATTGGCACCCTTGCAGGTTTGGTACTAGGTTCGGATTCCCAAACCTTGAGGCTTGGACTGAGTTATAACAAAACACACCAATTTCTGTAACTTCGTGTTTTTCACCCTTCGTTCTACATATGCTCCACTTGTGCACTATTGGTGAAATTGCACACACTTGTCAAGTTCCGTGTGCAGATTCTAATTATATAATATTTGAATAAATCTATTATTGGATTCTATTTTTAATTCATTTTAAATGCACACGTGTCAAATTTGTATAAAACATAGGTTGTTTATTTCAGCTGTAACTTTTGACTGGCTTACCTATTTCGGAAATGCAAAAGAACCCGCATAAGAGTACAAGAATACCTACAAACTAAAAAAAAAGTTGATTGATTACCTTAAGACCATGATAGGGTGGACCAATGCTGCACACAAAAAATTGACAATTTACATAACAAACCATGGACCAACGTGAACATATGCATTATGTTTTAGAGAAAATATAACATACCAATCTTAGAATAACCACATTTTGGGGTGGTTATACCTGTTTTCCATAATTAAAAGTTATATATTCCAGAAAGTAATCTTGCAAATAACGTTTCACCAGCCCTTAATTGAAGTTTAGTTTAACCAGCATAGATCCATCTTAAACCTGTATCTATCAAGCACCGAGAGAGATCCGATTTCTTGAGGTGTATTTCTTTTTTTAAATGTAAACTCAAGAAATTTGATCTCTCTTGATTGATAGATCTGGGTTTAAGTTTTAAGTTTTTTATTTTATAAACGAATATCTATTTTTTAATTACTTTTCATAATATTTTATTTTATAAACCAAATAATGCAAAAATAAACAAAAAAGAATAATACAAAGTAAAAAGTAATAAATATTATGTCGACCATAAACAAAAAAGAATAATACAAAGTAAAAAGTAAATATGAGACTTAAACTAGAGACTTTAGAGCTTGGGATTAGGTGGTAAATATTATGTCCCATAAACAAAAAAGAATAATACAAAGTAAAAAGTAAATATGAGACTTAAACTAGAGACTTTACTTTTTACTTTTAATACAAAGTAAAAAGTAAATATGACACTTTAGAGTGTTTGTCCAGTAACAAAATAATACAAAGTAAACAAAAAATACTAATACAAAGTTAAAGTAATAAATATTATGTCGGCCATAAACAAAAAAGAATAATATAAAGTAAAAAGTAAATATGAGATTTAAACTAGAGACTTTAGAGCTTAGGATTAGGTGGCTTAGGTATTGCACCCAGGGACCTATTCAGGAGAGGTTTGCACTTGGGGAGATTTGATCCCTCTCGACGCTTGATAAAGCCTAGAATTTAGATCTAGACTGATTAATAACAAAACGTTACATCACAAACACAAACGTTACAACATCTCAATTACCTATTCACGTAAATTTAACAATGTTTAAATTTACTTAGAATTTTATCAATTGTAAAAATATAATATATTAATTATAAAGTCAATTTCCTTTCAAAGTATGACTTAGACATATTGAAGTAGGTGAAAAGTATGTGAACTCTTTAGTTAACAAACCAAAAATTCCTCCGACTAAAGAGAAGTTTTAGATATATTATAATTTCTTACCTAAATAATTGTTTAATATGAAAATGTTAACTTCATGCTGACTTCGAGGCAATACCAAAGGTTTTATATGTTAGTTGCTCGAGCTTTACATTTACTAGATAATGTCATGAGAGATTCTAGATTTATGGTTCATATACATGTTATGAGAGATTCCAGATAAATGGTTCATTTGCATATCATTGCCGTTATGTAATAAAAGCTACAGTTTATAGCATTGAGGGCAAGGTAAAACCAGCTTTCTTTGATAGCTTGCTTGCCAAACCTATTTTACGACCTTTTATTTTTTTCCCACATTAGTCGTGGATTTGAATACATATTATTTTATATACGAGCACTTTCTTACAAAATTCAATGCATTGTGCAAAAATGGGCTTGTGGAGATATGTGCTTTGCGTATGGCATCTAAATCTTTAGATGCTTTGACTTGGTAATAGGTGGCGTGGCGTTGACATGCAAAACAACTAAATTACTGGATTCTAGACAGAACCCAATGTTTTTAAGGTGGTATATATATGTTATTGACTTATAGCCATTTTTTTTTTTATCTTTTAACAAATAGTCACTTCAAATATATTCTTCAATATTCCACCATGTTTACACAAGAGATAGGACCCATGTTTAGGCTGGGATGATGGTGAGAGAGGGAGGATTTGTATAATTAATTATTTGAGATATGAACAAAAATACATTTCGAGAATTGGTCAATCACCAAAAATGATATTGTAATGATACATAGGAGTAGTGTAATTGATGAGTGAGTCCGGGGTGAATGAACCTTTGGCAGGAAAGGCCATATAATTGATGAACTAAGTTAAGTTAACAAGAGAGAGCCACGTTAACTTCACCTAGTGTTAATCTAATATATAACCATGTTTGGAACAAACCTGTATCTTTCAATATGCAACTATACCATCATCATACTGAACATATAATTACAACCATTAGCCGTTAGTCAATTGATTCCATAGTTTCCAAAAATTTATTGAGTGATGAGAAATCCATAGCCATCATCAAATAACCTAGGGACTAGGGACATAATGACGATGCATGAAATTGAAGCAGCAACTCAATGAGGGTGTATTATATTTTTGCATAATTTTGATTTGAAATGATATGGAGCCTAGAAATACTTTGATGGCTAAGTATCGTTAACCAAAAAGGTGGTCAACACCTTAGAAGACTAATTTTGATCATATGACCATTGTTTTCCTTTATAGACCATGGTCAAGGTCCCAAAACCCATGATAAGTACATAAAATATTTCATTGATGCATATATCCCACCAAGAGACCAATGTTATAGCCGTGTATGGTGCTTTGAGGCCTATTGTAGGGATTGGGGCCCTAGAAGCTCCATTTTGGGACAAAGTCCCAAAATCCATCTCTTATGTGCAAAATGTCCTAATAGTACCCATATCCAACTCAAGGAGCAAAGGAATTTATTGAGGGGTTTTATGGAGGTTTGATACATATTTAATGTCCCATAAGACATATATGACTAATTTAAGGATGACGGAATTTATTTTCCTCCCCCAATCGTGGTCAAGGATTAGAGATACATCCCTACCACTTAAAACTCCTAATGACATGCATATACAACTCTTATGCAAAAGATCCATTTTGGGTGACATGCCTTGTAGTTCAAAGCCTTAATCATGGCCTATTATCCCAAGAATCTTTGTTTAGGATCCAATTCCCTAGATTTCTCCCCAAACCATGGTTAAGGCATCGAGATGCATCTCTAACATGCAAAAAAGATCATAATGGTACCCACACCTTTATTGAAGGACAATGATGTCCTATAGACGACATGTTATGTGTTTATGGCATTATTTATGGCGCTTTTTCCTTAAAGGATTCATTACGGAGCCAAGGACCTTATTTTCCTACCTTAATCATGACCAAATCCTTAAGATACACATCCCTAGTGCACAAGAATTCATAATGGTATCCATATTCCACATGGAGGCCAAATATCACCTCTAAATGCCCTATGTTGTGGTTTCAGGTCATGTTCATGGTCAATAAGCCTTAAAGATCCATTTATGGTGTAAGGCTCTCGCTTTCCTCCCATTGCTCCAGTTAAGGTATGGAGACCCATCCCACTATGCAAAAACTCTTGATTGTGCCCATAACCAACTTTTAATAAAGATCCACTTTAAAGGGTCTATGTTATGGCTCATGGCCTTGATCATTGCCCATTAGCTCCATTAGTTTATGTTAGGGTATAATTCCCTCAATTTCTTTCCCTACCATGGTCCAAGACCCATCCCTAGTGCAAAAAACCTCATATTGCCACCCATATACCACATTAAGGATATTAATCTCCTATATAGTGCATATTTTTTGGTTTGAGTCCTTGTTCATGGTCCTTGGTCTCTAGAATCATGCTTCATATAGGGCCTACAGGCCTTATTTTCCTCCCATGCCCATTGTTAAGGCCTAGAAACCCATCCCTACTATCCAAGGAATTATAGAAGCAACCATACTCTACTTGGAGGCCAAACATACCCTTTAAAGGTCTCGTGTGATGGTTTGAAGTCTTGTTCATGGAGTAGGAGCCCTACAACATCACTGAGAGCCTAATTACCTTATTTTCTTCCCTTATAATAGCCAAGTCCTTGATACCTATCCCTCATGTAAAAATCATCGTAAGAGAACCAAAATACCATTGAACACCAAATATCCTCGTGAGAGGGACTATGTCGTGGTTTGAGGTATAGATAAAAACCTAAACATTTATTTTTTATTCTTTTTCAAAATAAGCAATTATTTTTGTATACAAATAAAAATATAATAGTATAAACATGTAGATCTCTTCAATACCTTTCCAATGAGCTAAATAACTCTAGAAACATATGTCTAAGTAGAAATTTATGGCCAAATTACTAAAATATGTTTCTATATATTAAAAATAAGATGTGTGTGCTTTAGAATGTGCACAAATTATTAGTGTGTGCACATTTCTAAAGCGCATATGCACGATTGTGCTTTCATATTTGGAAAAAATCGTGGCACTCTACCTAGTGGTTCATAAGGCACTGAGACGGTGGCAAAAGGAACATGTGCATGTTCTCAAGAATGCGTCTACGTTCTTGCATGAGAGTGTTCGCAATTTACCCATTGCCTCTTTTTCATCCATCAAAAGCATGCAAGCCCCCTTTATGAATTCTCTAATGTTGCGGAAAACTTTTAAACCCTTATTACAAAACAAGAGATTTTTACCTTGGAAGACATAGAGTTTGGGGTTAAACAAATTATAGAAGGGATAATCAAGGATATTGAAAGTTATCACTATAGGGTATTTTTTAGGGGCAATTTTTTTCCAAATGACTATTGGTTAGTCTTTTTTCCAATTTTTGTGAATTTTTTCCAATTTTTTAGTACATATTATTTTATATACGAGCACTTTCTTACAAAATTCAACGCATTGTGCAAAAATGGGCTTGTGGAGATATGTGCTTTGCGTATGGCATCTAAATCTTTAGATGCTTTGACTTGGTAATAGGTGGTGTGGCATTGACACGCAAAACAACTAAATTATTGGATTCTAGACAGAACCCAATGTTTTTAGTAAACGATATAGCATGGAAAAGATGGTATAAATATGTTATTGACTTATAGCCTTTTTTTTCATTTTACAAATAGCCACTTCAAATATATTCTTCAATATTCCACCATGTTTACACAAGAGATAGGACCCATGAGAGAGGGACGATTTGTATAATTAATTATTTGAGGTATGAACAAAAATGCATTTCAACAATTGGTCAATCATTAAAAATGATATTGCAATGACACATAGGAGTAGTGTAATTGATGAGTGAGTCCAGGGTGAATGAACCTTTGGCAGGAAAGGCCATATAATTGATGAATTAAGTTACGCTAACAAGAGAGAGCCACGTTAACTTCACCTAGTGTTAATCTAATATATAACCATGTTTGGAACAAACCTGTATCTTTCAATATGCAACTATACCATCATCATACTGAACATATAATTGCAACCATTAGCCGTTAGTCAATTGATTCCATAGTTTCCAAAAATTTATTGAGTGATGAGAAATCCATAGCCATCATCAAATAACCTAGGGACTAGGGACATAATGATGAATGCATGAAATTTAAGCAGCAACTCAATGAGGTTGTATTATATTTTTGCATAATTTTGATTTGAAATGATATGGAGCCTACAAATACTTTGATGGCTAAGTATCGTTAACCAAAAAGGTGGTCAACACCTTAGAAGACTAATTTTGATCATATGACCATTGTTTTCCTTTATAGACCATGGTCAAGGTCCCAAAACCCATGATAAGTACATAAAATATTTTATTGATGCATATATCCCACCAAGAGACCAATGTTATAGCCGTGTATGGTGCTTTGAGGCCTATTCTAGGGATTGGGGCCCTAGAAGCTCCATTTTGGGACAAAGTCCCAAAATCCATCTCTTATGTGCAAAATGTCCTAATAGTACCCATATCCAACTAAAGGAAAAAAGCAATTTATTGAGGGGTTTTATGGAGGTTTGATACATATTTAATGTCCTATAAGACATATATGACTAATTTAAGGATGATGGAATTTATTTTCATCCCCCAATCGTGGTCAAGGATTAGAGATACATCCCTACCACTTAAAACTCCTAATGACATGCATATACCACTCTTATGCAAAAGATCCATTTTGGGTGACATGCCTTGTAGTTAAAAGCCTTAATCATGGCCTATTATCCCAAGAATCTTTGTTTAGGATCCAATTCCCTAGATTTCTCCCCAAACCATGGTTAAGGCATCGAGATGCACCTCTAACATGCACAAAAGATTGTAATGGTACGCACACCTTTATTGAAGGACAATGATGTCCTATAGATGACATGTTATGTGTTTATGACATTATTTATGGCGCTTTTTCCTTAAAGGATTCATTAGGGAGCCAAGGACCTTATTTTCCTCCCTTAATCATGACCAAATCCTTAAGATACACATCCCTATTGCACAAGAATTCATAATGGTATCCATATTCCACATGGAGGCCAAATATCACCTCTAAATGCCCTATGTTGTGGTTTAAGGTCATGTTCATGGTCAATAAGCCTTAAAGAACCATTTATGGTGTAAGGCTCTCGCTTTCCTCCCATGGCTCCAGTTAAGGTATGGAGACCCATCCCACTATGCAAAAACTCTTGATTGTGTCCATAACCAACTTTTAACAAAGATCCACTTTAAAGGGTCTATGTTATGGCTCATGGCCTTGATCATTTCCCATTACCTCCATTAGTTTATGTTAGGGTATAATTCCCTCAATTTCTTTCCCTACCATGGTCCAAGACCCATCCCGAGTGCAAAAAACCTCATATTGCCACCCATATACCACATTCAGGATATTAATCTCCTATATAGTGCATATTTTTTGGTTTGAGTCCTTGTTCATGGTCCTTGGTCTCTAGAATCATGCTTCATATAGGGCCTACGAGCCTTATTTTCCTCCCATGCCCATTGTTAAGGCCTAGAAACCCATCCCTACTATCCAAGGAATTATAGAAGAGACCATACTCTACTTGGAGGCCAAACAAACCCTTTAAAGGTCTCGTGTGATGGTTTGAAGTCTTGTTCATGGAGTAGGATCCCTACAGCTTCACTGAGAGCCTAATTACCTTATTTTCTTCCCCTTATAATAGCCAAGTCCCTGATACTTATCCCTCATGTAAAAAAACGTTGTAAGAGAACCAAAATACCATTGAACACCAAATATCCTCGTAAGAGGGACTATGTCGTGGTTTGAGGTATAGATAAAAACCTAAACATTTTCTTTTTCTTTTTCAAAATAAGCAATTATTTTTGTATACAAATAAAAATATAATAGTATAAACATGTAGATCTCTTCAATACCTTTCCAATGAGCCAAATAACTCTAGAAACATATGTCTAAGTAGAAATTTATGGCCAAATTACTAAATATGTTTCTATATATTAAAAATAAGATGTGTGGCTTTAGAATGTGCACAAATTATTAATGTGTGCACATTTCTAAAGCGCATATGCATGATTGTGCTTTCATATTTGGAAAAAATCATGGCACTCTACCTAGTGGTTCATAAGGCACTGAGCCGGTAGCAAAAGGAACATGTGCACGTTCTCAAGAATGCGTTTGCGTTCTTGCATGAGAGTGTTCGCAATTTACCCATTGCCTCTTTTTCATCCATCAAAAGCATGCAAGCCCCCTTTATGAATTCTCTAATGTTGCGGAAAACTTTTAAACCCTTGTTACAAAACAAGAGATTTTTACTTTGGAAGACATAGAGTTTGGGTTTAAACAAATTATAGAAGGGATAATCAAGGATATTGAAAGTTATCACTATAGGGTATTTTTTAGGGGCAATTTTTTTCCAAATGACTATTGGTTAGTCTTTTTTCCAATTTTTGTGAATTTTTCACTTTAAAAATTCACTTATTTTTTTATATATAAAATACACATATAATGATAACATTCACCAAAATTTACAATTTTTAATATTAAAGTGCATGTTTTATTGGATATTTGCGTACATATTTATATGTATGTTTTTTTCAATATGAAATAATCACCTCGAACACTAAACTTAGGTGTAATACCTTGGTTATCAAGTAGAAATCATAGTAATTGGAAGACCTATCCTTATCCTTCGCATTCACAAGCTCTTCAATTTGGTAGTCAAACAAGATTTCCTTAAACCATGCATTGAAAGCTTAATTGTTCCCATTTTTAAAATTAATGGTTGAAAACAACCCCTCAAATTAGAGGACCATTTTCGTTAGTCCTCTTTTATCCAAGTTATATGGAATTATCTTGAAAAAGAAGGTTAGCATATGGTTAGAAAGTCATGGGAAAATGGCTAAATGGACCACTTAGTTACACTTAGGATCATCACTTAGGAAAGATTTTAACACAGTGCCTAGAAATAACCTTTGAAATAGACTAGAAGAGTTAAATTTTCCTTTCGAGATAAGAGCTTTTGGGATAAATTTGTATGAGGATGTTAATGTTAACTTCAAGTAAATTAAGGGTTGGTTTGAAGAAAAGAATAGGAGTTGAGAAAGGTTTTCCCATGTCCCCTACCCTTTTTTGCATTTACATTGAAAAGTTAGATGTATGTTTGGAAGAAGCAAGTTACAACTAGCACTACTTTACCAAGAATAATCATCATCCTTCTTCTTTATAGTAAAGGTATTGTTCTTATAGTGAGGTGTTCCTTTGATCTAGAGAAAAAACAAATAAATCTTAAGGATTTATGTTCTAGCACAAGCATCTAAACAATGACAAGACAAATGTTATGATAATTGAATCCAAAAAGATCACTTTCTCTAATTTTGAGTATGACAATAAAAATAGACTTTTATCACAAGCTTAATTGGAACTCCAACAATGTCAAAATAATCAATGGAGGGTGGAAAACCTATGTTGGTCCAAAAACACTGTAAATAAGTGGACTAAAATAAAAATCTTCTTCGAGATTCTAGTCACCCTTTTTATCTTATATGATGTGAAGTTTGAGATTCCAACATCTCTAGAGAATCATCGATGAAAACAACAAATCCAGAATTTTTTTATAATTTATAATCTTAAAATTAATAAGAAAAACCATATGGCATATCCTATCCTTCTTGTAGACGCTCATATTTATCCCATTGAGAATATGGCTATGTCTAGGTACCTAATGTACAATCACAAGACAACCAACATTAAATACAAAAGGCTACCTCAAATTGCTTCAAATTCCAATCAAAATTACTTATGACTTAAGAGAGGTTAGCATAAAAATGCTAAGTATTGACTAAACCATTGAAAATAAAGGTGATAACCAATTTACATAATATTGATACTATTAAAAATGTTATCACATATAAATTTAAAAAGAAATTAGGATACAATTAAAACAACCTGAGTGAGACTAACGGTTAAAAAGACGTGTTTCTTCCTATGAAATTATAAATTCACATCTTAAGGAGGTAAAGTATATATACCTCTAGCTTGGTTGTGACTTTAAATTACATGATTATTATTATTGCTATTAAAAAAATAAAGAATAAAATAAAGTTAAAATATTATAAAGACATCATAATTAATTTAATAAAAAAAATCAAAATTATTAAAATAAAAATAAACTATCACAAATTTCATAAAATTATATTTAAAGTTTTTCTTATGTTCCATTTATTTATTTTTTTAAAAGTTGAATTTGTTCATTAAAAAAACCTAAAACTTCTTTAATTTTTGAAAACCGAATAAGGGTTACTTTACCATTTTTATATGAATAGTCATTTTACCTCGTTTGACGGTAAGTTTTGAGTGTTTGTTAGACACTACCTAGCAAGTTAGTGGTAATGTTGTTTTTGGATGTAGAACTTGGAAGTGATGTCTAATATTTTGTTGGAAAGGCAAGATTGTATAATGGAAAAAATAATAATGAAATACTTATTTTGAAAAATATTTATTTTAAATTTATAGGTTTTCAAATATTTCAACAGATATAATGGGAAATACATCAATTTGTTGTTGATCAACGAAGAAATATCAATACTATATGCAATATTGCGATCCATATTTTGGATCACAATAGAAATAAAGTGTCTTCTCAAAAAGGGTTTGAAAAATGTTGCTCCAGCACATTTTGGTTCTTTTTTTCTAGGTAATATTGTTTCTTATATGCAAGCCCTTTAATGCTTTCTTGGATTTTAGAAGGACAAAGAGTTGGGAGCATGTAACACTCAAGGAAATTGAAGATGATGTATTTTTTTGGTAGCGGGTTTGTGGAGGAATGGAGAGACTTTCACGAAATTATTAAGATGTTCGGTGATGCTACTGGAATGGAAGTTAGTATTCAAAAATCTAATTTTCTTATAAATGGGGTAGATGAAGAAGGATTGGATCATGTACATGAATTTTTTCCTCTTCATTTGGAATCAATTGACATAAGTCTTAAGTATTTAGGATATTTTTTAAAGCCAAATAATTAATTGAAGGAAGTTTGGTGGTGGTTTTTAAAAAAAAGTTGATAATTGGTGCTTTAGATAGATTTTCCTTAGGAAAATTGATCTTAGTTAAATATGTTCTCGAGAACATTCTTATGTATTGGATTTCCTTAGCTAAAATTCCTAAATACATATAGAATAAAATCATATAGAAGATGATTAGTTATTTTATGAATAGGTAACAAATGTAAAGAAGGAACCTATTTAGTCAGGTGGGAAAAAATTTCTACGCAAAAAAGATTGGGGTTGGTTGTTGAAAAATATTTATTGGTTTGGACAAGCCCTAGCTGTGAAGAGTCTATGGAGAGGGTTGTTCAGAAAAGGATTATATTGTGAAATTATTTAGGTAAAATATTTAAAAATCAACCTCTGGTTAACTAGATCAAGAGGGAAAACAAAAATGTTCCAGTGGCTTTGAATATTTGGAGAGGGTTGATTGCCTCTTTTGTAAAAATGAGCGAGGATCCATTTATTGGTGGAGAAGGGTTCTATAAGATTTCACCTGTTGTTACTATACACTTGAAGAATTTTGGCATTAGGTTCTTGGCTCATGTGAAAAGACTTGATATTGGGTCAATTGGCACTCAATATTGGTTACAAGCAAATGAACTCAACTTGGAAAGAGAGAATGTTGAAGAATGGGAAACTTTTACAAAGGGTTTAAATCAATGTGGGATTAGACTGTCACAATTGCAGGATGAAATTGTTTGGTCCTAGAATGTTTCAATAGGTTAGGTGAGTGCAAATTTGGGATATTTGGCTATATCATTTTCTTGAGTGGATACCGTGGAAAATGGTTGCATAGGTCTTTATGGAAATGGAATGCTCCATTAAAATTGAAGTGTTTTTGTTGGTTTATCATGGAGAATAAAGTGATGACCTGGGATTATTATCTTAAGAGAGGTGGTATTGGAACAAATTCTTGCATATGATGCAAAAGGGATGTTGAATTGGTGGATTATCTATTTGTTTATTGTTGTTTCACTTAGCAAGTTTCGATGGAGGTTATTCAGAGTTTAAATCTATCTATTTGTTCGGCTAAAAGTACATTTAAAGGAAGCTTAGCACACTAGGTCTCTAATGTGTTCTCATTTAAAGAATTGCCTCTATTTGTTTCCTAGGGTATTTGGAGACATAAGAGGGCTGGTGCAAGCTAATGTTGGCCACTCATGACACATTAGTCGCAATGGATTTCTGGAAAAACAGAAATCTGAATGTCAAAAAGCAATATTAGAGCTACCTACACAACTTTTTGGAATATGGTGCAAGAAGATCAAACGTAGAAAATCGGATTGCGTTAGCCCTTTGGTTCGGTATTCAAATGGTGGATTTTTGTTAAAAATATTATATACAGTCGTAGATAACAGGCCGTTCTAGTGTGGCGTTATTTTTCCATATTTATTCATGTTAATTTTAATTTTTTTATTAATTAAGGAAGTCATCCCATCCCTAAAATGATTAGGCCGAGTGTTAGCCCTCGATATCATGGTCTTAACCTAATCAATCAACAAATTTTTTGTTTTTAGGATGTAATTTTTTGTGTGTACTTGTGTGGGTTCTTTTCTGTTTTCAAAATAGGTGAGCCAATAAAAAGTTATAGACAGGAGAAATAACCTACTCTTTGTGTAAGATTGACGTTAGTGCAATTGAAATTAACTAAAAAATAGGAACAAATAATAGTTTTAATAAAAAATTACATATCCGGAATCTGCACACATAGTTCTACAAGTGTGTGCAATTTCATTAGCAGTGGACAAGTGTAGCATACACAGAATCATGCTCGAAACAGAAGAAGTTATAGAATAAGATGTATTTTGTTATAACACAATCCAAGACACTTGTTTGGCAACCCAA